>CM033452.1:18196769-18201769 GCA_019425755.1 Amaranthus cruentus
TATGCTTGTGGCTTTACGGTTTCCTTCTCACTTCATTAATATAGTGATGATTTGCATATCTTCCACCAAATATTCTCATCTTTTCAATGGTTGTCCTATGGAGGTTTTTGATGCTCAAATAGGCCTTAGACAAGGAGATCCTATGTCCCCTCTACTTTTTGTCATAGGTATGGAATATTTGTCTCGATCTCTGGTTTATGAAAGCAAGTTACATTCCTTTGGGTTTCACCCTAGATGTAAGAGGTCCAAGTTGACTCACTTGTGCTTTGCTGATGATCTCATGCTGATTTGTAAGGCTGATCTTAGCCCAGTTAGGGCTCTTATTAATTGTCTTGACTCCTTTTCTCAGTCCTCTGGTCTGATAGCTAATTCTGCTAAGTCTATTATTTATGTTACTGGGGTCAGTTCTCAATTAGGGGAGATTGCTGCCTCTACTCAGTTTTCCTTGGGGAAGCTTCCTTTTAGATATCTTGGTGTTCCTTTGTCTTCTAAACGTCTCTCAGCTGCAGATTGTGAATTTTTAGTGGACAAAATGACAAGCAGAATCAAAGTCTGGAATACCAAATCTTTATCTTATGCTGCTCGTTTGCAACTGGTAAACTCCGTTCTCATGAGTATTTCCTCTTACTGGTGCCAGATTTTTGTTCTCCCCAAGAAGGTAATCAATATGATTAATTCTGTGTGTCGTTCTTTCCTTTGGTTTGGTGTTTGTGACAACTTTAAGCCTGAAAATATGAGTTGGTCAAAGGTCTGTAAACCTAAGAAATTAGGTGGTTTGGGTATCCGTGATCTCCAGCTTTGGAACCTTGTGGCCATTGGGAAAGTTGCTTGGCATGTCAGTTCTCTTAGTGAATCCTTATGGGTAAAATGGGTGCATGAAGTCTATACGAAAGGAGGTAATTGGGCTATCTTTAACCTTCCGCAACTGCAAGGTTGACAATGAAAAATTTGCCAAACAAAGAACCTCTTGCTCCCTTTTGTCCAACCGTCTGAGTACTTTATTCATCAGGTTTATGAGAAATGTCAAGGAGAGCAAACTCGCGCCCGATGGGATAAGATAGTTTGGCATAGACTGTCTATTCCAAAAACCAGATTTGTTCTTTGGATGGCTATAAATGATGTGTTGAAAACTAAAGTTAAATTAAAGAGGTTTGGTACAGTGCCTGATGATCTTTGTCCACTCTGTGGTTTGCATTCAGAGACAGCGGATCATTTGTTTTTCCAATGTCCTTTTAGTAATTCATGTCTCAAGCTTATTCGGGCTAGGGATACAATGCAAATTGGACAATCTCAGGAAGCTCGACTCTCGTAGGTGGAAGCTTCGCAAATCAATGAAAGGGGTGGTCATAGTAGTTTTAGCTTGCCTATCCTATTATGTCTGGAAATCTAGGAATGAAGCTGTATGGTTGGGCTTTGTTAGGAACATTGATTCAGTAGTTGAGCAAGTTAAGCTCGATGTGCGAGCTCGTCTTAAGGCCTTAGATTCTGATGTTATTTTAGCTGATTAGGCCTAGTTTATGTTTTGTTTTGTGCTTGTCCTTGATTCTTCCTTCCCTGTGCACATGAAGGGTGGGTTGGAGAAACCCTTCCTCGAAGGTGGGCTCCTTCTACATATTGATGCAATATCGGGGCTGGTAGAATTCAGTGTTGGTACAGTTTTATACTGTTTTCAGGATTTATGAAATTTTCATTTTTCCAAAAATAATAATAAATTTATAATAAATAAATAATTTGAAAAGACACACAAATTAAAGATAACAATAATAATAATAGAAGTACTATCAAAGCTTCTATATTTATTACAATACCACATTTTTACTTCTGATTCCAAACTCCCTACATCCCCACCCTTTATAATAATAATAATAATAATAATAATAATAATAATTAATTTATTAAAACAACGGAGACTATAAAGCAACATTCCACAAAAAAAGAATTGTTTTTCAAGATTTACTAATGTCAAAATTTGTGACGATGTGGAGATTCCACCATATGTGATGAAATTTGTCTCATTTTCTAATCTTCTATCACAAACGTATGATATGTCTTATTTATGCGGTATGTATTCTATCTCTTTATTCTTATAGTTTAATAAGCTATATATTAAATTTTAATTTTAATACAAATATTATTAAATTTAACATATGATCTAATGAATATGTTTTTCAAAAGGATAGATGTTATTGGACAAGTGGTGTCGTTTAGTGATGTCCATATGACTCCACCTATAAAATGCATAACTTTGAAGTTGTGTGATACAGAGTATGTGTATAATTATATTTTTTAATTATTTTTTTTAGACAGTTTAAGATAATTATTATTGATAAAAAGAAATTCAAACCTATGGTAATAAGTTTTGTAACGGGATAATAGAATTTCATGCAAACTTTTGGGATACATATGCCAAGAAAATATTTGAATATATATCACAACCAGGCCCGTCTCTGACTTTTCATGGGCCCTACGCAAAATTAAAATTTGGGGCCCTCTAAGAATAATTTAATCTACATAGTTTCTCTTTTCAATAGCTACATTTGCTGATATGGACAACTTTTCAAATGACTATACACTTTGTTAATTTGACAAAAAAAATCATTGAACAAATTCCTTAATTTGATAATCCAACAGTATGTTATAGTCCATCGTTTAATTCAATTTAGTAATAACATCTCATTTGATTTTGAGTATTTCTTACATTGTATTTTGATTTTCATATTTGAGTGAAATTTTATTTGATTCATATTAATGCAAGACTTACTAATGTTAACTTTTTATAATTTTTAATTATGTAATACAATAACTACAATTTAATATATTAAAGGTTAAAATGTGACTTTGAATCTTCACCCATTAGAAAAAATCTAAGACTGGCTTTTCACTACGGCTCCGGTGTGTTCCCTTAATATTAGTATTTTTTTTAAGGAGATATGGGACTATGGGATATTAGTATTGTATAGCAAGAAGTTTTAATGAAACAAAATCTAATTACATATACTTTTAACACACTCTAGAATCATCTCCTTCTTCTTCAATCTCAGTCCTCCATCTTCAACAAAATCATTTCTTCACCACCACCCCTTAAATCCTACCCGAATACTCTTTACCACCGCCATAAGATGTGAGCCACCACTGGAATTCATCACTACTTAGCGAGGTATATGTTGAGATACAAGCTACTTCCATCCATATGGCACTGGACTTTGAGAATTAGATATTACAAGCTTAGAAAGTTTGAACAATAACAAGCAGTGGTGGGTCCAGGGTCTTAACTCCCTAAGGGCACCTATATATAAAAGAAATTTTACGAAAATTTTGGCATAATTTTGTTTGTAAAATCAACAATTAATTTTTTTTTCATTCCGCCAAAGTGACATGTACAAGCACAATAATTTTAAGGTAAGACAAAATAAATATAAAAACACTCAATATGCACCCGCATTGGAGTTCAAAGATCTAAAATGACAGCAAAACCACATATATAGTTTGACAAATATGGTGGAAAATCCATATTCATCTAAAACGTAGAGCAAAATTAAAAAACAGTAAAATTCATAACAAAAATATAGCAAATAAGCATTAATTAATTAAATTCATAACAAAAAGGAAGAAATCACTACAAAGGTAGTACAAGTAAGGGTAAAATTATAAATACGACATACTTTAGAAGGAAACGTTGAAAAATAAATCAATTGACTTAATAAAAAAATATGACAAAATAAATGAAGGAGAATAAATTACTAAAAATAGAGGAGTTATGCATCAAAAAAAAATCAAAACAAAAATATGGGGTAATAGAGAGAGAATATTACATACTCCCTCCGTCCCATTTAATTTGCAGCATTTTCCATTTTGGTATGTCCCACTTAATTTGAATCATTTCTATTTTTGGGCTATGACCCACCACTTCCTTTTAATCTCATCCATACATTTTAACTATCTTTTAATTTCAATCACACAATTTATTCTCTCTCTTCATTTATCACTATTATCTATCTTTTTCTTAAAAAACAACTATTTTCTCTTTGCTTCAAACTATATGGGACAGAGTAGTATTGAGTACTTAAATGAAAGAAATAGATTAAATGGTTGGCATACTTAGCAATAGGGGCACGTTACTTGAAAATTGTTTCCTCAAAATTACCTAGGGGCACGTGCCACCCTTGGCCCCTAGGTAAGTCTGCCTTTGATAACAAGCAAAATTTTAAAAAGAGCCATATAATTTACAAAAATAAGAAAAGAAAAAGATTTAAAGAACTAAAAAAATACTAAAAGAAGGGAACTTTAATTTACAATTATCATAAAGGTTATCTAATTCTAATCTAAAATTTTGACATTGAATGACCTTGCAACACCATCAAGAAACCCTATCCACCACTACAAACATCTGTACAATTGAGGGAAATGAAACTAAGGAGACGTAGAGGAAAAAAACATAATGAAATAGAAAAGATCTAGAGTACATTATAATTTACCATTGTTAAGAAGTGAAGATTTGATAAGGCAAGCATAAGAAAAATTGTGGAAAACCATTGTCTTTGAAGCCATTTGCATTCTCAGCAAGATAAAAGAGGAACAAGGCCTTTAGTTCCCAAGAAGAAAGAGGTTCCATACTTGCATTAATGACGTCTGACAAGCATTAATGTTGGCCATCATTTCCTAAGTTTGTTAATTGTATCGGGCCATTTTCTATGCGTGTTCTCCTTTTTTTTTTTTTTTTTTTACTTTGGAAAGGTATATTTTTTAGGCCCCGAGTGTGTTTATTATGCCTTGAGATTTACTGAACTATGGGCCCCTCCCTTACTTAATTTCTGGCCTTTTAGTTGGGGCCCTGGCGGTTGCCCTTTGGGCCTACCCCCAGGGCCGGGCCTGATCACAACAAAATACCAATGCGTTTGTTTTTATTGTTTTTAGCTTTGCAAAGGCGAAAAACATTGATCAACAAATAAAAAAATACTACCAATAAGCTTTTATGTAATATAAAAAAATTTACACAACCT
>CM033452.1:18206769-18214269 GCA_019425755.1 Amaranthus cruentus
CTTATCCTTTCCCACTTCGACGCCTTCAATGATATGTAGCTCCTCGGCTCTTTTTAGTAAGCACACAAGCACTTCACTCACTAGAATGAAAAGGTAAGGTGAGAGCGGATCACCCTGTCTCAGTCCCCTCTCCATTTTGACCGGTTTCAAGGGGGACCCATTCAGTAACACTGATAATGATGCTGTGCTAACACAAGTCATAATCCATTTGATCCACTTCCTTCCAAAGCCTAACTTCTGCATAACCTGCTCAAGAAACGACCATCGGACTGAGTCGTAAGCCTTTTGGAAATCGAGTTTCAAGAGAGCGCCCGGTATTTTCTTTCTTTTAAGCCACCCAATTGCCTCATTAGCTACTAACACACCATCAAGAATCTGTCTATCCATCACAAACGCGCTCTGTGATTCATCAATAAGTGGGGCAATGATCACCTTCAATCTCAACGAGAGCAATTTGGATATAATCTTATATAGCGCTCCAACCATGCTAATCGGGCGAAAGTCATCTATAGTCCCTGGGGATGCTACCTTGGGTATCAAAGTCACCCATGTTATGTTGATGGCCTTAGCATTATCACCTCTCTCCAAAAATCTGATGACAAAACTGTAGATGTCCTCCTTAATCTGTTCCCACATCTCTCTGATAAACCTGAAGTTGAAGCCATCATATCCCGGTGCTTTATCAACACCACAAGCCCAAACTGCCGTTTTTACCTCCTCTCTCGAAGGTAGGGCCTCAAGAAACGCTATCTGGTCTTCAGAGATTCTTGGGTGGTCACCCAGATCAAAGTCCACCTCCGGGATGTTAGGTTGTGAGAACCGATCTGCAATGTAATTATTAAGTTCCCTTTTGAGACTTTCAACCCCTGAAACGAGTCTGCCCCCAAATTCCATTTGCATAATCTCATTCCTCTTTCTCCTGATTATTGTAGATGCATGAAAAAATTTGGTGTTGTGATCTTTCATGCTAAAGCCATAGCTCCGGGCCTTTTGTCTCCAAATTCTCTCCCTTCTTATCATCCATGCATTAAGGTGGCTTTGGGCTGTACGGAGTCGAGCACTTTCAATATCAATCAACTGTCTATGTTCACCTGTGAGCTGCAGATCATGTACCACATCTTCAAGCTTGCGGATATTGTTATCTAAGCACTCGAACTTCTCTTTACTCCAATTCCTCAAGGGAGCCTTTAAAGCTTTCAACTTGTGATGTAGGCTCATATTTGGTAGGTTTACCCATTCCCTACACAAGAACTTCTTAAACTCTGGGTTTAGGAACCAACTATCGTAGGCCCTAAACGGCTTTGGCCCCCAGTTGATACTGCTCTCTAAAGATAGCACGATAGGATTATGATCAGAGCAACCCCTCTTTAACCCCTCAAGACGGATATCAGGGAATCTAATGAACCAATCATTATTACATAGGCACCTGTCTAACCTGCTTTGTGATTCTAATCTTCCCCAAGTGAATTTTATTCCATGTAAGGGAACATCAATAAGTTGAAGATCCTCAGTCCATTCCACAAATTCTCTCATGCTTAGGTCATATCTGTAGTGCCCAACTCTCTCCCCTGGATTCAGGACTTCATTAAAATCCCCAAGCAATAGTATAGGTTTGCCCATTGTCGCCAAAAGACCCCTTAGTGATTCATACATACCCCTTCTTCCTTGTCTATCGTTCGGCCCATATATCAACCCTATACAGCAATCAAAGTTTCCATTTACCAAACAACCATCCAAAATTATCCATCTATCCCCTATGAAGCGCTGGGAAGCTCTAAACACATTTGTATCCCAAATAGCAACAATCCCCCCACTGTGTGTTTCTGACGCTAGTGCTTCGCACCAATCGAAACCATCACACCCCCATAATCTTCGCACACGTCTACTATAGGAATTTCTATGCTTTGTTTCAACCAAGCCAACCAAAGAAACCTTATTCCTACGAATCAAATTTCGAATGCCAATACACTTCTCACCACGCCCCAATCCTCTTACATTCCAAAACAGAAAATTCATATTTGACATAATAAAACAACAAAATCACCAAGAGGGAAAGAAAGCTTACAAAGCGGATTGCTCTCGTATGCTTTCCTCCATAATTTGAATCCTTTTTGACTTCCTGATTTCTGAGATGAGTGAGTCATCATTCTTTGTTGCAAGCCCGATCCTTTTTCCTGTGCCCCAAGTGTCTTTGGCTTCGGATGAACACACAGATGGTGTTGATTGAACCGACAAGGTTGTTGGAAGGGAGTTGCCCAACCTCTTAGGCCTGCCCCGTGGTCTTCTACTGGTCGTTGCTGCCTTGACTCCACTCGTGCCCACATCTTCTCGACAACCCATGGACAAAGAGCATTCAATGGATGCCATAGGATCAAAATCACAATCTAATCTCGGCTCTGGGCAAGAATAATGGCCCATGATCAACTCGTCTATCGAGAAGCTGTCCCCATTTTGTGTTGCTAACACCAATTCATTATTCTGTATTGAGTCCTCCATATCATGCAAAGTTTCCAAAGACTCACTGTTTTCCACATACATTTCACCTTCATGCGCATGTTCCACGTCATTTGGTAAGCTGAGTTGTTTTTGATTATCCACACATGATTTGTTTTTATCTTCCACTCCACCTTTATCCTCTTCATGATGGATACTGGTATCATAATTCAAGAGACGCAACTCCTCAGTTTCACCTGGCGTCACATTGGGTAGATTATGCCCTTCATTCAAAAGCTCAAGGCTGTTGCATTCCCCTTCTTTGTTGATGTCCCCATCTTCCTCATCCTCAACACTCAACCTCTGCACATTGTTACCATCAAAACAACCTACCTCTCGCACCCAAACGTCCCCCTTACCGTTTTCCCATTCCATCCTAATACATGCTTCAATCCTTTGCTGCATAGTTGTTGCTACCAGGATGCGGGCATATGTTAGACATGTCAATCCCTCCCTTTCATGTTCAATGCAAATGACTTTTCCCCATTTCTCACCAATGGCTCTATAGTTCTCTGAGCTCCAACACATAGGAGGAAGACCATGGCACACAACCCAAGTCATCCTCTCATCATATATTTTATTCACAGACCAAGTACGTACGTCGGCGAAAATTTTCCATAGGTTCGACTCCTCCTCCAAAGCTTTATTCTTTTTGTTCTCATCATCAAAGAATAATGTAAGAGTGTTATGAGACAAGGATGCCATGTAATTTACCTCGACGACGGAGTTCTCCACCATGGTAGCTACTTCTTTTAGCGTCATCCCGTCCTTCACTTTCGCAATTAGAGCCTTCTCCAGCCTTTCTTCCATTGTCTCGCACACCCCTACTTTCATGGTGAAACGTAGGGTGGTTGTACCGGCTGGTCTTTGGGTCTGCGTCATATCGTGGGTTCCAGGAACAGCTGCCCTCTTATTTTGAATTCTTACCCGCAAATCTTCATGTTGCTGCAACTTACTCTATTTTTCCACGACCCGCAAATCTCCATGTTGCTCACAACCATGTCCATTGTCGCTGTGTTCTACCCTACTGTTGGGTTTAAACCCTTCCTCTTTGTTGCTTTTCTTCCCATAAACCACGTCCCTGTATGAGCGCCCATCCCTCCAAGATGGGTTATAATTTTTCTTCGGGTTTATCGCATGCTCTGTCTTTCTTGTTGTGGTTTCGGTATATTCATAGCCATACCTGTCATACTTAGCCATCGATACAGCCATCCGCCTCCCTTTCACCATTTTTCCATTCAACGCTTCAATGGCCTTCAAAGCTTCCTCCTTTTTATCGTACCGAACAAAGCCGAAACCATCTCTGTTTGTCTTCCTGACTTTTGAAGCAATATACACGTCTCTAACCTTTCCGTGCTCCGAGAAAATGTCATGTAACCATTCTTTGGCCATTTTTAAGTGCAGACCATCAACAAAGACCGTTGTCCACTTTTGCACGTTCCTTTCCAATGTCGGCTCCCGAGGCACCCTCCTCCATGGGAGGCGAGCAAACCCCCGGTGACCAGAAACAATGGAGAAAGACCGGCCATCCTTGACGTTGGACTTACCAGTAGCCCTTGTTGAAGATATATATATATATATATATGATATATATATATATATTATATATATGATATATATATATATATATATATATAATATATATATATATTATATATATATATATATATAATATATATATATATATATATATATATATATATATATATATATATATATATATATATATATATATATATATATTATGTATATATATATATATATGTATATATATATATATAATATATATATATATATATATATATATATTTGCGTTAGTGCAAACCACTGATATGCGAACTATGCGAACTATGGTTATCAGTAGTAGGATTCCAATCAATGGCTCAGATTCACGCGATCCGTAATGGCAATTTCGTAATTTTGTTGCAATTTGTTGTTTTCTGTTCTATTTCATTTCATTGTTACTTTCTCTGTCTCCCGTTTTCTTTACGCTCTTTCTCACTCGCCATTCTTTGATTTCTTAAGGATTCACACAAAAATTCACAAATCTGAAGAATCCATTATCAATTTTGTTGTTTCTTTGTCAATCCATCCTATTGCCATCATACGATTATAGTTAAACTTCCCATTCTACACCTTCAAGGTATGGATATTTTTCACAACATTTAAAATTTTAGGGTTTGTTGTCTATGATATTTTTTTGATTTTGAAATTAGTTATATGAAATTTCAATTCTAGTCAATTTATGTATGTGAAATTATTTAGTGATCTCATGGCTATATGTTGCAATTATTTATTACTTCAGTGCTTTTAGAAATGTATGGTTCGAGTGATTTTCTTATTGTCTAAATTGCAATTGCTTTTTATTCTTGTAATTGATTTGGACTACTTGTTTTGTAAGAGAAAGAGATAGTTTAGACCTGTATTAGAAATATTTGATTGGAAAGCTGCTTTTATGTCTTAGATTTACAAGAGAAAGAGGTGATTTGCTTACCAATACTTTGTGCTCAAATTTAGATGACTCTTTGCAGTGACAGTAGGACACGCTTCTTTTTCAAGTGCAACAATGATTAGTGCAGATTAATTTGACAATTAGTGCAGATTAATTATGATGATTGAGAAGAGTAATAGTGTAGTACTCATTATACTGTAGATAGCACATACACTTTCACATACTTCATTAGCAATATCAACTTAATTAATTATATATACTGTACATAAAGTGTGTTACTTGCTAGTTGAAACATGTTACTTTCCATAACAAAAAGTGTTTCTTAGAATAATTTTATGCGTAAAGAATTTTATCTACTTTTATAATTAAGTTATAGGAAATATGTTCCTTATTACTGGTGAATTTGAACATTCTGGGGTCTACACTTATGTTTGTCTTCCTACCGTAGGTTGAGTTTTTTTGTTGCATACTTAGTGTAATCTGTGTTTGTGTAAGCTTATTTATAATGTGATGATGATGTCTAAAGTAGGGTTATGAAGTACTATCAAACCTTTCACGGACATGGCTGATGGTTGTTATCTTTGTTTATATTTTCTAGCCTATTAGCTCAACTTGGTAGAGCGCTATGCATTTGCATAGAGGATGTAGGTTCAACTCCTACATAGGCTACTTATGTATTGATTTTTTTAACACCACAACAAGTATGTCTTTTAAGAGCATAATTAGCTTTAAACAAATTAATATGGTGAAGTAAGCAAGCACTCGAAGTACGATAGAGATTAACAAACTTTGAAATATTTTAAATAAAATAGCACTTGAAGCAATCAATAAGCAGCAATTTATTTCCAGTAGCCTTAATGATTCAAACTAGCAAAACAAAATGCTTGTAGCTCCGTACATAACAACAAATAAACCAATCAGAAAGACTAGAATCAATAGCAATCAAAATAGAGCTTTACATCACAACAAAAGCAACATAAGTAAGTCGTAAATGCACTAGTGGCCTCCAAAAAATAAGCACATCATCAAGAAACAACAGCACCAAACAACTGCACTCATGCAAACTGCAATACAAGAAAAAACCACCACTTTTAGTAACAACATAATTAGTCCTTAGCAACCTAATTGTTTGAGACAACAACACAAGATTAGTCCTTAGCAATACTTTTTATAGCAACATAATAGTTTGAGCCAACAACGCAAGATTAGTCCTTAGCGACACTTTTGGTAGTAACATAATTTTTTGAGAAAACGACACAAGATTAGTCCTTAGCAACATTTTTTTCTAGAAAATTACTTAAAATCCCATACTAAATGCACCACAGATTTATCGTCTTCGTTAGTGCACTTAAGATCTTTATGGTTGATTTTTCAATACAAAATAGACCAAACATAGTTATTTATCAGCTTCAACAAGCGCACTTAAGTATGATACCCTTTTTTGATCACCAACAACATAATTTTTTGAGTTAGCAACCCAAGAGTAGTCCTTTGCAACACTTGTCTTAGATTTGCAACAATGTAATTGGTTAAGAAAGCAAGACAAGATTAGTCCTTACCAAGACTATTTTTAGATCAGTATCAGAACTAGTAGTAGTCCTCAACAACACTAGTAGTGTGGACTCAGGTCAGAAAACTTGTGCTAATGGTTTTCATTGAGTTTTTGAAGGTTGAGCCATGAGATAGTAATACATTGACACACTAAAGAATTCAGAATAAAACAAAATTTCTATCCTCAAGGGTTAATCAACCTGGGCGTGCAACATGTATAACAATTCAAGAAATGATTTAGACTGAGATAATCATCCTTCTACAAACTATACAAGAATGTAGGCAAATATCTAAGAAAGTAGCCTATGTAGGAGTTGAACCTACACCCTCTATGCAAATGCATATTGCTCTACCAAGTTGAGCTAATAGGCTTGTTATAGTTAAAACAACATAATAATAAATTGTAACATCATATATTAAGAAATTGCAACATAATTTGCCTCCTTAACAACATGAATTAACCAAAATGCACCATCATTTCACTAGGCAACGAAAGTTCGTTTTTAATTGATCGATTAAAGTCCTACCTTCACTATTAAGAGCACGAATTTCTATTTTTTTCAAGTCTAAATAATAACAAAAATCATCAACAAGATATTTGAAAACGATTCATAATACCCAAATTAACAAAACTATCAGAATAAACATAAAATTTGATGTTCAAAATAGAAAATAACAATAAAATGTGTAAAATATCTTAAATTAGAATGAAAATAAAGATTTAAGGAGTTGAAGTATGATTTTAGGGTTTGATAGAAGGAAACAGCAAAGTTTCAGAGAGAAGTTGTTGCGAATTGAATAAAACGATAGAAAGCAATGTTGATGTATGTCTGATTTTCAACAAATCAAAAAAGGCGAGAATGTATTATGAATCGTCAAACAAAATCACATGAACCCTAAATGATACAAACAGAGTCAAAAAATATTTCGAAAAAAATTATTTAAATCCCTAAAAATTTTAAAATCTTGCAATGTAAGAATTGAAGATACATTTGAGGAATTGT
>CM033452.1:18216769-18219269 GCA_019425755.1 Amaranthus cruentus
TGATGGCGGGGCCCCCTTTGATGTTGTTTTTCTCTGTCTTGCTCAAGTTCTTGAATCTCTGGCGTTTTTACGGACGTTTTGTTCGAATGTTTGGTTGTTGGGATTGGTGTAGTAGTGTTCTTGGGTCTCTTTTTTCTGGGTAAAAAGCCTTGAACCATGGAGTCACCCTTAATGGCGGTTTTAAGGAGGTTGGTGGTACTGGTATGTTTTGCTGCTGGGGTTGGAGCTACTGTGTTCTTGGGTCACTCTTATCTGGGCGGAAAGCCAGGTACCATGGTGTAGTGTTTTTCGAAGGGTTTGTTTGGGATTAGGTTTGGGATGTTTGTCTGGGGATGGCATTGTTTTCGAAGGGCAGGGATGTTCTTGTTGCCAAGGTGGTTCTCTGGTATGTTCCTGTTTTCTATATATTGTTTCTTGGTTTTGTTTATTGGTGGGTTTTGTGATGTTGATGAGGGGTATGGTTTTGTTATGGTTGGGGGCTTTGGGGTTTTTTTCGGGCTTTTGCTTTTTATCGGTCTTTAAGATTTTCTTTTCTATGGTGTAAAGTTTTTTTCTTGAAGGTTAAGGTGTTAAGCTTTAGAGATGGTGGCTTTGGTGCTTTTGGAGTTTTGTTGGGGCCGGGTTTTAAGATGGCGGTTCTTCCGGGTTTTAAACGGTGGGGCTTTTTTTGTTTTTTTTGTTTTTAAACTTCTGGGATCTTGATGGTTTAGAGGCCGGGCTGGTAAATTGCTGGGGAATCAAAGTTTTGGGTCTTTATGTTGCGTTAGGGCTGATGGTCTTGGCGTTTATGGTGGAGTTTTCAGTGGTGGTGGGCGGTTTTTTCTCCTGTATTGGTGGGGTTTCTCTTCACTTCCTGGAGGTTGGGGAAGTTCCCCCGGGGGTGTTTTCGTGGTGGAAGTCCTCGGCGTTTTGGTGGTTGATGGGGGGCTTTTTCGGTTAAATTTTGGAGGGGGGTACACAATTGGGTAGGATTTTGGTTTCCTACAGGGGGTTGTTTGGGGATTGGACTTGGGTTTAAACAAAGTGATGGGGTTTTGTCTTGTTAGTGGGCCGTGTATTTGGGCTTATTCCCTCGTGGGCTTAGTCTTTTGGTGTTTTTATTGGAGTTTTTTATGTAGTATCCACTTTGGGGTTTTTCTGCCCCTTTTTTTTTGGTGTATAAGGTTTGATGTATATATATATATATTTTTATATATATATATATATATATATATATATATATATATATATATATTATATATATATATATATATATATATTATATATATAGATGTAGGATCAAATAAAAAGGTTTCCATTATATATTATATTTTTAATATATGTAAATAAGCAATTTTATTGTATATATATTATTATGAAGCTTATAATATATAGGGATGTTATATAAAATACCCTATATATATACTCCCCTTCCTTCCTTCTCATTTTTGAGCCCCCTTAAATATATCCCTCCCTTATATTATAAAAAAAAATTTTTTTTTTATATATATATTTATTTATTAAATTATATATTTTTTTTGTTATAAAATGGTTATATAATAAAATAATATATACTGCATTAAAAATTTTAATATATATAAATTGTATATTATATATATATATATATATATGTATATTATATATATATAATTGTATTTTAAATATTAATAATATTATTAATAATAAATTATATTTTATTATTTATTTATTATTATTATTAAATATAATAAAATTATTATTAATATTATTAAAAATATATTAATTATATAAATTATATTTTGGGATTTCTTGTACTCCCTTGTTAATTATATTTTATTTAATATTATATATGATATATATATATAGTATTATTATATATATATTATTTTTATTATATATATATAAACCTTATTATATATATAAAATATATATGTATATATATATATAAATATATATATTATAAAAAATATATGTATATATAATATATAATATATATTTTTTAAATTTATATTTTTTTTTAAATTATAGGGAAAGGTCATAATAATAAAAAATATATATATATATATATATTATATATATAATTATATATATATATAATATAATATATATATATATATATGGGGTATTATATATATATATATATATATATATATATATATATATATATATATATATATATATATATATATATATATATATATATATATATATATGTAGGATCAAAAAAAAGGTTTTTTTAAATAGGGAAGGATAAAAAGGGTTTTTTTGGGTTTATATATATATATATATATATATATATATATAAAATGTAGGATCAAATAAAAAGGGTTTTTTTAATATGTATATATATATATATATATATATTATATATATATATATAATTAAAAAAAAAAAAATATAAAAAATATAAAATTTAATAATTTTTTTTGGGGCATAATTTAAGCAAAATTTTTAAAAAAAACGAAGGGAGAAAAGGCAAGCCAAATGTTTTACAGCATATGTTTGGGGGTTCTGGGAATGGTTGGGGAGAGAAATATGATAT
>CM033452.1:18221769-18226769 GCA_019425755.1 Amaranthus cruentus
AAAACCACGCAGAACTTAAGAATCGAATCGTAACAATTGAAATAATTGAATTTCCAATTCTTTGGAAGTCTCAGGATGCTAGGCAACCAATCACACTCACCTCGTGGAAAGATAAGGTAACAACCCCCACTCCATCTATTGGTATGCCATTAAAATTTATCTCACCTATGATGGAGAATGGTGCACAAATTGTCCAAATAGATTCTAGTGATGCTGTGGATTTGATTAGTTGTTGGGAAAGAGCCATTGTGTTATTTGTTGTAGGGGGGAGAGTTAATATGGAGATAATTAGAGGCTATGTTCGTAAGCATTGGTCCTTTGTTAATATGCCCAACATACATGAACATGAGGAGGGATACTACATCCTCAAATTTAACTCCGTGAATGAATGTAATGAGATTCTAAAAGGGGGACCGTATTTCCTAAACAAAGCACCATTAATAGTGAAACAATGGAATGTCAACTTTGACTTTAAGGAGGAAATAATGAGAGTCATCCCGGTGTGGGTTCGATTGCCAAACCTACCTCTACATTGTTGGGGAGTAGAATCTTTGAGTAGGATTGTTAGTGCGATTGGAGTCCCAATTCTTGCAGATGAGTGCACCGCAAAACAAACGAAAATTTCCTTTGCGAGAGTGCTTGTGGAGATAGATGTCACAAAGGAGTTTGTTAAGGACATAAGGGTGAGAGATAAAAAGGGTCGAGAGTTCAATCAACTAGCTATCCCGGAATGACGCCCCTACTATTGTCAAAAATGTAACAAATTAGGGCATGATTGCACAAAGGTGAAGGCAGTAAAAGATACACAGCAGCTACCTCTTGGGAAGGAAGGAGAAAATCAGGTGAAGAAGAAACAATTGTGGATTCCTAAGAGTATAGCCCAGTTGATAAAAGATACCACAACTGTAGAGGATATGAGAACCAAGCTTAACCTTGGGCATCCTGAAACAGCACATTTGGAGGGCATGGGGGAGGAATTAGAACCTGTCCAGGCAACAGACCAGAAGAGTGCACCTGGGACAGTAGCTACAGCCCAGAATAATGTGAGCAGCAACTTACTGTCAGAAACTCGGTTGGACTGCAGACAGCAATTTAGTCAGCCTCCAACACTGTGTGACACGCATGAAATTCGGGAACAAAGGGACCAAGATGTGCATGTAGATAAGGAAAGGGAAGAATGGACCCCAGTTGCTTCAACTAAGATAGCAAAAAGAGGAGTCAGAGTAGGTAGTAACATGGTGCAGGGAGTGATTCAGCAGACAAATGCCACTAATACAGTCCACTTAGAGGCTCTCAATCATCATGAAGTTGGTAAAACAAGGGGAGATAACAATGATCAAAATAGGGACGGGAACCCTTTAATTCCCTTGAGCCAATGATTATAGCAGCATGGAATATAAGGGGTATGAATAGCCCCGAAAAAACTAAGGAGGCTAAAAACTTCCTTGTAGATAATGACATTAGTGTTATGGGTTTAATTGAAACAAAGGTTAAGCTCCAAAATGCAAAAAAAATCCAAAAAAAGTTGGGAAATAATTGGAGTTGGGCTATGAACTATGACCATCATAGCAATGGAAGATTATGGGTCGGGTGGAGGCAAGATAGATGTAAATTGGAGATTTGTGATTCTCATACTCAATTCATAGCTACAAGGATCACCCCCCTTAATGCTAGTCATGGGTTTCACATTGTCTTCGTTTATGGGCTCCATAATGTTAGAGATCGTCGGGAAATGTGGAAGGAATTTGGAAAAATGGACTACAACTCTCCTACTTTGTTCATTGGGGACTACAATGCCATCTTCAAAGAAGAGCACAGGAAGAATGGGTCTTTGGTGACTTCCTATGAAGTGAATGACATGATACAATGGTTAGATAACAAAGAGCTTCACCCCATCGGGGAACATGGGCACAATTTCTCGTGGTCCAATAGAGAAGAGGGGGACAACCGCACGCTTACTAAGATCGATCATGCAATTGGGAATCTCAAATGGTTTGACACCTTCAGCCAAGCTAGTGTCCACTATGCCAACCCTCAAACTTCTGATCACACGCCCCTTATCCTAAATCTATTAAGGCCCCAGCATAACCAGAGCAAGCCTTTTAGATTCTTTAATTATTTATGTGATCACATTGACTTTCGTAGAATTGTGCAGGATGCGTGGACTATCAAAGTCAAAGGGACCGGTCTCCAGAAACTCTGGCACCGCCTAAATAATGTGAAAAAAGCTCTCAAACATCTGCATACTAAAGAGTTTGCTGGGATTGATGATAGAATCAGGAAAAGTGAAGCTTCTCTAAACAACATCCAAACTGCTCTTCAGACTTCCCCCACAAATAGTGACCTTCATCAGAAAGAGAAAGAGGCAATAAGTCAGGTTCGAAAATGGAGGAAAATTGAAGAGAAAGCTCTCCTGCAGAAATCCAGAATAAATTGGCTGAAGCATGGTGATGAAAGCTCAACCTTCTTCCACGCCTCAATCAAAGAGCGTAAGGCAACCAATAGCATCCTTGAGCTTCAAGACAAGGAGGGAAAGTGGCTGAAAACTACGCATGAGATTCATGAGGAAATCATCCAGTTCTATCAAAACCTTCAAGGCACAGCATCCAATGGCTTGGAGGTTATCCAAAGAGACACTATGAGGAAAGGCCCCCAGATTGATAATGCCAATAGTCAGATGCTGATTCAAGAAGTGAGTGAGGAGGAAATAAAGGAGGCTCTGTTTGGTATGAATGACAATAAAGCTCCTGGTATTGATGGATTCAATGCGTGCTTCTTCAAGAAAACCTGGGACATCATCAAAGATGATCTCATCTGTGGCATTAATGAGTTCTTCACTTCCAGCACCTTATTTCCCCCGATAAATTGCACAACTGTTACCCTCATCCCAAAGGTAACAAATGCTAGTAGAGTGGGAGACTTTCGGCCTATTGCCTGCTGCACGGTCATATACAAAATCATCTCTAGAATTCTGGCAGCGAGACTTCAGAAAGTTATGGGAGGGATTATTGATCAAGCTCAGTCAGGGTTCATTCCAGGAAGACAGATGGCGGACAATATAATGCTAGCTGCAGAGCTTGTCAAGGGTTACACACGGAAAAACAATAGCCCAAGATGTATGATCAAGATGGATCTTAGGAAAGCTTACGATTCTATTAGCTGGGAGTTTCTCTTTTCTGTCATGGATGAAATTGGGTTCCCCGGTAGATTTGTTGGTTGGATCAGGGCTTGTGTCACGACGGTTTCGTTCTCGATTTTGGTTAATGGCTCGCCTCTCAAGCCGTTCGCAGCTAAAAAAGGGGTGCGTCAAGGCGATCCTATCTCCCCCTATTTGTTTGCCATTGCAATGGAATACCTCTCGAGACTCATGCAACACCAGAAAGAGTACGCCAGCTTCAGATATCATCCTAGATGCAGAAAAGAAAATATTACTCACCTTCTTTTTGCAGATGACCTCCTCATGTTCTGTCGGGCGGATCTTCAGTCTGTCAAAAGCTTGATGAGCACCTTTAGCAGATTTTCGAGAGCTTCTGGGTTAGTAGCGAATACGAGTAAGAGTGACGCTTACTTCGCAGGGATTGATGACCAAACAAAAGATCAGCTCCTCCACTTCCTCCAAATGAGGGAAGGAACCTTCCCCTTTCGCTACCTCGGCATTCCTCTGCATTCAAAGAAGCTCAACTCCAGAGATTGCCGGCCTTTGGTTGATAAAATCATGGGTAGAATTGGGCACTGGTCTTCAAAACTCCTTTCGTATGCGGGCAGAGTCCAGCTTGTCAGAAGTATCATAGGGGGTATGCAAAACTTTTGGGCCCAAATCTTCTGCCTCCCAAAGAAGCTCATCAAGATGGTTGAAAATATGTGCCGATCGTTCATCTGGACTGGAAATGAAGGGTTATCCAAAAAGGCGGCTGTCGCTTGGCATCAGATGGTTCTTCCCTTTGCAAAAGGAGGGCTCAACATGAGAGACATGTACAAGTGGAACAAAGCAGCTCTTTTAAAGCACTTGTGGAATATTGCTCGCAAGAAAGATAACCTGTGGGTGAGATGGGTCCATAGCCAGTATATGAAAAACCATGAGATACAGAATGTGCAGGTCTCCATTCATGCATCCTGGAGTTTCAAGAAAATCATCAAGCAAAGAGATCTTGTAGAGACCCTTGGAGGTTGGGACAACATCACTAATGGTAACAAGTTCGCTATTGGAGATGTGTACAACCGTCTTATTGCAGATATCCCTAGGGTCCCTTGGGGAAATATAATGATCAAAAACACTGCCAGTCCAAGCGCTAAATTCATCACATGGCTAGCAATCCAAAACAGGCTAGCAACCAAAGATAGACTTGGCAAATAGGCAAATATTACGGATGACAGCTGTGTTTTATGTTCTGGGGCGAGAGAATCGATCCATCACCTTTTGTTTGACTGTCCGAATGCAAGAGATATAAAGGCCAGTGTCTTCAAATTCCTTACATACAGGCTAGATTCTGCAAACTTCCAAGAGGAAATTGCCAAGATGAGCCAGATCAACAAGAAGAAAACCGACCGTGCAAAGCTTATTGTGGGGATGTGGACTGAAATGATTTACAGCATTTGGATGCAGCGCAACAAGAAAATTTTTGATAACCATACCTTTAGTCTGAAGGAGGTTATAGACTGTATAGTGTTTAGAGTAGCTGGGAGAGTTAGTAGTAGGATGAGAGACATGCTTATTGTCTAGTGGATGTCTCGTTGTAGCTTGTAGTTCTTTTGGGCTGTTGCTCCTCTTTTTGGCGTGAGCAGTAGCGCTTTTGGTGGCTAGTCCGGAGTTAACTTCTGGTCTGAGCATCTCCCTTGTTCTTATTATTTTTGGTATATAATAAAATTTTTCGTGAGAGTAGTTTTTGTTGCTATATATATATATATATATATACATATATATATATATATATACATATATATATATATATATATATATATATATATATATATATATATATATATATATATATATATATATA
>CM033452.1:18229269-18307259 GCA_019425755.1 Amaranthus cruentus
TAGTAACCAAAAAAAATCAAACGAAAATCCTTCTCACCCTTCTCATTTTAAAATCCTTCTTATCTGATCCTATATCTATATATATAAATATATATATATATATATATATATGTATATATATATATATATATATATATGTATATACACTATATATATATATATATATATATATATATATATATATATATATATATATATATATATATATATATATATATATATAGGGTTTTTATAATGTGAAAACCAATTAAAATGATGAAAACTGAATGTTCATGAGTTGATAAATTATTGTGCACGAGGTACAATATTTATGACTTAATGTATAGAAAGTGGTTTGACTTGTGAAAATCAAGTTCAACTTAATTGGGTGGTAAGTGGAAAATGTGAAAATCTATTAGTCATTAGTTGTCTCTTTCGTAATTAAATTATTGAGTAAAAAAATAAATTATAATTTAATATGATTTGAAGTTTACTCATTAAGGGTAAGGGGTTTTTTTGAAAGAGTTTTTTTGTTGTTTTTTTTTTGTTTTTTTTATGAGTATTTTTGATAGAGTTTTATTCAAAATAATTCATTTCTTGATGTTTAAAGACCTGATAATAGAAGTTTGCAAACATTATCTTGTCATGTGAGTTTTATTCAAAATAATTCATAAAATAATTCATTTTTTTATGAGTAAGGTTTTGAATATGAGGTTCAAAACTTTTCTAGTTTGAATATGTATGAATCTTGATTAATTAAAAATGTCTAGTAATTATTTAACTTTTGAATTGATTCATAAAAGTTGGAGTTGTAAGCATTGTGACTTGTAAATAATGTAGAAACTTTTTGAAGATAAGAGAAACTTTTTGAAGATAACAATAAAACTAGGGATTTAAATTGTAGAATTTATCCCTTAGTGATCATTATGTGATCTTCTTAAAGTATTGTTGAACTTCTTGAAATGTGGGGGTGTTATACATATTTCCCTTGTAAAAAAAGTAATATTAATTTAAATATTTTTGATAAAATTATTTAAAAAGTATTTACTAAACGTTATTAATTATTGTGTTCTTAAACCTTTTTAAGTATGTGATGTTCCTTTTATTTTCCTAAAATATGATTAATAGAAGTATTTTTAATAATCGAGAAGAAGTCCTAGGAACTACTTTGGGTTTGAATTGAATTTGTGAAACCTTTAGTAATAAATGAAATCCTTTGTGATTTTGTTCATGATTTTGATTGAGTCACTTGTTTGTTATATGAATATTTGTTACTACATTTGAAGAGTTGCAAGGTATTGATAAATACGAATATATTATAGGTTGTGCGACTTATTTTGTTATGTTGAATAAATATGAAATTGATAAATATGGTTATTTAAATTATGCATATGACTTGAAGGTGGTGCCTAAATTAATTTTAGGCTTTAAGTGTTCAAGTTGTTTTTTAAATGCATAAGTTGTTATATAATAACCATGATGAGTTTGGAATACTTATGTATTTCTTATTGTTTTGAATATCATGCTTAAGTTGAGAGTATCAAAAAAACTGTTACTTGAGGTAATTGTATCATTTTTTTATGATGTTTCTTTTGAGATAAGTATCATATTGTGATATAAATTCACGAATGGGAGAAAGTTCCTTTAGGAGGAAGTAAGAATATCATTCATTATCTTTTAAAATTATATCAAGATAAGTGGTACTTGATATGTTTCTCTTCATGGGGGAAAAGAATACCATGATTCCCGTATGGGGGAAAAGTCCTTAAATAGGAAATGTGAATACCATACATACCTTTTCCAAAAAGGATTAATAAGATGAGTGGTTCTTGATGTGTCGAGGGGGATAGTGCTAAAGCCCAAATGTGGATGAACATGCATTTCACCTATCCCTATGGCATTTGTTGGCATTGCCCTATATTTGAGGGATGAGTCATTAGGCTCTTAATGGATCTTATAGTACTTTGTGATGTGCTACTTGAGACGATCCACCTATGTGACTGTGGGGGGTTGGCCACCTCCTATGTGGAATTTCAGGCTAATATTCCACTAGAGCGCTCATGAAAATCAAGGTAGGTGCCTAAGCCATAAAATTGCACCATATAACTTAAGCGGAGTTGGTACCTCTCTAGGCAAGGCATGTGGTTTGAAGGTCTCAATTCAAATCTTCTAAGTTCAAGACTTAGTTCACTTGTTCGATCAAGAGTTCTTTGAGTTCAAGACTTAGTTCACTCACAAGGGCTTGTGAATTGTTGCCTCCTTTCACTAAACAACAAGTTCAAGGCTTAGTCCACTTAGTTGCTATGTGCTAAAGCTTTCTCTTGCACATGTATTTTTCTTAAATGGCATTTGTGGGGGGTTGTTGGATATAAATGGCCATTTAAAGCCTTTTCCAACAACTCTTTTTTCATTCATGATGTGAATTAATCTTAATAAAATACATTTATATTCTTTAACCATGTTTTATGAAGGTTGAAAAAAAGTTGTTAGAAAATCCCTATAAATAGATGATGTTTCATTCATTTGAAGATATACAATTTTCAATTTCTCATCTCTTTTTCTATTCACTTGTGCAAGAGTGGTATTTGCTCCACACCTCAAGTAGTGAGTGTACATTGCTTTTGGTGAGTGTGTTAACCTTGGAAAAGTCCCCTCTATTTACACTTGGGATAGTCAGGAAATAACTTTCTTAATGCAACGACAAGTTCGTGTCACACCATACATTTCCTTATCAAACACATGCTAAACACAACTTTAAACCCATTTTTCATATAAAAATGTTATGCATATCATTATTACTAATATGGGTTAATGATTGTAGTAGTACGAAGATTTTGGGAAGACCTTGAATAGGCTATATTTCCAACAAGATTTACCACAGGAGTAAATCAAATCCAACATTTAGCACTTGTCATCTTTTGAGTGTTAAACTAAATAATTTTTTTTTTGTGGATATTACTTGAGGATTGAGTGTATATGAATGGTTGGATCGTGGATCCACTTATGTTTGAAAAGAGTAAGTGGAATACATTTTCAAAGTTGAGGATTGAAAGTTCTTTGTGACTTTATTATTATGAACTCAAAGAATGACTTGAGTTGAGAATAGATATATCAATTGCAAGTCTCGCTAAGCGTGGGAAACTAAACTACTATTTACTTTTGGGAAAGCAAAAACAAAGGGTTATGAATTGTTGCGTATGATGTGGATGTTCAGAGAATATGTTACGATAAGAGACTCGTTATATTATATTAGGGTTAAAACTCTTTCCCGGCTGTGTTAATAGTATGGTACAATATATGAAGATTATTTAGTAGAAAGTTGTTTATGAGAAAACAAAAGATAGAACAAATAATGCAGTTTGTAAGAGCAATAAATCATATTCTATCTGTCTTCCCTTTTGCGATAACTTCCATGTTTGCCTCAAGGGGCACACAGTCTATTTAAGCAAACCTCATTCTTGTATAAATCTGGAGAGAACAACTAAGAAACTGAATTAGATACTGTTGGACACCTAGAGGTGATATCATTCTAAGCGTATGGATATAACAAGAAAAAACTTTTATTTGAATTATTAGAGTATGAGTTATGGTAATGAAATTGGTTGAGGTGGAGAATTCTAAAACCACTGAATGTGTACTTTCACGAAAACCTTTGAAATTTTTAATATTGTTTGCTATTTTATTTTTTTTATAATCTTATCTTATTAGATCTTCGATGAGAAGTCTATAGGGTGGATGCTATATTTTAAGTTGATCTTCCACTTGTTTATATGTTAATTGATTTTTATTTTGGAGTGACTTGCATGCCACAAAACTTATTGCTTTGATTTGGTTGTCATTGGATTTCTATGTTTGAGTTCATATAACGTACGAAGGACTTTGAATAACTCCATCTTAAGAGTAACTTTACAGTTGATTTTTAATTCCCACTCTAGTAAGAGTGTTTGATAATACTGGATGATGATGATGATGATGGGATTTTACGCACAATGTTGTTACTATGAGTGGTTTTTTTGACCAAAAAGATTATGCGAAATTTTCATGTAGGTTTGAAATAAAAACCTAAGTTAAAAGATCATGACTATAAATAATATCTTGGACAATGGTCATATATTACCGGTGATTTTTTAGAATGATTATGATAAGTAATCACCATAGTTTATATTATGGGTACTGAGTCCTCCACCTTATAATACGTTGTGAGGTTTCAGTAGAGGTCTTACTTGTTGTAAGAACATATCTTTGTAAGACCTTCTCGGGAACATATCACACATTACGTTTGTCTTGGAAGGTGTTTTTGGTAAACAATAGTAAACTTTGTTTTAACTGCCTCTTTTGTCAAATTAGGAGCACTCTGATCTAAAATTTGTGGTGTTTAGACTTGTACTATATTTTTTATGATGTTAAAAAAAATCATAATTTGTTCCCCTCTATTTTCTTAGTTGGCCTTTGTGAAGGTTAATGTTTGTAAATTGTTGACTATGTTATGTAGAGAGTTTATGCAAATGAAAAGTATTTATATGATAGTTGCTATGACATTTATTGTTAAGGCAATGCTTTAGTAGTCAATGTTTTTATTCCACGAAGGGGGTGAGTAGTGAAGTAGATTTTATTCGAGATACATGTGTGTGACTATATTGGTATAACGATTGGTGACTTGGGTTATATCGAAGTACAACATATTCTCATGTGTGAACGTATAGAGAGCTCAGAAGCTTGTCTAGAAGATCATAGTCACCGTTCGACAAACTGGATGATTTTCGTCTTTCAAAAACTCATTAGAGATTTGGAAGGTGACACTTAATTTAGATGGGGGAAACTTGTAAATACATTTGGATAAAGAAAGGAAGGATAAGCAAAAAGGTTGAATTAAAGAAATGTTTACCTTGGGTGATTTAGTGACTGGTGTGCTTGATTGACCACGTTACTTAGAGGCAATTGGTTTAAGTAAAGTGCTTGGTTATACGATGGTGAAATTTTGTTACAAAACTCGAAAACTTAACTTGACACAATATGAGAACTTGTAGGGGACAACTATCTTTTCTTTTTGATTGGGTGTCAGAAGATGTTCTAAAATGAGGAAGTGATTCAATTATCTCACAGCCAAGTGGTTTGAGGAGGTAGAGTCCAAATATTGCTTTTTATGGAGATATTATTTGACTTTACCAGTTTATGCAATTATAAAATGATAGTATTTGTAAAAAGGAAATTTGTATAATCAAGAATATTTATAACAAAAAGAAGTTTTACACGTATATTATTGACGGTATTGTGTGCATAAAACTAATGGGGTCCCTGCAGAATTCATTAGTTGTTATGATACCTTAAGAATCGTAAGATGAAGGTGTATGGTATTAGATAACGAAGATGATTGCAAGGATGAAGGGGATTACAGGGGCAAAATGGTTATGGTAAGTGTATTATGATGGCTAAGTTGGAATGGATGAGTCGAAGATTGGTTAATTATGTTAGTGGTAAAGGGAGTTCATAACGTATTTTGAATCGAATAAGGGAAATGATGTTGTTCGGAGGGAGTACTTCAGCAAGGGTCTCAGTCAAAGACTTTATTGGGTATTAGGGTTGGTATGTGGTGATACTCGAGAGAACGTTTAGATGAATGGTTTGAAGGATTACAACATGTCGACAATTTCCTTAAATGATTCGATTTATAAGAAATATTAAGTTGATACGTGCTTGAACTGAGTGCATGGTTTAGAATTCAATGAACATTTGGGTAATTCGACTGGTGGATTGAACTCAAGGAACAACTAGAGTATGAATACTTGGGGCTGCAATGTGAATTTTAGGTCAGTTTAATGCACTAGTGATTTTATGAGACATTGAAAATCAATTCTTTTGTGCTAAGAGTGAGTATTTGGAAATGATATTGGATTGTGCGATTGATATGTTAGACCTGAAGAGAATCATGAAGAACATAAATATTTTGCATAATGGGGAAGAATCCCTCGAGGATAGTTTTCTTAATATAATATTCTAATATAAAAGTTGTATAGGATTTTGTTGCACAAGAAGTGTATGAAGAATTGATTGTCCTAAGAAGTGTCGTTGAGATAAGGAATTTGTGCAATTTAAAAGAGTTATAGAAATGAACTTAAAGGTTTGATTTTTGGTTGTCTTAACACATTAAGGTTGTGTGTGTGGACATAAGATTTAAGCAAGCTCTTCAAGATTATTAGGAGGTTATTTCATTTATTTTACATGGTTAAAGTTTTAAGTATTGTTGTGAGGATGGTTTCTGGAGGAGATTTTGGGTTTAGATTTCTTATAAGAAAGAGGGTGATTGTTGGTGCGTCTTGCAAATTTTTGAGTATGTGAAGCATTATTTACCATTGGTAAAGAGATCTCGGTACTTTAGATGGAAATAAAAATTATGCAAGTTGACTGTTATAGTATTTGTTGGTTGTATGAGTTGGTTTTTCTTTAACATCATAGTGACATAAGTGAGAAATGGGAATATGGGTTCAACTGTTGATTGGATAGGCTTTAGAGTTACTGTAATTTAAGGGAAGAGCTTAACCCCATCACTTTGACAATTCCTTGTGTTTGTGTTGAAAAGAAAAATTTGTAGATGTTTTATTAATTATAATGAAAAGTTATACTTATAAAGAAAGTGTGATTTTTATTAGGGTGTTTTATCTCTTTGGTTTGTGTATACAATGGAATTAGGAGTAATCAAGTGAATGGTATTTTGTTATAAAGTTGGAAGAGTTGCTCAAGAAGAAAAGATTGAAGTATTTTCAAGTTAGGAGGTTAGATGTGATGTAATGAAATTTTGAGTTACAAAGTCGTGGTGATCCTTTGAAGGAATGTGTACTTAGAAGTGTTTAACTTCATAGTCTTTGCTTATCTTGGGGGTGAATAGGTGTACCAATTTACATCCAGGAATAAGAGTGTGATGGATATGGTGAAATGGAGTTAAAGTATCTACATCAGAGTTTAAGGTTAGGATAAGTCATACGGTATCATCATTAATTATTTTGGCAAAGCTCAGTAAGGAGTTGGATCGATTGGGTTTATAGATACTCCAAGAAAAAGAGTTGAAAGTCAAGTTGAGTGTGTTTAACGTGTCAAAAGGTCAAGAGTAAACATAAGAGATTTGTTGGGTTATCACAACCTCTAAAAATTCTAGTGTGGAAGTGGGATGACATTTCAATGGATTTTGTGTTGGATTGGCGCATAAGAAAGCCAGTAATAATACTCTTTGGGTCATCTTGGATAGATTGACGAAGTCGACAAGGTTTCTTTCAATGAATTGTATGTGGGATATGGAACAACTTGCTTGTGATTATATTAAGTACGTGATCCATTATCATGGGATACCTCGTACTATTGTTTCCGAATAGAACACTCGATATTTGTCTCATTTCTGGAAATCACTACAGTAGGCATTAGGGACCACCGTCCTTCATAGTACGTCTTTTCACCCAATGACTGATGGTCAAACAGAACGTGTCAATCAAATATTCGAGGATATGTTGAGGGCGATAGCCATGGAATGACAAGGTTCATGGCATGAATATTCGAATCTGGTAGAGTTCTCTTTTAATAACAGTTGTCAAGCTACGATTCAAATGGCTCTGTTTGAAGGACTTTACAGTCGTAAATGTCAGAGTCCTGTGTGTTGGCAAGATTTTACTGAATCTGTCACCTTAGGACCTGAGATCCTTGTTCAAATGTTTGAGCAAGTAAAGTTAATTCAAGAGAAAATGAAGGCGGCCCAGGATAGACAAAAATCGTACGCCGATCTTCGACGTCGACCTGATGAATTTGAAGTGTGCGACAAGGTTCTACTTCATGTATCCCCGATGTAAGGAGTAGTTCGTTTTAGTGCTCGTAGAATGTTAAGCCCACGTTTCATAGGTCCTTATGACATTGTGGAGAAAGTAGGGAAGTTAGATTATCGGTTAGCATTGCCAAACGCTCTAAATAAAGTGCACGACGTTTTTCACATTTCTCATTTGAAACGTTACGTTGCCGGCTTGCCGCCTCTTCTCATGTATTAGATCCAGAGCCGTTGAAACTGGATGAGAGTCCAACATATGACGAACAACCTGTTTGGATATTGGATAAGAAAGTCCGTAGTACTCGTCGGAAGGATATCACAATGGTTTAAGTATAATGGTCTAATCATCGGTCACAAGAGGCAACCTGGGAGACAGAAGATTCCATGCGAGAGAGGTATACTCACCTTTTGTAACATCCCAGAAAAACTCGATCGTTGAAAACGACTTTTTGAAGAAACTAAATATAGTCCGAATCAGGCCAGGATATTAGAAAGATAGTTTAAAACGAATTTGAAACCAAACAAAGCTTGCGGATCGAGTTCTATTAGAGTTATTATAAACTACTAGTCATAAAGGAAATCTTAGCAACGGATAAGATTGTAAAGTCAAGTCTACTTATTACAACTTGAGAACGTAATCGCCTCATAAAACCAAATATTCTTAAAACGTAAATTAAAGTTCATATCGAGATTTCTGTACCCCAACGGTTTATTTCTCCAAAAGACAATCCTCACTCCCCATACCTGCAATTTAACTTACTGCTAGTCATTGCCCAGAAAGGAAACAACATCATCGCAGGATCGTTAAGACCAAAAGTACACGTCAGCAAAACGTCGCATATCATTTAATTAAATACAGTAAAGAAATACGATCGTTTTCCGAAATACGATTCGATCGCGCTTAATAAATTATGATCAGTTTTATGAAAATGTTAATTAGCCATACTGCTACCGGTTCAACTCCAATCTCCATAAGTGAGACAATACATTAGGGGGAGCTAACCCCTAAGCAAGTCTCTACCATAGACACTCACCTTACTTTAGTGCCTATGGTTAAGTATGCATACCCCCGCGGTGGCTCATCATGCCCCCATATACCGCGAGTAATTCTTTCCACCAATTGACGTCATAATACGTCCACGTTAAAGTTAATGAGGTCATACTACCTCTGCTTATCAAAATAATGTATCGAAATTCTTTGTTCGGAAAGCATAACATCATTCGTACTATATATTCATACTTTACTTTTGTTTACCATTAATATATGGTACACATCCCATAATGCAAAACTTCGCTACGTGTACGTACCTTAGACAAGACAATTCAAATCTCAAGTGCACAAATCAATTCCCTGTCACGAATCGACTTCCAACCAAGTTCAATCGTACGCGGGCGTAAGCACACATTCACATTTCCACAAGTCACAATCACAACACGTACATATAACTAACACCAAACCACTATACCACACACATTATGATCATCCAACACATTATTATAACATGACAAACACACAAAGAAGACAGCATACACAATCTGTCCAGAAACACGGGATAACACTGTCAAACAGAAATTTTCATGATTTATAACATAGTACAAGTATTTTTAACCTATGTTTTAAAGCCAAAAATACTCCAAAACACCCTTTTTTCACCACTTTCCTTAACCTACGGGATTGGTCATTTTTAATTAAATATACACACACAAATTCCAATGTTTTCATTTCTTATTAAATTCATACTACCAAATATCATAATTTCATGCCCACATATTAATAATAAATTTCATGATTCAGAAATAATTCATTTTGTACAAACACATTTTTTTCCTTTTAAATCTTTCTCTAACACATTATAAAATTCACATATTACACTAAATAATTTCTTACACCATAAACACACTTTTCCATGAACAATCATAATTTTTGTATATATCTTTTAAAAACACCCACCGAAACAACAAATCTTAACTTTCATATACTCATACCAAATAAAACCCTAAAACCACCCAACACCAAAAATTTGATAAAGACATATATCACAATTCATATCTTCATTTTTAAATCATGAAAATAACCATGGATCAAAACTAACACATGCCACAAACCACAGAATTTAAACTCTTAATAATAAAAACAATGAATAATTATACTTACAAATGCAAGGAAAGAACACCAAAAATTAAGGGTGAAAAGTGGGAAATGGCGTGTGGAATTGGTAGGGTTTCAGGGAGTTTTTGTTTGAATTTTTAGGAAATAGAGAATAAGAATGAAAATAATTAAGGAAATAATGAAGGGGGAATAATGCAAATTAAATGTGTGTGATCTTTCATTATACTCAAATGGGAGTTATCCCCCATGTCAAAAGACCCATAGGGGCGGCCAACCTTCAACATTCCCTCTTATTTTATTTTTAATTTTTTTTAAATTTGAAATAACAAATGGGTTAAAGGTTTTGGGCCCGAAACAAACTAAATTGTTAAAAAGGACTGAAATTTCATGGTCAGGCCCAAAATAAATAAATAAAAATATTATTTATATAAAATAATATTACTAGTAAATAATTAAATATATCGGGAAAATATCGGGGTGTTACACCTTTTCTCTCAGGTTAGTAAGTTATGGGGACGTAACTTCTTTAAGGGGGGATCGAAGGCGATAGGAATTTCGCGCAATTCATGTTTTTGGGTTATTTTGTGTATGTGTGTATAGTGATTAACTTCGTTTTACTTGTTTTGTGGTTATGTGTGAACTTATTTTCGTGTTATGTTAAGTTGTGGTTTTTGGGTCAAAACCTTTTTAAGCGGGTAGTCTGTAACACCCCGATATTTTCCAGATATTTTCCCGAAATTGTCCCTGATATATTTAATAATTTACTAGTAATATTATTTCCATATAATTATGTTTTTATTTATTATTGGGCTTGGTGATGAGATTTCAATCCTGTTTGGCAAATAGAATTACTTTAGGTCTAAACTTTTTCCTTAACACATCTTTTATTTTCAAAATTAAAAAAAACTTAAGTACAAGGGAAATGAGAGGTCTTGGCCGACCCTATGAGGAGTCTTGGAGGAGTTTGTAACTCCCTAAGGGTAATGAAAGATCATGTCTTAATCTCACAATATTAATCTCCTTAATCCCCTTAATCATTTCTTACTCCTTCATTCTAACATTTCTAAACGAACCGAGTTTTTCCGGGATGTTACACTTCCACTTCATTGACCGTAGACTTTGATAACATTTCCCCTTCAGGTATTTCAAGTGTCTTTTACACTTCCTTGTTTTATTACCAAAACAGTTTGGCGCCGTCTGTGGGGACTGTGTTATCAACACTTGAACAAAAAAGCCATGGCTCCTAAGAGGAATCCTTCACAAACTGCTACCGTGCACAGTTAGATACAAACACTTCTGCGGGTTAGGCCAACAATCAAGCCGTGACACGCCGTGATCTGGACTTGCTGGCACAAAATCTCACTACTACTTTCGTTGAACTACATCGTGTCATCGTCAGCACCAATGCCGCTACTCCCCATCAGCAGGTGTTGGACGAATGGCGAACCAGATTGAGAACCTCAAGAAGAAGATCGAACCCCACTCGAGTTCCCAAAAGTCAAATGATAGGGATACTCAAATATCGCGGTCAAGCAGAAGGAACAAAGAAAGAAGGGCAAGATCCAAAAGAGTCTTAGCGAAGGAAAGGAAGATAGGGAATCTAAGCTTGAGAGTCGGGATGCCAGAAGTTACTTAAACAGAAAGAGAGCTCAACAATCACATAGTATCCAATAATTCGTGGATAAAAAGGGGGAAGAGAAGACGATACCACGACTTTCTGGGTCTAGTTGCCCACTTAGCCCCATTAGGCCTCAACAAGATGATTCTAGCCAAGGGGGACCTCAAGAGGCCCCTGTGTTGCTGAACTCCCCTTTATCCGCTGAAATCCTAGCGGCCCCTAATCTTGCAAAGATTAAGATCCCCAACATGAATCCTTTTGATGGAACGAAGTGTCTCGAGGAACACATCGTGGCGTACAAGAACTTGATGCTATTGTACACCACGAACCAAGCGCTGTTGTGCAAGTTTTTCCCTACCACTTTGTGTGGTGTCGCTTTGAACTAGTACACATCGCTACCAGTTGGGAGCATCCATACCTTTTCCCAACAGGAAGCCAAGTTTTAAAGCCATTTTGTGGCTTCCAAACAATAGGAGATGTCCAACTTCCACTTGCTAAGTATCATACAACAAGAGGGGGAATATGTGGCTATCTACTTGAAAATGTTTCAAGAGGCTATTTTGAAAGTCACTAACCTGGAAGACTCAGTTTCCCTTCACGCCCTAATTAATGGAATACGAACCCCGAAGCTAAAATTCCAGCTCATAGAGAATCAAGTGAGGACATATGCGGAGGCTATGAGACAATGTCAAAGTTATGTCACTGCTTTCGAAATATGTCACGCACATGATCCAAGAAGCAAAAACACGACAAAAAGGACCAAGGACCAAACCATGCACAAAGGGTTCAAAGAGAGGAACTTTAACCATGAAGAGATAGAGGCTACCCCCCTCGTCACCAAGGTCCTCTTTCTGAGATTGGGCCCCCGAGATTCAGGCAAGTCTACGTCACAGAGGAAGAACCCCCGAGTAAAGAACTTGAGAGATAGGGGAGAAGATCCTCGTTTTAATAAAAACAGGAGAGACATCTTCGATACCATCCAAGAGGTACTTCTGGAACCTCCACCTGCCACCACACTATCAGATCACTGTAACTATAATTTATGGTGTAATTGCCATCGGGAATACGGACATACACTGGCAGAATGTAGGGAGCTTAAATGTATTCTGCATCAAATGGCAGAAGAAGCAAAATTAGGGAGGTTTCTGAATAGGAAGGAATACACCTGTCGTGGTGACAATGAGAGGTCATACCGTCCAAGGCATAAACACCCCAAGGATGACGAAAGAAAAGAAGTCTTTAGTGATACACGTGGGGTCATCAACATGATCATCGGTGGCTTTTCTGAAGATTATCCTACCCTTAGAGCAGCAAGAGATAGTGTCCACACTCTGATGAAAGGACATCCTAAGGCAAACATAGAAGGTCCAGTGATGAAATTTGACGCAACCATCTCACAACCGCTACAACAGCCTCACACCGAAAGTACAGCTGATTTAATCACGATGGATTGCCTCAAATAGATGAAGTTTGAGGAAAAACACTTGCAACTTGTGGACAAGCCCCTTATTGGTTTTGGAGGTAATCGAGTCTTACGCCTTGGGACTATCTTACTTCAGTACGTGTTGGGGAGAGAGACAATTGCAAAACAATGCCCATTCGTTTAACCGTGGTAGATTTAAACTTCCTCTATAATGCCATCATGGGGCTCTCCCTCATTAACATGCTTAAAGCTGTGATTTCGCCACATTAATTGTTGCTGCATTTTGAACAAGACGATGGTAAGGTCAGAATCCTCAAAAGAGATCAAAAGGTAGCCCGTCAGTGCCTCATTAATACTTTGACGCATGACGGTACTTTGGAGAATCTTCCAAGAGGAAGAGAGAAGAAAATAGAAATCAATCCATCATGAGTGTCTATTTAGACACCATGAACGTGTGAGACAGACCACAGCCCATAGAACAACATGAGGAGGTGGAAATCTTTGAAGCAAAGAAAATCAAAGTGGGTAACAACCTTACAGTAATAGTGAGACACGATGTTTTAGGTACTATAGCCGAATTCCGTGATATCTTTGCCTTCTCTATTTTGGAAATGCCCGGCATTCCACCCAACATCATGTGCCATAGCGGGACATGCCTTGCTTAACTTCATGGACGCTAATGCGGGTTACCACCAAATTCCTCTATCCCTTGAAGATCAACCTCACACGACGTTGATCACAAGTGTCGAGGTATATTGTTACAAGGTATTGCCATTTGGGTTAAAGATTGTGGGAGCTACATATCAACGCATGGTGAACAAAGTCTTTAACTCCCAAATAGGTAGAAACTTGGAAGTATATGTAGATGATATGATAACAAAGAGTAGGCAAGCCACTGATCATGTTGCTGATCTTCGAGAGACGTTCATGACTCTTCGTCACCACCAGGTGCACCTAAATCCTAATAAGTGTGTATTTAGGGTAATAGGAGGAAAATGTCTAGGATTCCTAGTAGACGAAAGGGGGATCGAGGAAAACCCTAATAAAATAGAAGACATACTTTCTATGAAATCCCTGAAATCTGTGAAAGAAGTACAAAAGCTAACAGGTTGTGTAGCAGCCTTGGGAAGGCTCATGTCCAAATTTGTAAACAAGTGTTCCCCGTTCTTTAGGACCCTCAAACAAACCAAGTTTGAGTGGACATAGGACGCAAAAGAAGCATTTAGTAAGCTGAAGGAATACTTAGCTTCTTTGCCCAAGTTAGTGAGACAAATCCCTATTTTAGCGTCTTAATTAATAGTAATTAATTAAGTTAATTTGGGTATTAAGTTTAAGTATATTATTTTACAGGAACTCAAAATAATATTTTATTATTTAATGATATGAGTCGTATTAAATTTGGGATAAAAGTAAGTTATACGATTAAAATTAAGAATAAATTAAATAGATAAATTGGAGTATGTAGGAAGCTTTATACTCATATAATGCCACAATAGCTCATGACTCATCTAACTTTTATGACTCACCCAAATTAACCTATGTAATGATCAACTTTTACTTACCTTCTTCCATCACCATTCTCTTCCCCACGCTATTTTCTTAGAAAATTTTATTAATGAACTTGTTACTCCTATATTCAGAAAATAGTCTTAGAACTACCAAGTACCAACTACAAGATTTTCTTTAGTAAGCTACACAAATTAAAATTAGAAGCTCTTCCTTTGATTACTTTATTTTCGAACCCTACTGATAAAGGGTTTGAATTTTGGGTCAATTCTTCAATTGGATTATGAGAGAGTCATATTTAGGTAAAGTCAAGGGTTATTGATGTTAGTATCAATTTGGGAACATAAGTATCAATTTGGTGTTTGATTAGTTGATATTATTTGGGTATGATATAAGTTGGATATTTGGGACTTATGATTGGTGTAAAATTGGTTAAACTCCATTGATGGTAACCCAAGCTTTTACACGTTGATGGTTGGTGATGAATTGATTGGTATTTTAATTATTGATTACTATTCATGGCGTGGAAAGGTAATCTTACAAACACTATTATCTTTTAAAATTAATTTAATTATTTCAGATTTCAAGTTATGTTTTATAAGGTGTGGTATTACTGCTATTGATATATGAGCAAAATCGTATAATTTTTTGTGTTCGGAACTTTGGATTTTGACTTTGTTTCACCCTATTTTCTAGTCTTTATTAAAAGCATGTTTTATGTGTTATTGTCTTCTAAAATATAAGTCTTGAAATATGGTTTTATGAAATGAAGTATGATTATTGATTTTAAAGAAAATCAAGAGATTTATTGATTCGTTTTATATTGAAATGTTCGACATTGATATGTCCGTTTTTGGGAATTGGCAACGAATATCATATTCGGATTATAATGAAATCCTATAGCTTGATAATAGGTAATACTTTTCGGATCGGTCACGAGCCCCCGTTCCGTTTCGTTCTTGCAAACACCGTATTTCGGTGATGACGATCACCCGTATTCTCAGGATTTAGATCAAGCCTACTTCCTGACGGTCCATAAATTCCCACGTTTTAAAGTGTTGTTATATTATTGTTTTAATATGAGTTTTGAATAAACACGTTTGGTATATGAAGTTTTGTTTGTTTCCCAAATTAATTCATATGTTTCATTTGCCGTATTTTGACTTTCGCTATTTACTTGTAAAGTAATAGCCGTATTTTGATTTTGCTATTAACTTGTAAAGTTATAGCCGTGTTTTGATTCATTATGAACCAAAGGCTCTTAGTCGTATTTATGTTGATACCAAACGGTCTTTTAAAAGAGTTTGGGTTTCGACAAGCTAATGTTTTATAAGGAATTACCGAATAAGCAAAGATTGAAGTGGAGTTGTTTGTTAATGACTTGTATATAAATGTAATAGTTTGTTTGATTACTCAACAATTCAATTGTTGACAGTCCTTGACCTATCCCTTACGGGAGGTAGATCCATTTTCAGGTTAGTTTTGTTGTGGAGACAATGCCTACTTCTGTTATATGTTAAGTGCACGGCGAGGACTTCTTTTTGAAAGTCATAATGTAAATTAGATATTTGTAAATTAAATTGTAATATTTTAAAACGTTTTGTAAATAATATTCACTTATTTAATGTAAAAAGTTTTAAATACTTTGATATTGGTTTGTTGTGGCTATCAAGACATAAGTCGGATTCAGCCCAGACTTCTATAAGTCTTCCACTGTGCTTTATAGACAGTATTATTACTGTTTATGCTGGTTTGGGATGTTTCAGTTAGTCTCCCTTGTCCCAGGAGAAGTCTTAATCCTATGTATGTGTGTCTGAATACTCTCTCTAGAGTTCCCGTGGCAGAAAGAGATAAGAAATAACTTCCGGTATACTACATAAGTCATGCCTTCCATGGTTCAGAAGGGAACTATAGTGAATTGGAGAAGATATTGTTTGTCGTTGTGATGGCAAGTAGGAAGTTAAAACTGTACTTCCAATTACATCATATTCGAGTAAGGACCAACCATCCTTTGAAGAAGATCTTAGAAGGTAGAAACTACTCAAGTTGCATCACCGATTGGGCAAATCAACTAGCTGACTTCGGAATAGAATACGAACCACGTATAGTAATCAAAGCCCAAGCATTAGCTGATTTCATAGTTGAGAGCATAGGGCCAAGTACAAGTGATCCTGGTCATAAATGGAAATTGTATGTAGATGGCTCTTCCACCAAGTCTGCAAGTGGAGCCGGGATACTTATCGTACCTTCCGCTGGGGCCAGAATGGAGCGGGCGGTGCAATTTGATTTTGTCGCATCCAACAATGAGGTTGAGTATGAGGCCCACATACTAGGCCTAAACATTTGTTATGACGCGGGAGCAAGGACTTTATCGGTCTTCTCTGATTCCCAATTGATAGTCAGACATGTGAACGGGCAATTCGAGGCTAAAGACGATAGCATGAAGATGTACTTGCAAAAGGTGAAAGAATTCGTCGCCATGTTCGACAAATTTTCACTCATTCATATACCTAGATCAGATAATGCTCAAGCAGATTCCCTTGCAAGATTGGCTAGTTCAGCTGAAACATCTAATGCCCGCAATATCATTTGGGAAGTCCTCCTTAATCCCAGTATCAATGTCATGGTATCCACAATCGACAGATCGGAAACATGGATGGAACCTCTCATCAAGTGCCTCCAACAAAAAATCCTCCCAGAAAATGAAAGTGATGCTCGAATCCTACAGAAGAAAACAAAATGGTTTGAATTCTATGATGGAACCCTCTACAAAAAATCATATACACATCCATTCTTGAAATGTGTAACTCTAGAAGAGGGAAATTATATCTTGCTGGAAATTCATGAAGGAGGATGTGGAATACAACAAGGAGTAAGAACAGTGATTAATAAAGTCCTCAGAAGTGGGTATTACTGGCCTTCTCTTGGGGGTGATGTAGAAATTTTAATCCTAAGGTGCTCTAAATTTCAATTCTTCTCCAAGGTTGCTAAAAAGCCTACAAGTTACGTCACTAGAATTCAGTCTGTGTTACCATTTGATAAATGGGGAATGGATCTCCTTGGTCCATTTCCCCCAGCAAAGGGACAAAGGAAATTCGTGATCATTGCAATCGATTATTTTTCAAAATATGTTGAAGCGGAACCCCTCAGCACAATAACAGATAAACAAGTTTTCCAGTTCCTTTGGAGAAACATCATCACTAGATATGGTATTCCTCGGGTCATTATCATGGACAATTGTAGGCAATTCATAAGCCGAGGCACGACCGAGTATTGTGATAAGTTTAATATTCAAATTAGATACATCTCGGTGTCTTGACCACAAACAAACGAGCAAGTTGAATCGGCCAATAAAGAAATACTCAATGGCATCAACAAGAAGATAGAAGGGGCAAAAGGGTCGTGGGATAATGAATTACCTGGTATACTTTGGGCAAGCCGTACCACAGTCAAAGAAGCCACTGGTCACACTCCATTTTCTCTAGTCTATGGATCCAAAGCAGTACTTCCTGTCGAAATCAGAATACCCTCAACAGGGATTACTTAGATTTGCTCCCAAAGACGAGAGAAAATGCACTTTTGAGGTCAATAGCTCAAAAACAAAAGACGAGAGGAAGGAATGTGATTCGAACCCCCTTTTTTAGCCCAAGATTAGGATCTTGGGGCTAAAATTTTCTAAGTATTTTCCATGTTCGTATCACAAGAAGGAATGTGATTCGGACCCTTTTTTAGCCCAAGACTGGATTTTGGGGCTAAAATTTTCTAAGTCATTTTACGTGTCTAAATCTCAAGAAGGAAAGTGATTCGGACCCCCTTCTTGGCTCAGAACGAGGATATAAAGTCATGATTTTTTTTAATTTTTTATCCAAATTCTCTAAGATTTTCTTTCTTAAATATGTTCTTTATGTACTAGTCATTTTCTAATATTCTACCTTGCGAAATTGGAACAAAACTCACACAAAACATATCATTCCAGTTGTGTAGTATTAAAAAATTAAGTCATTTATTTTTCTTCAACTTTCTCTTAATTTCACTTAATTTATTATATCAATTACCAATATCCTAATATTAATTTTTTGAAGAAATTTAAGAAGATGGAGCTTAGAACATTCTTTATTTAACTTAAATCATCATCATTTGGAGCATTGTTGAGAAATTACTTTGGGTACTTAAAGGATCATTATTTTTGGAGTTGGGTATTTATTTTAGGAGCTTGAAATTGTTGGAAATGTTCAATAATCAAGTGAATATTTTATATGTCGTTTAACGTAATTAAGTCAGTATATAACGAGACGTTAATTTAGTCTACATTGAGTAACGTTTATGTTTTACTAGAGACCAATAAATGTAATTGAACCGTTATTTGATAATGGAACGAGCTTAATGTCGCTAAACCTATTGGGTCACACTGTATCAACGTGTGAGACCATTTTGTGTGTTTGGACCTATATTAGTCTTGGTTCATGTGACTGATCTAGTTGGACTAGAGAGTAGTCATAACCATCAATTTAATTATAATGGTTATATTAATAAATTGTGTAACTCCCCAAATATTTTTGTTATTAATATTCTGCTATTAAGAGAATATTGATTCTTCTTTATAACAAAACATTAAGTGCGTTAACGTATGGTCATTGAAAGAGTTTTCTAAAAAAGTTAAGTTCAATGCTATTTTAAGATATGGGCATATAAAAGTATAAAAAGAATGATATAAAAACATACTTCAGTATGGGTTTCTTTCGGCTAACTAATTTGGCTTAAGAAAAACCTTTTCTTATTGTTAGGATTAATATCTTAAAACAGTGGGGTTGAATACAAGAGTTGTACACACACAAAATTAGTTTAAGAATTGTTCTTAAACATCGTAATAGTATACGAGGTCTCGCAAAACGTTGTGGGTGGACTACACGAGAGGAACTTCATTTGCGGTTCTTGTCTCGTGGTTATTTTTGCTAGTGGAGTCACGCTACAAAGGTGTAATTTTTGTTCCGATATTTATATGTTTCATCTCATGTCAATAATTGGGTCTTGGGAAGGTTTTAGTTTTTCCGCATGTTAAACGTTAATATTACTAGAACCCAACAGTGGTATCAGAACCCTCTTCTATTGATATGTTTTGGGCATATAAATATTGGTTATATACACATAATATATATGAATTATTTATTTACACATGATAATTTTGAATTTGTATGATAAAGTTATGAACTTTAGGGGAGGGTTTAGTAAAATTGATTTTAATAGTAAAGTTATGAATTTTATGTATTAAATTGATTTTATTTTCATCCTTGTTTTTTTTAGAAAGCTTATGTTAATTTAAACTAAATTGGTTAGTATATATTGATGTCTATATAAAATTGGTTAGTAGAAACTTTGGTTTGACCAAATGTAATTAGAAGCTCTTATTCAAGTCTACTAGTTTTAGTTTCTTTTTGAAACTTTCGACCAATTCTTTTTCAAAAAACAAATAAAAAAATAAAAAAAAATAAAATTTTTATTAAAGTTTAAGGAAATAAATTTGTTATTAAATGTTAATAATACACTCACTTATTTTAATGGAGATTATTTTAAGTGGGAGGTTTATTTTGCTTTGAGAAGTAAAATAATTTATTTGATTGGTTATGAATCAATTAAATTTCATGCAAATTAAAAATTGAATAATGTGATTATTTATCATGTTTATTTAAAATAATAAGATTATATATTTATTTATGTATTTGGGGCATATTTCTTTAAATTTGTTTAAATATTATATTCCATGGGCCACTTACATATTGTAAGTGGGTGAATGAAATTGTTATACAGGTTATGGTAACTAGTATGGCCCAATTAGGATACATTATACGGTTTGCACACCGTCATTTGGAATGTAATTAAATACGATCTGCGTATCGTTTACTTTGAATGTAATAGTTAAATAGTTTATTTTACATTTCAAAGTTTAATTACTATTATGTATGTATCCATGGAGTTGAAGACCAAGAAGAATAGAGATTCAAGTGGTGTTCAAAAGATGGGCCTTGAAGATTAGATTTTCAAGTGTTTTGGGACCATACTAGGAACCTTATCTATGCATTATTTTATTGCTTTATTATTTTGCTATATTGCTTGATGATGCATATTTTGGTTGTTTAGTTTATTGATTCGAATAATTAGAGTTCACTTTTATTTGTGTTAATAAAAACAACCATAGTCCCTAACAATATTGAGTTGCAATGCTATTCCATTTAGTAACACTATGAAGCTTTAGATCGTTAATTAGGTAGGTTTCGCTAAAGCGAGGTGCCTATTAATTATCCTAAGATAAGTAGTTGGTGAAAAGTGGTTTAACTCAACTAAGTAGGTCAAGAAAAGTTGACACTTAGAGGCATGGGGTAATAGTAGATAAAGAGTTATCTTATTACCAACCAAGAATTATTATGAATAATTAAGAAATAGTTTCTTTACCTATAACCATTAACTTTGGGTGACAAGCCAAAGCTTGCTTGGGGTTAGTGGAAATGGGGTCTTGGAATCACTAAATTAAAAGGGACATTTAATTTGATTTGGTGGGATGAATTTCCTTTTAAATTTGTTTAAAATTATTCATTCATAATAATCATAGAATTCTTACACTTTGTGTTATTCATTTGTAGATCGAAAATAATTCAAACAATAATGCGTTCTTTAATTTTGGTTTACGGTCAATACTCGAAAAGGAAAAACTTAATAAAAACAACTTCCTTGATTGGTCAAGGAATTTGAGAATTGTTCTCAAACATGAGCGAAAACTGGAAGTTCTTGAAACTCCAATTCCGAATGAACCCACACTTAATGTGTCTGCTTAAGATCGGGCAGCTTATGAAGCTACTACTGAAAGGTCTTTAGATGTCACATGCTTGATGTTAGCTTCTATGGTCCCCGAATTACAAAAACAATTCATGAATATGGAAGCTTTTCACATCTTTGCTCATCTCCAAGCTATGTTTTTGAAGCAAGCTAGGAGTGAGATTTTTGAGACCATAAATGAGTTACTTGGTATGCTCAAAATCTCGGAGCAGAAAATTCCCTCAAAACCAAAGAAACAGGTTCTTACGGTTCAGAAAAAGAAGAATGTCTTCAAGAAAAGGGGAAAGGCAAAGAAACAATTTAATCACCAAGGCAAGGGCAAAAAGGTTGCTCGAACTAAGGTGAAAGTTGGAGCTAGTCCAAATCATATTTGTTTCTATTGCAACAAGAAGGGTCATTGGCAGCGGAATTGTTTGAAATACCTTAAGGACAAGAAGAATAGAAGTATCACTTCTACTTTAGGTATTTTTGTGATAGAGATCAACTATGCTAACTCTAATTCTTGGGTATTGGATACCGGTTGTGGTTCTCACATTTGTGCAAATGTGCAGGGGCTAAAGAAAAGTAGAGATCTTCATAGAGATGAAGTAGACCTACGAGTTCGAAATGGAGCTAAGTTAGCTGCATTAGCCGTAGGATCTTATTGTTTATCTTTACCTTCAGGACTTTTGTTGAATCTTAATAATTGTTATTATGTTCCTTCTATGAATAGAAATTTGATTTCAATTTCAATGTTGGATTCTGAAGGTTTTACCTTTGTAATACAGAATGGTTCTTTGTCAATTTACAAAGATGAAATCTGTTATGGTATAGGGCGTTGTATAAATGGCCTTTATATACTAGATCTTGATAAACAAAACTATCACGTGGACAATTCTAAAAGACTAAAATCAAAGGATTCTAATCATACCTATCTTTGGCACTATCGTTTAGGACATGTAAATGAGAAACGCATTCAAAAACTCCATAAAGATGGACTATTGGACTCATTTGATTTTGAATCATATGAAGTATGTGAGTCTTGTTTACTTGGAAAAATGACTAAATCACCATTCACTGGACATGGTGAAAGAGCTAGTGACTTATTGGGGATAATACATTCAGATGTATGTGGTCCTATGAGTATCTCGGCTAGGGGAGGGTATGAATACTTCATTACTTTTACTGATGATTTAAGTAGATATGGATATGTCTACTTAATGAAATATAAATATGAATCTTTTGAAAAGTTCAAAGAATTTCATAATGAAGTACAGAATCAACTTGGCAAGACGATTAAACCTCCAAGAAGAGATCCTATGGAGGGTTATATCGTTCATGAAAGTCATGAAGTCCTTATATTAGATAAGGAAGAACCTACTACCTATAAGGCAGCAATGGAGAGTTCTGACTTTGAACTATGGCTTGGAGCCATGAAATCTGAAATGGAGTCCATGTATGACAATCAAGTTTGGAACTTGGTTGACTTGCCCGAAGGTGCTAGACCGATCGAGTGCAAGTGGATTTATAAGATAAAGACTGACATGGATGGCAAAATAGTTGTCTATAAAGCACGACTGGTGGCTAAAGGTTTCAAGCAAGTTCATGGTATAGACTATGATGAGACTTTTTCATCAGTGGCTATGCTTAAATCCATCAGAATTATCCTAGCAATAGCTTCGTATTATGACTACGAGATTTGGTAAATGGATGTAAAAACCGCTTTTCTAAATGGATATTTAGAAGATGAAGTGTATATGACACAACCGGAGGGTTTTGTGGATCCTAATAGCCCTAAGAAAGTATGTAAGCTTCAGAAGTCCATTTATGGATTGAAACAAGCATCTAGGAGTTGGAATATTCGTTTTGACGAGGCAGTTAAACAGTTTGGTTTCCTCCGAAATCCGGAAGAGTCTTGTGTATACAAGAAAGTCAGTGGGAGTTTTGTTGTTTTCTTAGTTTTGTATGTGGATGACATACTGATTGTAGGGAACAGTGTACAAATGCTTGAGTCTGTAAAGGCTTGGCTAAGTAGTTGTTTCTCTATGAAAGACCTTGGAGAGGCTCAGTACATTTTGGGCATCCGAATCTATAGAGATAGATCAAGACGGATGATTGGGCTTAGTCAAAGGACTTATATTGATAAAGTCCTTGATAGGTTCAATATGACAAACTCTAAGAAGGGTTTTCTTCCCATGTCTCATGGCATATCTCTTAGCAAGAAGCAGTGTCCAATGACACCTGATGAGCTGGAGAAGATAAGTAAGATTCCATACGCTTCAGCTATTGGATCTATCATGTATGCTATGATATGTACCCGACCAGATGTTTCGTGTGCTTTGAGCATGAAGAGCAGATACCAATCATGTCCTGGTAATGACCATTGGATAGCGGTCAAGAATATCTTAAAGTACCCTAACAGGACTAAAGATAAGTTCTTGGTTTTTGGAGGTGCATCTGAATTATGTGTAAAGGGTTACACGTATGCTAGTTTTCAAACAGATAAGGATGATTTCCGATCTCAATCTGGTTAAATCTTTACTCTGAATGGAGGTGCAGTTAGTTGGAAAAGTTCCAAACAGAGCACTGTAGCTGATTCTACAACTGAAGCTGAGTTTATTGCTGCAGCTGAGGCAGCAAAGGAAGCTGTCTGGATTAGAAATTTTATTTCCGAGCTTGGTGTGGTTTCTAGTGTTGCTGGTCCAATTAAATTATATTGTGATAATGATGGGGCTATTTCACAAGCAAAAGAACCTAGATCACACCAAAAGTCCAAACATGTGCTCAGAAAGTATCATCTGTTGCGAGAAATCGTAGGCAGAAATGATGTTGAAGTGTGCGAAATATCTACGGATGACAACATTGCAGATCCGTTGACTAAACCATTGTCTCAGACTAAGCATGAGAAACATTTGTCTGAGATGGGCATCAAACTCAGTATAGAATAAGTTTAGAAGTTGAATATATATGAGATATATTTGATATGTTACATTTATAGTGTTTTAATGTAATGTAAATTTTATGATTATCTAATAAAGTTTCGTACTTATTTACTTAGTTTTGGTTTAGAATTAAGTAAACTCCAATTATAATCTATAAAGTCTATATGGGTTGTTGGATGTGATCTGACAAATGAACCCTATAATGTGAACTAGAGAACTTAGATTATTTTAAGTCCCTAGTCAGGTAGTTGAGTTGGACGCCAATTACCAAGTAATGGTTAGAACGTTGTTGATTGATGATCGCGTTCATAGATCATAGAGACATTGGATGTCTAGTCAATCGCATTGATAGAGATTGAGTATCTCTATTTGGACATGACCCTCTTTTGAGTATTTTTTAAGAACACTGGCGTCATAAGAATATCTCAAATTGACTTATAAATAGAATCCTTAGACCTGAGTTTCTCACTGACTTCGTGTGTGAGAATTAATGTTCTTTGATGCAGTCTAACGCCATGCCGTAAAAGGGGGCTATAAGGGTTGTACTCAGGAATTTTATGAATCACATAGCGAATAGAGGAGGGATAAGATGGAATTATCATACCCTTTTGGGGTTATTAGTCTTAGGCCACTCGAAGAGTTGGAACTGTAAAATGCATGGCCATGCTTAAATAGATTATGGAGATAATCATTTGTTTTTCAGTTCATCTCATGAGTCCGAGGAACATGATCAGACAAAATAAGGATGACAGTTGTTCTTACCTTATGTTTGATTAAGACTAAAGTTGACGAAGGATTTGAGATTCACAACTTGTTGGAGCAAGTGGGAGTTAGTGGGAGGAGTCCTACAACTCTAGTAAACTTGTTTCTTGAACAAGTGGGAGATTGTTGGAAATGTCCAATAATCAAGTGAATATTTTATATGTCGTTTAACATAATTAAGTCAGTATATAACGAGACATTAATTTAGTCTACATTGAGTAACGTTTATGTTTTACTAGAGACCAATAAACGTAATTGAACCGTTATTTGATAATGGAACGAGCTTAATGTCGCTAAACCTATTGGGTCACACTGTATCAACGTGTGAGACCATTTTGTGTGTTTGGACCTATATTAGTCTTGGTTCATGTGACTGATCTAGTTGGACTAGAGAGTAGTCATAACCATCAATTTAATTATAATGGTTATATTAATAAATTGTGTAACTCCCCAAATATTTTTGTTATTAATATTCTGCTGTTAAGAGAATATTGATTCTTCTTTATAACAAAACATTAAGTGCGATAACGTAAGGTCATTGAAAGAGTTTTCTAAAAAATTTAAGTTCAATGCTATTTTAAGATATGGGCATATAAAAGTATAAAAAGAATGATATAAAAACATACTTCAGTATGGGTTTCTTTCGGCTAACTAATTTGACTTAAGAAAAACCTTTTCTTATTGTTAGGACGATTAATATCTTCAAACAGTGGGGTTGAATACAAGAGTTGTACACACACAAAATTAGTTTAACAATTGTTCTTAAACATCGTACTAGTATACGAGGTCTCACAAAACGTTGTGGGTGGACTACACGAGAGGAACTTCATTTGCGGTTCTTGTCTCGTGGTTATTTTTGCTAGTGGAGTCACGCTACAAAGGTGTAATTTTTGTTCCAATATTTATATGTTTCATCTCATGTCAATAATTGGGTCTTGGGAAGGTTTTAGTTTTTCCGCATGTTAAAAGTTAACATTACTAGAACCCAACAGAAAATACTAGCATTTTCACATTAGAGCTTGGAGCTTGGAGTATTTATTTTTCAACACTACTTGGAGGGTCTTATTTTCTTATTTCCTTAAATAGTACTTAGTACTAATCTTTGGTGTTAGTATGGTATAATTTCTTACCATACTCTTTATGTGAAATTTTACATTATATTTACTTTATAATACGCAAAGTATGAGTTATGTTGAGTATGTTTAAGTAGAAAATTAGTTTAATGAAATTATGATTAAGATTATATCAAGTGTGCTTACGCTAAAATATTGTTAGTATGTTAATAAGTAATTTTTGAACATGTTTAGGAAGTTGAGTAAAAAATTATATTTTTATGTTAGAATTATTACGTATTGTTTATGTTAGAATTATTGTTAATATATTTATGTTAGCCTTTAAACTAGTTTATAAGGTTTTAAGTTATTTTATGAACGTATAATTTTTATTAAGTATTAAATGTTACTACTTATTATACTTTATTTTGATATTAAAGTTTATCCTGAAAGTTATAGTTAATTTCTAAGTTATTTCGTAAAAATTTCTATTTTTCAAGTGGGTATGTTAATCTATGATTTATTATGATAAATCAAATTAATTTTTGTTATGTGAAATAGGCCCAAAGATACTCGGGCATTCAGTCCCTATCATATACAAAAAAGTTTGATTTACTATTTTAAATTATTACAAGCTATTTTTATGATAATGATAACATAACAAGTTAAAAAGAATTTTTTGAGAAATTTTTTATGTTTTTAAATACTTCCTCCGTTCTTTTTTGTTCTTCTCGTTTACTTTTTGCACAGTCTTCAAAACAAATTTTGAGTCTCAATATTTCAAAATACGCATAATAAATATTATAAAAAGTATATATAATAAAAAAGTATACTTTAAGATGAATCTAACAAGATCTCACATGGATATAATTTATCTGCTAAATATGTCTCAAAAACATTAATCAAAATTTTCTCTCCTAAATGTGGAATGTTTCAAACGGGAAGAATATTAGAGAACGGAGAAATTAATGAAATGTTTTCTTGAATGTATGATATTTTATAATAAAACTAACTTTTGTGATGTTAAATAACTAGTTTGTACAAAATATTTTTCTTAGTTACTATTTGACCAAAATTTATGTAAAAAGATGTTAAAGTATTATTAGTAAACTTATCTCTTAAAATATGTGTGAAATATTGATTTTTGAGAAGTTACAAAGTTTTAATTGTTTTATTATTAGAAAATTGATTTTTGTGAAATTATAAAGGACAAATTGTTTATAAAAGGCCAACCTTTTAGCCATCTGCAAATAAAGAGTCAACATTTCATTTATTCAATAAAAAGACAACATTTGTCTCATTTTTTGCAAATTAAGAGTCAACGTTTCATTTATTCAATAAATTTAGAGTTGAAAACTTACCTGCTATCCCTTTATTTGCAAAAATGAGACAAAGGTTGTTTTTTTATTGAATAAATGAAATGTTGACTCTTTATTTGCAGATGGCCAAAAGGTTTTGGCTTTTTAGAAATAATTTTTCCTAAAATAATCATACTTGTTGTTTATAGCTAGAAATATTTATTTTTGTGAAACTAATAAGTTACTTGTTAACTAAACTTGAAATGTTGATTTTTTGTGAACTTGTTGAATATTAAAGACTTATCAAAAGGATACAGTTTTAACTTGAATTATAATTAGAGTATTTGATTTTGTGAAGAGAATAAAGTTGTATTTGTATTAACGTTGGTATGGTTTTGGCATGTAATTTCAAGAAAATATATTTTAGAAGCTACTTGTGAATTTTTTTTTAATTTGGAGACTATTAATAGAATATTAAGTTAGTGTGGATTTACTAAACAAGGGAATTATTAAAAATAATTTTTATAATCCTAACTATTCTCATACTGTGAAACATACCCACTTGTTACGAAAATGTAATTTTTTCACTTTTTTTTTTCTTTTCTTTATTTTTTACTTAAATGTTCAAAATAACCCTTCCCCTTCATCTATTAATCAAAAAAGAAAGAAAAACGTGGAAAAGTTACATGTTGTAGCCGGTTAAAAAGGAGGTGGATATGTTTTCAACAAATTATGATAATAGTTGGGATTACTAAAAAATAATTGATAGTTGGAATTATTTTTGGCCAACGGGTGATAGTTGAGATTATTTTGAGCAGATTTTCCTTATAAATAAAACTATAAATAAAGTTTAATGTGTAATTAGTAATGAATTTATAAGAGCATAAAAGTAACTTTAACGTTATCATTAAGAATCTTATTATATAAAGGAAATTACCACCAAAGTTGGTTAAAGTCAAAATCAAATTGTAGTAATAAAAATGTGATGTATAGGGATGACAATTCAGTCCGAATCCGACCCTAGTCCGACTCGATTCGAGGAAAATAATTCGATTCGAGTCTAAAGAAAAAGTCATCCGACTCCGACTTTATGATCCGAGTCCGAGTTAGAGACGGACCGGAGTGGACCTTATTAAAAATCTGACACTCCGATCCGACTCCGACCCTGAAGGAAATCCGACTTTGAATTTGACTTTTACACCAATATTTTTTTTCCTTTAAAATCTAAACGTGACTAATTCAAGCTCTCATTCATACTAATTGTAATTTTTAATTTTGAAAAACTACTTGGTATTTTTATTTAGATTAATCAATCAGAATACGACAAATCAGATAAAGAGAAATAAAATACGTCAAATCAAAATGCGAGAAAATGATGTTAAATTGTAGTTGTAGAACTATTTCTCTTGCTAAGTTTGAATTCAAAGTACATATTTTTTTGTTAAATTGTATTTGAAAAATATATTTTGTTAATTTTGTATGGTTTAAAATCATTAGTATAATATCACAATGATACTGTTTGATATTAATCAGAATCTGTTGGAGGTCCGAGAGTCCGAGTCGGGGCAAACTTGGAGTATGCATAATCCGGCTCCGAGTGAAATTGGAGTGAAAAAAAAAATTCGACTCTTATCCGGAGCAAAGTCGGAGTATGTATAATCCGAGCCGAGTCCGACCCATTGCCATCCCTGGTGATGTACTTGTGAGAAATCTTTTGATTATTGATTGAATGACCCTGATAGTAAGGTAATGTCATATCATGGACCGATGATCGGGACTTTACGTCCCTCAATAGTAATACCGCAAGTTCACGGCAGAGCTTAGTACGACGACAAGTACGAGTCAAATTCACAGGGAGTAGGGGTTAAGTTAATGGTTTCTCGATTGATTAGTGCGTTCAAAAACGTATAATGTGATGTTTGGTGATAGAAATAATTAAAACAAGCAATTACAAATAGTTATAAAAACAAAGCATAAAAGTAAATAAGGATGCAATGAACTAAAGCAAAGATAATATGATCAATAAGTTAAAGAGGCATATGCTAGGCTTTCTCACCAAAGTTGTGTTTACTAAACTTTAACCTACGGTTATGGATGTTTTGTTATGGGGAAGAACGTATCGTAAATACTAATGTTCTCTCTCGATCAACAAAAGCTTCCTAAAACATACTCAACTAACTATTCTCATGGAGCTAAGGACAATTTAAGAAATGCAGTACGCATTCAACATTTCCAATCAAAGCATCTACCTATTCTCATGGAGATGACTTAATTTTTAAGCATAGATTATCGTTGAAAATCGACTTTCTCCCTCAATTCAACGACACTACAACATGATAGTACAATTCATCTTAAACCATAAACAACACACCCAAGCTAAAGGTAAAGAAATCAATTTAGACTACACACATGGTGATAATGCCTAGCCTAAGCCAAAATAAACTACTCAATCATACTCATTGAAATTGTTAATTGCAAACAAGTTAAGAACCATAGATGAATGAATCAAACTAGAGTAATCTAAAAAGATGAATGCAATGTAAGTTGAAGAACTACAAGCATGAATATATGAAATTTAAAGCAATCAAGCAAAGATAACTAAGTGATATGAGTTGAATATAAGCAAAAGATAGAGTTTGCCTTTTGGTTTAAATCTAAGGATGAACAAGATGATTGTTGATGATTCAAAATAATACCTTCTAATAGCTTTAGTAATAATACATCCATGAATGAAGAATCCTAATTGCAAAATGCTACAATAGAGGATTGAAATTAAGATTGTAATTGGAATTTGAAAGTTCTTATTTGAATTGAAGGAGAAATTATGATAAACACTAAGTTTTAAATCAAATGAAAGCTAAACTATGAAGAATTCATAAAAGTTACTCAAAATGAAGGGTGACATCTGAATGCTTGAGCTCCATTTTCCTCTTATCTATTTATATTCTTCACAAAACAAGTAGGGGGTCGTGGTTTCATTATAAAGCCACCACCCCTAGGTTGTAGGAGGGAGGTGCCACCCCTAATTGATAAGGTAGGGTGGCTAAGCAGTCCTAGAAGCAGCAGTCAAAAGAAATAAAAATGATTAGACCTCGAATGATATTTAGATAGATAACAAAAGCTGCTACAGCCCATCTCGTTTGACCAGGTCGAGCGACTCGGTTTGGTGAGTACTACATCAGAAGCTTCAAATTTTAGGAAGAAATTGAAATTAGCTCCCCTTGACCCGAGCCATCTCGCTCGATCTAGTTGAGCAACCTTCAAGAGGGCTTTATCTAGCTTCTGATCTCAAGTGCAGGTGTAACACCTCTGAATTTCCGACCCCTTGTACGAAATCAAAACCGTAAATGACAGGAGGAAATTCGGGTGTTACATAAAAGAAAAAGGAAAAAGAATTTATAAACGTTAAAGATTAACTTTAAAGATGCGAGTGGAAAATTCGGCAGCATCTACCTGAAAACTGTGCGTCTTTTATTGAAAAACAAAAGTTATTAAAAATCTAATAAAGTAAAGGCATCACGGCCTATCAAAACTATATCACGGCGGAATGATTAATCGCCGGCTTCTGAAATCAACATGCCAAGCATGGATCGTGGTTCCCGTGTCAGCGCTTGCGTTTTGAACTAACTAGACTCTTTAAAACCATACAATTTATAAACTATGCAGCGGAGATAACATATACAAAAAAAGGAGGACATGTGCCTCAAACCAAAAACATAAACAAATTTAAATACAAAGGACTACATCTAGCGTCAAAATAAATGTAACTTCGCACGCTTCAACGTTCTCACTCATCCCCCCGTATGCAATGCATAGAAGCTCCATCACCTGTAATGTCTATCAATGATGTCCCCGCTGCTCAACGTAAGATCATAGACCGACGCGTCATAACAGGGCCATCAAAGACGAGCCATCAACAAGGAAAACAGACAGTACACGTCAGCATTTAACATCATATCAAAATAAGGCATAATTAGCATGAAAAAAGTATGTCATAATATGAGGGTGATTTCACAACACTCCAAGTGAAAATCACAATCACTGAACATCAGTTCCTACTTCTCACTGTCAATTCCATTTTCTTCGCTTCTTTTCGACTTCATAACTTCTTTTCGACTTCATAACTGCTCGATATCACTTGAACCAAGAGCTTAACCACTTTCAAATATTTATATATATGTGACTAGAGGCCACCATATTGGGGTTTGCAAGACCCACATGGCAACACCTCAACCAAGGGCGGTGACGGGCCATACTGGCGCCCAATGGTAAAGTATGAATATGCCCCCGTACAGCGACCATATATAGATGGTCCTACCTCCGGGAACTAAACCCACTCGGGTACCCTAACCAGGGGAGCCACAATAATCGAACAAATCTGCTATCTCATCAATAAGGAACTAATTCCCATTACAACCAACAACTTTCTTCTCCATCACTAAGGGAGTCCTTCCCATTCAAAAAACATAACTCAACCACATTAATAAAGGGATCCTTCCCTATTCAGCTAACATGAATCAATCTCAATAACAAGGGAGTCGTTCCCATTCAAACTAACATAAGTCAAACTCATCAATGAGAGAATCATTCTCATTCATACCAATAGCTTTCTTACTCCATCACTAGGGGATTCATCCTCATTCAAACTAACGATAATCAATCTCATCAATACGGAAACCATTCACTATTCAAACTTACAATAAAAAATATCATTAATAAGGGATTCGCTCCTTTTCAAACAATTATTAACCAACCTTACTAACAAGGGAATCGTTCTCATTCTAAATCATTATCAGACATTTAGCATACTAGCATCGTTCTCTACTAGTAAACTTGAAAATCATATAATCAATAAATTTGATATTTCATTCGACGATGATTCATAGATAATGTACATTATATGTTTTAAAAAAATTCAATATCGGTAAATATACAATGCAAGATGCATGCAAGAGTTAATTACTGCGTGTACGTACCTGTAAGCGTCACTGCACGACAAAAGTCACAAAGATCAACCAGCTAAGGTTCTAATACCTTCCCCTTATGAGATGAGAACCTATACAAGTTTGAATAGAACTAATAAGCCTACCTTCCTCCATTTAAGAGGGAGTAAAAGCTAAAACAAGCTATCGTTCACCTATTCTAAGTAACTTTTCAATTGTTCTAATACGCACTTAATCAATTACTAGTGACACATGATATAATATTTCTTTGTTATTAATTTTATAAAATAATTCTTTACAAGTAATTTCATCACTAATTCTTTATTAGTGCTTATTATCACCACAAAACCAACAACAATAACCACACTCACCATTATAAGCATAATTAGTTTATATTTAACTATTAAAAGTGGCCAACAACCGAATAAGTTCTCATAACAACAAAGTGTACGTTATAGCCATTTTCTCTAAATCCACGAGACTCAAGTTAGAAAACTACATCACCATATAATGTCATAATCTGCTAACACTTACTCGTGTCACGAACATTAATAGTAACTTATAATTTGGCTACAATTATAACACTTACAATAACCTACAAACTAACCATGTCTATCATCATTAACATGAAAATAATCAACTCTAATAACTACGACCATACCACAATAACTAACAATAATACCCAATAATATAAGCAATATCCACCATCCTTTTTATGATACAAGTGACAATTAGCACCACTTTTTGTGACTAACACTCTCGATTATAACAACTATTATCACCTATTCAAAATATAATCATATATTCAAAGCTTATACAAATCTACTCAATTTATTCAACACCCTCAAAAAACACAAAAGTAGTAATACTACCATCATTTTCATTCTTACTTTAAACCTTAACTCACAAATAAATTCAATTCACAATCAAACTCTCACCCATAATAAAATTCAATAAAGATTACTACAAAATCAACATCAAACTCATAAACTTGGCAAATTCCAATTAAAACAAGAAACTAATCACATTCTTACATTACCATAATAAGATTCAATAAAATTTAATAAACAATCAACCCAAACTCATGATAAGATTTAACCAAATTAATAAACAATCAACACACAACCATAGTTTCTAATCACACTTCAAACCCTAAGTCATAAACATGTTCAATTCATCAATTAAAATCTTACCCACAAAAAGATTCAATGAAAGTAACACAAAACCAACATCAAACTCATTAACTTAATAAAATTTCAATTAAAAACAAACTAGAAAATTAACTAGAGAAAAGAGGAGATGGCTCACAATGGGGAAATTAGAAAAGAGTGAGAGTATAGGTGATTGTTGTAGTGGTGGCGGAGAACAAAGGTGGTAGGGGGTGGACGACTGTCCTCTGTGGGCGGTTGTCGGCTGGGTAAAACGCAGCCCAGCTGCTGCGGTGAGGTTGTCCACGGCCAAGGGTTGTCTTGCCGCTTGCGGTAGGTGGAAGCAGCTGGCCGGCAGTCACAGGGGCAGCACAGACCAGCCCTGGCGGCACCATGGAGGGAGAAGGGAGGAGGGAAAGAGAGAGGGAAGAAGGAAGCAAGGGAGTGACGGCTACAAGTGCAAAAACTAAGGGTTTCATTTCATACTCATTATTATTATTATTATATTTTTATTTTTATTTTTTTAAAAACCCTAACTCATCCTTTTATTTTTATTTACTTATTTTTCTAGATTCACCTTCTTGAAAGGCCTAACTAAGAAAACTCACCTTTGAGTGCTCTCAAAATAATAGTTTGATTCAAAACTCTTTAATTTAAAAATCGTAGTTGTATTTTTAATGTAAATATATGTTAATATTTAAATTCGTATATGAAAGAAATTTATTAAAGCTACTTTAAAATTAATTTAATATAATTATAAAATCCCCAAAAGTTATTGAAATATTAATTAATGACATCAGAAAATCTCAGGGTGTTACAGCAGGTGTAGGGCTGCTCGAGCTAGCTTGGCTCGAGCCTATATGGTCGAGTGGCTTCAAATGGGTTACTTTGGCTCTCGTTTTGACTTGTTTTCTTGTTTTGGCTCATCGTGGCCTTGCTCCCTTGAGCTTTGGAGTTGGGTGGGCAGCATATGCATCAAAAGTGCTTGATTGTGCTCGGTTTGATGAGTTTACCTGACATGCAACAAAATAATGAAACACCAAACCAAGCGTAAAATCCTAAATAAAACAAGCATAGCTGTATCAAATTCCAACATAATCCAATTAAGCAATGGGGATAATATATGAATAAAATACAGGTAACAACTGACATGTAAAATCCCGACGCTAGTGTTAGGCAGCACGTAGAATGCAGTGTAAGCTAAGATAGGGAGTTAGCTACCTATTCTGTAGAAGCTTGAGCATAATTGTATAGGACGGGTGACGACTCCCACCACAGTTAGATGTAGGACTTTAGTCCTAATTTAATCAGACCCCTACATATATTATGTGTCATGAAACTGAACAATTTAATGGAAAAATTTAATCATGCATATAGATCAAAATAACATGAATTATGCTCAAAATCTTGCACAATGGAGAATTGAACAATTTAATAATAAAACTAAACAATTTAATGGAAAAATTGATTACACTTTGTATGAACTACATTAATGTAATTCAATATACATATTCTAAACTTGAATGCAAAACTGAGCAAAGTAAGAGCATAATTGAGCAAAATTGATATCTTTAAGGTCAAAATTGATACATTTAAGGTCCAAATTGAAATTTTTCCAGAAAAATGAAAAAAACAAAAAAAAACGAAATTTAAAGGGCAAAGCGCGCGCGTGTAGTACATGCGCCTAACATTGGGCCAGCCCAACTCCTGTCTTAGAATAGGACGGTCTCGTCCAAGTTTTTGTGTAATGAGAATATAGTAAATTGGGTCTAAAATCAATAAATTATACATGTATTATTGTGGTTTCCGGTCTACGGTTTACGGTTTTTACCGGACTGAAATTTATAACAGTTTTTCGGTCCGGTTTGGTTAAAAAAAATTTAAAACCTAGATCGGACTGAAAACCGTAATTTTTTCTTTTAAAAAAAACTAGACTAGACCTTTTAGACTGTAGTCCAGACCAAATACCTAAATTACGGTTTGGTTTATCATTTGCACCAAACTTTGTTCAACCCTAGTTATCATGTTGTCTGGCGATTTATCTCACCTTCATTCAATTTATTGATTTTAATCAATTTTTAGAAGAAAGGGATTTTTGTTTTAGGGTTTTGTTTTTTAGTTAAATTTTGTATGGTTGTTTGAATCAATTTTGTATTGGTTGAATCAATTTATCATCAATCTTTACATTTTTTCTAAAGAAAAGGTATTTTCAATTTAGGGTAAGAGTATTGTATATATTTTGGTGGGAAAAAATTGTTGCAATAGTCGGTAAAAGTGTTGCCTATATCTTGGTGGGTAAAAAAAGGTGTTTCAGTTGATGATGAAACTGCTGCATATATTTTGTTGCAAATATGAAAAAGTGTTGTAATTAATCAAAAAAATGTTACTTTTATATTAAAGGAATGAAAAATAATTGTTGCATTTCTTATTTAAAGTGGTTCTTCTTTTTTTTCTTCTTTTTTTTTATTTTTAAAAGGTTGCATGTTTTTTCTGAAGTGTTGCATTTCGAATTTTAGAAAAAGTCTTGCATCTGTCAAATAACTTTAAAAAGTGTTGCATTTAGATAATGCAACGCGACTTATCAGAACACTTCAAAAAATGTTGCATAAGCTTTATTGCAACATTTAAGGGTCTTAATGCAACATTTTTAAAGTGTTGCCACAAATGCAATTTGTAGTAGTGAATTAATGACTTAAGAATATGAAACGGTTTAAGAATATAATAAAAGTATAATGTGATGTCAATTAATTATAAATTTGTAGTTTAATTATTATCTTGTATATGTAGTGCATAATTTTCGTATTTTGAGCTAGATAGACAGTTATGCTCGGCGTTATGTGCTGATCGATTCAAAATGACAACATTTTGCAGGACTAAGTTTCAAGTTCCGATCCAGGATGCTCCTACAATTTATTTGTGCTATTGAGGATTTAGCTGCAATTTTGTTATATACTTGACGTTTGATGATATTCATGTATTTAATTTTAGTTATTATGTGATTTTTGAACAAATGATACGTATTTCATTTTCCTACCATGTTGTACTCCCTCCGTTCCCTATTGATGTTCCCATTGGGAATATTCACGGGAATTAAGAAAAGTAGAATCTTTTAGATAGTGAATATATTATTTTAGAATCTTTTGTGAATTACAGCCTCAAAGTTTAGTTGTTTTGTGAATTACAGCCGCAAAGTTTTTTTTTTATGAATTACAGCCATTAAGTTTTGAAAGTGACCACCATTACGGCCAGATGACCGATTATGACCGTTGACCAGCCATTTTACCTTTGACATTTCTTTTTTTTTATTTTAACTTTTTTTTTTTGAGTTTTTTTTTTCATTTTCCTTTTTTTAATTTAATTCCTTCATCCTCCTCATCATCTTCATCCTCTTCCTCCTTCTTCTCCATCATCTAACAATCAACAACCCTACAAATAATCTTCTTCCATCCAAAAAATCAAATTCCCAAAATACAAAAAACAAAACCCTAAAATTTCAGATTTTTTTCAATTAATTCATCAATAAAGTCTCCATTAACAGGCACCAATTAATTCATCAATAAAGTCTCCATTAACAAGCACCAATAATCTTCTCGCTAGCAGATATTGAACCAAAATTTGGACCACCAAGCGAACAAGCACCAATAAATTTATCATCTAGTTTAACATGCATGCCAGAGCCTGTAAATTGGGCATAACGATGAACAAATTCATGTATTCTGTAGATTTGTGGCTCTTGCTCAAAAGGGTCACATATTTGAAGGATAGATTGAGACAATACATCATCAAAGTAATAACTAGACCAACTCATCCTTCTTATAGTCATACTTTTCTGGGAAAAGCGAAAAGTAAGGGAAGCAATTTAACTATGAAGAATATGAAATTTGAAGGATGAAGATGTTGAAGATTTTTGATTTGGGTCAATTTAAAAAATCAACCCGACTAATGTTTAAGGTAAAACTACCCGCCCCATTATCCTGTGTTGCTAAAGTGGGTTGAACTGGGTTAACAATCGATTCCATCATCCTGGGATTTTAGGCTTTTAGCTCTTATTCTATACCTATTGATGCTTTCAGTTGCAATTGTTGCCTTAGAAATTTCTTTGGGTTCAAAACTTTCAGTTTTTGATAATGATTTTTGGGTTTCCCCCAATGGGGGATTTTGCTTTGGGATTCTTTATTGATCCAGAACATTCTAACCAGTATAGTTTAGGGATTTCCTTCCATTCAGATTCTATACCTGTTGATAAACAAACTCTAGTGTGGACTGTTGGGGCTGAACTTACTGTCAGTAATCAGTCTTTCGTGAAGAAGGTTTTTCGTGAAATCAATGAAGGTTTTTCGTGAAGAAGGTTGACTAGCCTAGAAAGTTTGATCCTTGAAGATTTTTTATCATGGTTTTTTTTTTCCGAGATTCATTCTTGAAGATTTCTTAATTGGGTCAATTTAAGGGGAATATCTGGGTTAATTTAAAAAATCAACTCAGAAAGTTTATGTGAAATGCGATGAAGATGTTGAAGATTTCTGATTTGGGTCAATTTAAGGTGAAGATTTGGGTCAATTTAAAAAATCAACCCAGAAAGTTTATTTGAAATGGGATGAAGAGGATGAAGATGATGGAGAAGAAGGAGGAAGAGGATGAAGAGGATGGAGGAATTAAATAAAAAAAAGGAAAAGAAAAAAAAAACTCAAAAAAAAAAGTTAAAATAAAAAAAAGAAAAGTCAAAGGTAAAATGGCTGGTCAACGATCGTAACCGGTCATCTGGCCGTAATGGTGGTCACTTTCAAAACTTGGTGGCTGTAATTCATAAAAAAAAAACTTTGCGGTTGTAATTCACAAAACGACTAAACTTTGAGGCTGTAATTCACAAAAGATTCATTATTTTATTGAATGATAAATTTGATGGAGGAAAAGTGGGGATCACAAATATTAAAAAATATTTAAACAAAGTTAGTGAAAAAAATATGGGGATCACAACTGATTAAAAAATGTTTTTATGAAGTTAGTGGGAAACATGTGGGGACCATAAGGAATATAAAAATGTTGAAACTTGAAATGGAGTTAGTGGAAGACTTGTGAGGACGATAATCATTATTAAAATATTAAAATGAGGATAAGTAAGGTTATTTTTGTCCAAACTTTGATATAAATGAAAAGATTTCTTATGGGAACAACAATTCAAACACCTCAAAATGAAAAGTGGAAACTTCTTTAAGGAACGGAGGGAGTAATATTTATCGTTTTGTTATAATCAATTTTTAGTTTTTAAAGGTTTTTAAAGAATGACATTTTGAGACTTCCACATTATAATTGGAAAACATTATCATTAATGTTAATTACATATTGTTGGAACAAAGTTGTTTTGTTTCAGTGTGAATTTTTTTGAAAATTAATTATTGGTTTTTGGTAACTTATTTCTAATTGAATATTACCATTTTAATTATTGGAGATTTTGACCTGTAACAAGCATTTGCTTTGGTATTTTATTATTGCCATACTTATTGCTTGGAACTTCTTGAAACTTCCTTCTGCAGCCTTTGAATATGCTAAACGGCTACTTTAATCCCTTAATTATTGCTGCTCATTATTGCTTTTAATTCCCATTTATTTTGTTGACCGTCATTACTACGGATATACACTAGCTTTGGGTATAAAAATACTCTTTGCTCACAGGTTCTATGAGAGATATATATAGATAGAACTTAAAAAAAAATAATTCAGCAATATCCTTTTTATCGAGCATTATTTCTCTTAGTATTTTTTGGTGTTTGATCGCCCGGTGGTTCTGTGCAACTCCACCGGTACACTATATTTTGAGAGGCTGTTTTATCCTGGGGGACATCCGGTTGTGGTTCGATCTGCTTGCACAAATTAAAGGCAGTACCGTGAATGTTCTAAAGAAAGCGACATAGTCCGCGACTCAGTCTCATTCCCGGGAACATTGTTCTTATTTGTTGTTTCCTGCAGTTCCGTTTCTAACAATTTTAGAACATTTTTTCTGCTTTCCGTAATTTAAATGACTACCAAAGATATGACTATGTCTAATGACCATAACAAGCCCTTCTGTTTTGAAGGCGCTCATTTTAAAAGGTGGAAACAGAAAATGCAATTTTTCCTCACTGTTAAGAAAGTTCATTCTGCCTTGACTGTCCCTAGGCCTATTATTCCTGATAATGCTGAACAAGATGACCTAGTGTATTGGAATAGTGAAATTGAAACCTGGAATGAAACTGATTTGATGTGCAAAAATTATATTCTTAATGGTCTGTCTGATAACCTGTATGACTATTATAACTTGGAAAACACTGCTAAGGATTTGTGGGATGCTCTACAAAAGAAATATGACACTGAAGAGGCCGGTGCCAAAAAGTATGCTGTCAGCAGGTACCTGAAATTTCAGATGACAGATGATAAGTCCGTGGAAGTGCAGTCGCACGAACTTCAAAAAATTGCTCATGAAATAATTTCCGAAGGTATGGCGCTTGATGAAAAATTTCAAATTGCTGTTATTATTGACAAGTTGCCTCCCTCTTGGAAAGATTTTAAAAACAGTCTCAGACACAAGACTAAATAATTCTCCTTAGAGAGTTTGATTACTCGGCTCCGTATAGAGGAAGAATCCAGAAAACAGGACCAGAAAGAAGAAGTCTTACAGCTCACTACAATCAGTGCTCCTAAGCGATCTGCTGCAGTTCTCAAACCTGCTGGTAAGAACTTCAAGCCTCAAAATCGGAAGAATAACTTCAACAAAAATATACAGAATGTTCAAAGGAACAATGGAAAGCAACAATCTCAACCACCTAAGAATGGTACTGGTCAATTTCTATGCTATAGGTGTGGAAAACCAGGCCATATGGCACGAAAGTGCAGGAACATGCCTAACCCTGTACCACAGGCTAGCATAATAGAAGAGCCACTTGTGGCTATGATCACTGAGATCAACCTTACAGGTGGATCAGATGGGTGGTGGGTAGATACTGGTGCTACGCGCCATGTCTGCTATGATCGTCGGATGTTTAAAACATATTCTGAAAAGACCGATGATAAGAAAGTGTTGTTGGGTGATTCCCATTCCACTTTTGTTGCTGGTATTGGTAATGTTGAGTTGAAATTTACTTCTGGCAGGACTCTCATTCTGAAGGATGTGCTGCACACTCCGGAAATGAGAAAGAATTTAGTTTCTGGTTTTCTTCTTAATAAGGCTAGTTTTACACAAACCATAGGTTCTGATTTGTTTACTTTAACTAAGAATGGCATGTTTGTAGGAAAAGGATATGCTACTGATGGCATGTTTAAACTGAATGTTGAGATTAATAAAATTTCTAACTTTGCTTATATGTTGTCTTCTTTTGTAAATATTTGGCATGCTAGACTTTGTCATGTGAACAAAAGACTCATAAAAAATATGAGCAATTTAGGTCTTATTCCTAATATTTCTCTCAATGACTTTGATAAATGTGATTTTTGTAGTCAGGCTAAGATTACAAAAACACCTCATAAGTCTGTTTTTAGAAACTCAGAACCGTTAGATTTGATTCATTCTGATATTTGTGAATATAATGGAATGTTGACCAGAAATGGACAACGATATTTCATCACCTTTATTGATGATTGTTCTGATTATACTCATGTTTATTTGATGAAAAATAAGAGTGATGCTTTTGATATGTTTAAGTTGTTTGTGACAGAGTTTGAGAATCAGTTCAACAAGCAAATAAAAAGGTTACGTAGTGATCGTGGAACTGAGTATGATACTGATGCTTTTGTAGATTTTTATAATTCACATGGTATCATACATGAAAGGTCAGCTCCTTATTCTCCAGAAATGAATGGTAAGGCTGAAAGGAAAAATAGAACCTTTACTGAGTTAGTAGTTGCTATTTTGTTAAATTCTGGTGCTGCTGATCATTGGTGGGGAGAAATTCTTCTCACTGTTTGTTATGTCTTGAACCGTATTCCAAAGACTAAGAGTAAGGTTTCCCCTTATGAATTACTTCATAATAAACAACCTAATATATCTTATTTCAGAACTTGGGGTTGTCTAGCATATGTTAGGATTCCTGATCCTAAACGAGTTAAGTTAGCTAGTAGAGCTTATGAATGTGTATTCATTGGTTATGCTATTAATAGTAAAGCGTATAAATTCTTTGATTTAAATGCACGAGTAATTATTGAATCTAATGATGCTGATTTTTATGAGGACAGGTTTCCTTTCAAATCTAGAAATAGTGGGGGTTCGTCTTCTTCTATTATTCCTATAGTCAGGCTTAACACACAAGACTTGAATCTTGAATCTGTGTTGAGAAGGAGCAAACGGGCAAGAGTAGCAAAAGACTTTGGCCCGGACTTTGAAGTTCTTAATGTAGAAGAGGATCCTTCTACCCTCCAAGAAGCATTGGCCTCCGTTGATGCAGATTTATGGCAAGAAGCCGTAAATGATGAAATGAACTCACTTGAGTCTAATCGAACTTGGCACCTAACTGAGTTGCCACCAGGTTGCAAAACAATTGGCTGCAAATGGGTCCTAAAAAGAAAGTTGAAAGTTGATGGGACCGTTGATAAGTATAAGGCTCGTTTGGTAGCTAAAGGCTATAGACAAAGGGAGAATGTTGATTTCTTTGATACTTATTCACCTGTAACTAGAATAACTTCTATTAGAGTGCTAATGTCTCTTGCATCTATTTTTAATCTTGTAGTACATCAGATGGATGTAAAGACTGCATTCTTGAATGGTGAATTGGAAGAAGAAATCTACATGGATCAACCAGAGGGCTTTATTATCCCAGGAAAAGAGCATCTGGTATGTAAATTAGATAAGTCTCTCTATGGTCTCAAACAAGCACCTAAACAATGGCATGAAAAATTTGATAACTTAGTTATCTCACATGGTTTTAAGATAAATGGTAGTGACAAATGCATATATGTAAAGTTTGAGAATGACATTTGCACTATAATTTGTCTGTATGTGGATGACTTGTTAATTTTTGGCTCGAATATTTACGTTGTGAATAATGTAAAGCTATTGTTGAATGGTGAGTTTGATATGAAAGATCTAGGAGAGGCTAATGTAATCCTTGGGATTAAGATTACTAGGACTGAAAATGGAGTTTCTTTGGATCAGTCTCATTACATTGAGAAAATCCTAAAGAAATATGGTTACTTTGACTGTAAACCTGCTTGTACACCTTATGATCCCAGTGTAAAATTATTTAAGAACATTGGTGATACCACTAGGCAATCTGATTATGCGAGCGTCATTGGCAGCCTTCGGTATGCCACTGATTGTACTAGACCCGACATTGCTTATGTAGTGGGGTTATTAGGCAGGTTTACTAGTTGTCCTGGTAATGCGCATTGGCATGCTATTGAAAGGGTCATGAGATACCTTAAGAGAACCATGAACCTAGGATTACATTATGAAAGGTTTCCAGCTGTATTAGAAGGCTATAGTGATGCTGACTGGAACACCTTATCAGATGACTCTAAGGCTACTAGTGGATATATTTTCTCTATAGCCGGTGGAGCTGTATCTTGGAAGTCTAAGAAACAGACTATTTTGGCTCAGTCCACCATGGAGTCAGAGATGGTAGCACTAGCTACAGCTAGTGAAGAAGCAGGTTGGTTAAGAGACTTGCTTGGTGAGATTCCCTTGTGGGAAAAACCATTACCGGCTGTCTTAATCCATTGCGATAGTACCGCGGCTATTGCAAAAGTTCAGAACCGTTATTACAATGGTAAGAGACGACAAATACGTCGTAAGCACAGCACTGTAAGAGAATATCTTTCTATTGGAGCTGTGAGAGTGGATCATGTACGCATTGAGAATAATTTGGCTGATCCTTTGACGAAAGGATTGGCTAGGGAGAAAGTCCATGATTTTTCTAAGAAGATGGGACTATTGCCATTAAAGTGAGTCACACATAATGGTAACCCAACCTATAGACTGGAGATCCCAAGAAATAGGTTCAATGGGTAATAACAAGTTATCGAGTGATATGAGTTGATTATGTTCAAAAGACATAAATTCCTGAAGCAATTAAGGATGAGTTAATAGGAACTCTTAATGAAGTCTATACTCCATTTGGAGTGGAGTACCTAGCTACAGGAGTACTGTTGATAGATTCACCTATGTGAATGTGGAAGTAAGGCCGCTTCCTATGAAATGTGTGGCAGCATTTCTAGAGCGTTCACTATATTGGGATAGACGTGCATGGCCGTATCAGCACGGGTCTATGACAAACACCAAGAATAGGTAGTGTGTGGTACGTTGTTAGAGATAGAGTTCAAAACTTCGAGTTACCCTTGTTAAATCTGGATCGTATTCACTACACTGAAGTTCAAGTTGAAAAACACTTCTGTTTATGCACAACCTATATATGTAAGGATTCTGCTCGAAAATGTTTTTCAAAAATTCAAGTGGGGGATTGTTGGAACAAAGTTGTTTTGTTTCAGTGTGAATTTTTTTGAAAATTAATTATTGGTTTTTGGTAACTTATTTCTAATTGAATATTACCATTTTAATTATTGGAGATTTTGTCCCGTAACAAGCATTTGCTTTGGTATTATATTATTGCCATACTTATTGCTTGGAACTTCTTGAAACTTCCTTCTGCAGCCTTTGAATATGCTAAACGACTACTTTAATCCCTTAATTATTGCTGCTCATTATTGCTTTTAATTCCCATTTATTTTGCTGACCGTCATTACTACGGATATACACTAGCTTTGGGTATAAAAATACTCTTTGCTCACAGGTTCTATGAGAGATATATATGGATAGAACTTAAAAAAAAATAATTCAGCAATATCCTTTTTATCCAGCATTATTTCTCTTAGTATTTTTTGGTGTTTGATCGCCCGATGGTTCTGTGCAACTCCACCGGTACACTATATTTTGAGAGGCTGTTTTATCCTGGGGGACATCCGGTTGTGGTTCGATCTGCTTGCACAAATTAAAGGCAGTACCGTGAATGTTCTAAAGAAAGCGACATAGTCCGCGACTCAGTCTCATTCCCGGTAACATTGTTCTTATTTGTTGTTTCCTGCAGTTCCGTTTCTAACACATATTGAGACTGCCGCTTCTGTTACATGTTTGGTCTGAAAAATAAAAATCGGGACCAATTCTTAAACCGTAATTTTTGTTTGAAAAAAAAATCAGAACAGACCGTTTAAACCATAAATCAAAACAAATATCAAAATATAATTTGGTGTAATTTAATTTACGATTTAGATTAAGCTTTGTTCTGCTCTAACCATTGCCTAAAAAAAAAAAAGCCTTGTTTATATGTGGGTCTATCCACCACCAGTACATCTAGAGTATCAATTAATCCGATGACTAACCAATAGGAGAAAACCAACTAATAAGTCCAATAATACTCGGCCACGTAGATATTTAAGACTTTGTGGAATTTTACGAATACTTGTTTCACGGTATTTTAATTTAAAATTCAATCGCTCCCCCGGCACGTTTATAGTAACGAGAACGGAGGTTGAAGGAAAATATTCAGGACTCACAGAAAACGACTCATTGTAAACGTTGATTGTGTTTAGAAGGAAGAAAAATTGGGAAATTGTTTGGTTTATGTAGCATTTAATCATAGATTTCGGCATTAATTTTTTCTATCAGCTGTATAAATTGGGCGCGTAATTCAGGATGATAGAATGGTCGAAGCAGCTCAAATCCGCTTTTGGGGCTTCTTTTCTATGGCTGATTTGTTTGATCTACTTCACTCAGGTTCATTAATTCTTTGCCTATTCTCATTTTTTAATAGTTGATTTCTGGGTTTATAATTATTAGTAAAATTTGACGTTTTGGTTATGATTGCATCTTTTATTATTATGTGTTATAAGGCTTGATTATTTTTGTTAATTTTTGATTTTCTGGGTTTGATTTTCATCATCTATGGTTGAGATTGATTACACATTTATGAATAACAAAATATTAGCTTCCTACTATCTATTGTTGCTGTTGTATTTCAAATTTGATTATTCTGTTTTGAATTTAGGCTTAAATGTACTTAGTCTAGGGAATTTTGATATGTTCTTTCCCTAAATCTGGAAAACGGAAATTTCCGCTAAATCCCATTTTGGTAAGTTTTTCTTCGAAACTCTCGATTAATATTTTGGAAACATCATTCCCCGAACTCCACATTTTTTTTAAAAAAAAATTCAATCTAAAACAATTAAAAAGTTTTATATAGAAGGACCCTTTACACTATATTCTGGTTTCTTCTTAATGGTAAGATGGGGTTTCATCTTGTCTTCTTGAGGAGAGTCCAGGTTTTTGTAATTTTCAATTTGCTTGAAGTATCAGATATTCAGTGTAGGAGCATTCAAGTTGTTGGTGCGAGTTGTTCGGATCAAGATGCATGGAACTTCCATTGTTCTGGTTCATTCCAGTACGTTTCTGGTCCCATTTCCTTATTGGGCTAGTTTGTGCACAACCCTGTGTGGAAGATTGTTACCCTTCACAAAGTTCATCTCTGAAATGTGATGTAACTTGAGCAAGCATTTTTAGGTTTTAGGGCACATACCTAAGAGATGAATAAATTTAAACGTAATTAAAATTGTACGATTAACATTTTTTGCTTGATTGGTGGAAAAAATATCCGATGAACATGACTTTAGAAATAGAAAATATACAAATTGGTATTCAAGGCAAGATTAGAACAGAACTCGAGTTAATATTATGATGGATGAGCGATTAACTAATAATATGGTATAGGTGCTATGACGATGAAGCTTGTCTATGGAAGAACAGTATTGAATGTCATGATCGCATATATGCCTCAAGTGAGAAATTTAAACAATCCAAATATACTTTTGAGAAAAGTTGGAAAGTGTAATGCATAGTATCCTAGTAAATTTTTATATTGAGTGTCCATGATGTTGGACATGGTAAAACAAATTAAGAAGGATGATTTTATTTTAGATTTTGCACAATCATTTGATTTGTTAGTACTTAGGGCCTATTAGCAGTCTGGATACCTGGGTACCAGTAGCTGGCTGTCTAATTGAATATAATTTGTCATTTGAAATTCTTTTCAGATTTAATAAGTTTATAATTATTTGATCTAATTTATTAATCAAATTTCAATAGTATATGACAACATGAACTAAATGAGTTAGAAAAAAAATATTACATTGGCACAGCACTGGTTAAATTTCAAATCAAACATCAGTCCATTACAGAATACTCAATGATCTTGCAAATATTTAACACAGAGAAATATTTTGACATACCTGATAAAAAAATAAAAAGGAGCAATTGAATTAAAGAGGAAAGCAATGAATTGCAATTCATAATGAAAGGTGTCTACAAACCTTAGAAAAGAGATCTGACAATGAATTGCTATTTCTCTTGTACTAGTGACTTTAGGGCGAAAAAAAATCAGCTTTTCGTTGTTGTTGAGAAAAGTATGAATTTTTTTAAAATCTTATATATTTATTTTCGTATACACGACTTTGTTTTCTGCAACTACTTCAAACGCTCAATTATCTACATTTAGTAAAAAACTGCTTAAACGCAACTTAAAACGTTACTTGGCCGAACACTAGCATATTTTTATTCTGTAGTGTTTAACCAATTAAACCACTAAATGCTACTTGAAATGCTACGTCAAAAACACCGTTAATACATAGTATAAAAAGTGTGATAACTATTTTCTTAATCATAGAAGTGGAGTGAATGCTAATAAAAAGTTGATTGATTCTTGACTTGATAAATGATCGTATAAAAAGCATACAGGATTCGAACTTGGGTACTCCTAGTTATTATAAACAACGCCCTGCCAACTAATCTTACTTCTTTTCTTTTTATAATCACTTCTTTCTCTTTAAATTTATGTGTTGTCAGTGGCTTACCCAGATACCATACTAGACGTGCCCTTGTATTGAAGTGGGTCGCTCACTGTAATGTAAAGAGTGAAGTATGATTTTTTCTGGAATGAATAAACTGGTTAGCATGAAATGATATAATATAGAGTGACGTGCCCTTGTGTTGTTAGTGGCTTACCCGGATACCATACTAGACGTGCGGTTGTATTGAAGTGGGTCTCTCATGGTGATGTAAAGAGTGAAGTATGATTTTTGCTGGAACGAATAAACTGATGCACAAAATGATATCATATAATAACTTTTTGCCTTCAATTTTTAGGGTGAATATGATCTTTGAATATTGTGCATTTATTTATGTATTAGTAGGCTAACAAGGGTGCTTTGGACAAACCCACTTGAGACAAGTAACTTTGATTTGTAGAAAACATGAGTGCATTATAGAGGTTTCTTGAGCCGTATCTTAGGGTATCCTCTGTAATATGAGAGCTGTTGTATTGATGCCATAATGAAGATTATGAATAATACAAAAATAAAAGCTCAATTTGTGAGAACTTAAACAGTGAGTTTATATAATGAATAGAAGCTTTCATGAGAACATTTTATTTTTCACAAGGTTTCTCATATTACAAACTAAAATTTAATTAAGTTCTGATGTTTTAAATATAGTCAGCTTACTTTTAGGAATATTTGACTATCTTTTGGAGGAAAATCTTCTTTTTTGCGTTAGCCATCGGTCAATTAGAAAAAGAAAAGTATGGATATCACTTTTCTTGTTTCTTATATTCATTTATGTTTGTGTTGCTAGCTGGGAAACTCATGTATATCTAATTGAAAGCATTTTAAATCTTTTTTGTCATTTTAATTATGATTTGACTTTCTGCTATGTTTCTTGATCCTCTTATTAACCAGTTTCTGTGTTTAAATTTTCCTTCTTAAAATTATTAATGCAGGGTTTTAGATCCTTTGTGTGGACAGCAATTTCTTATCATCTAAAGGATGAGCTAAAGTTGTCCCCCTCAGCATCCCAGTTTGTGTCTTCAGTCGCATTTTTCCCTTGGAGCATAAAGCCATTATATGGGTATGAGTTATGAGTTTAGCATGCCTTTCAACAAAAAGTTTACCAAATGGAACTTTATCTCTCCTTTTAGTTTCTATGTAATACCACTTTAAGTTAAATAGACAAACACAAGTATATTAGTGTTCATATGCAAACTTCGTCAAATGTATGTCTGTATATTGTATAATGTCTTCATTTTACAATTTAATCCTAAGGATTTTCTAATTTCATTATAAAATTTTCATGATTCGAATGTACTGATCAGATGACTTTTTGTAGATAGTTATTTTCAAAATGCCTCTCATATTTCTTGTGATGAATATGTACTTTGATGCATATGAAGAATTTTGATTTCTGAGAAAATCCAAGAGTTCTATTTAGGTGTATTGATATGTCTTAAATAATAATGTGTTGGGAAGAGCACTAAAAAAGAATCATATACAACTGCCGACACTTTTAATTTTCTCTTATCTACAGCATTATATCAGATTGTATACCCATCAGAGGGAGGAGAAGAATTCCTTATTTGGTCATTTCGACAGTGCTTTCCTTGGCGCCATGGATTATTCTAGGCCTAAACGCATCACTGAGAACATCCAAAGTGCCACTTATGATATTCTTGACAGTACAGAATATTGGCTCTGCTATGGCTGATGTTGTTGCTGATGCAATGATAGCTGAAACTGTTAGGCTTGAACGGTATGCATATTCATTCAGTCATTTTTTGTTGCATGCATTGATCCCGAATTGAGTACGTTAGGAAGACTTCTTGCAAGCAACTTGGTTTTTTCTCTATAGATTAGTGTTGTCGGTACCAGCTTGCTTGGCATTGGCTGTTTAGACGGCGTAAATGTCATTCAGTTTCATGTAATCTATGTCAAATAATATTAAGAGCTTTGTCATTTTCAGAACCTAGTATATTTTTGAGCATTGTTTTAGAAAAATTACCTTTCTTTTCTTGACCACCTGCATGGCTGCAAATAGGAATACTATCTTTTCTTATCACAATGCCTAACTTGAATCCTCCCATGACAGGGCTGCATTTGCTGGAGATCTTCAATCAATCTCTTGGATTTCCATGGCTTTGGGAGGAATCTTTGGTAGTTTATTGGGAGGATATGCGCTGAATGACTTGCATATTGATGCAATATTTTTGCTTTTTGCTATTCTTCCAACTTTACAGCTTGTGTCATGTATTTTGGTTGAGGAAAATCCTACAAATACTAATTGTATAACTGAAGATTTGAGTTTGACAAGCTTGCAAAAGAATGGTGATGAAAATGAGGAAGATACATACCATTTGACAAATGGTTTCTCAAAGATGACCACTTCAAGGAGAAAAAAGGGCCAAAAGAATAGCAAGAAAGCAATTGCTCCCAAGAAATTTCAGATGCAGCCCAAGAGTAAATCATTTGCATTGCAATTGTTTTCTTCGTTGAAGAACGCCAGTTACAGTTTATTTAATGCTTTTAAGCAGCCCATCATTTTCAGGTAACTACTTGGCGTTAAAAGATTTATATATCAGTGTGGATTTCAACTAAATATGCATGGTTTGGTTTGGCTTGCATTGCTTTTAAAACGTCAATTATTGATGTATTTTTAGATTGGTTTGGAAATGGATTGGATTAGTTTTGTCATTCTTATTAGGTCTTTCTTCCTTTATTTTACGTCTATATGTCATTTTTATGAGTTCAAATCTTTTTCACCATGAAAACAAACAATCTAATTTTGCCAAGAGTATTGATCTTGGATACTCATGTATTGTGAATTCTGTGAATTAACTTTTTTATCATGCAGCTTGAATCTGTTTAAAGCTCTAATCATTATTTTTCATTTGGAAGGCTAGACCTATGGCTTGGTTTTTCTTGACGCACATTACCTTCCCCAACATCTCAACTGTGATGTTCTATTACCAGACAGAATTCTTGAACTTGGATGCCTCTTTCCTGGGAAACGTACGGGTTGTAGGCTGGTTAGGCCTCATGCTTGGAACTTCTATTTACAATAAGTACTTGAAGAGAGAGAAGTTAAAAAAATCTTTAATGTAAGTAATTTTTGTATAAGATATACTGTACTTATTTGTCATTAAACTGTCCTAACCTTTTCTATTGATATATTGAACTCAAATCAAGTGTCTACTGTCTAATATTCTTGTTGTGAAAACATAATTCAGGTGGGCCCAAGTTGGGTTGTCTATGCTAAGCCTCATAGACATGGTTTTAGTTTCTCGATCAAATATTGTATATGGAATTTCAGATAAAATGCTGGTCTTGGGTGGAACTGCTCTTACAGATGCAATTAACCAGTTCAAGTAAGTTCATGTGTTTTTTAGTTACGTATTTTCACTTTTTATTTTATTTTATTTTTTTGTATTATGGGGATTGGTGGGAGACTCATTTAACTGCTGATTGCTTTTTTGTTTACCTAAAATGTAAATTCACCCAGTTTTGGATGGTAACGATCTTTTAAAGATCCTCTGATGTATGATCCATTCCTTCCCTATCGGATAGGGAGTACTATGATAAGCATCTCTTACTAATGCCTTTGGCCTATCTTCAGCCAACATTGTGTCTTAAATTTGATGCAAAATACTAATATTCCCTCCTATTCACTATTATTTCCCATTTGATTTTTGCACCATTGCCAATGCACATATTTAATCGTAAATATCTCAAATTGTGTTTAATTTATCTTTATTTTAATAAAATTTACATCGAAACGAATCAAACAAGATTCCACTTGACTATGTTTTAACTTATAGATTAAGAATAAAATACTAAATAAGAGTCATCAATGAATCGTATCAAAAAATCAAATGGGACAATAATAGTGAGTAGAGTAATATTTATATGGTAAAAAGAAAAAAAAAAGAATTTTTTTCCCTTTTCTGAAACAATCCCATTGGTTGACAAAATAATTTTCAATTGAAATCGGGTAATAGTTGTTTTTCTCTAGTACCAATTCTCAGCAAAACATTTCAATTGAGATTGAACTAATGATTGCACAAGAAATTCTAATGCTTTCTGCTCCATAGTATGGGATTGGACTGTATTGATTTGGTGTTGGTTTCTGATGTGAAAACAGGTTCATGCCATTTTTGATATTATCTGGACAGTTATGTCCTCCAGGAATTGAAGGGACACTATTTGCTCTGTTCATGTCGATAAACAATCTTGGAACGACTGTGGGATCATTTGTGGGTGCTGGGTTGGCCTCAATTTTGAACATTTCTTCAGGATCCTTTGACAACCTTCTTATTGGCATCGTTATACAATTCTTTTGTTCTTTGATTCCCTTGGCGTTCCTCTTTCTAATACCTAACGACGCCACAGGCTTATCTGCATAGATAGGTGAAGAAATTGACCATTCAATACAGGAAAGTTGTACGTGACTGGCTCTGGCAGCATAATTTTGCTCCTGCTTTGAGCAAGATAATGGTTGAGTCGAGTGTGATAGTCATGTATACCGTAGACATTTAGACTTGAGCTAGGGTTTTGTTTTTGAAGTTTTGCATAATGATATATTGTAAACCATAGTGATGAAAAACTGGTGCCTCACAGTGACAGTTCTTCAACTTATCAGTAATAAGTTGTTCACGGACGACAATAATGTTGGCCTAATGTTACCTGCAGGATTTCTTGCCATTCTTTCCAAATACTAAATTCCAATGGACGAGGATAATATTAGCCTAATCGTAGATGAGAAAATTGGTACTTGCAGAGACAAGACTTGATTTTCGACCTCTTTGTTAATTTATTAAATAATCATATCGAGTATTCTTGTTTAGGGCTAAAAGAAGTTTGGTCTAAATTGCAAACCAATCCTGACCAAACCGCAATTTTAGCATTTGGTGTGATCTAGAATCTAAGCAGTATGGTCTCATTTTTCTTTCAAAAAAAAAAAGTTTTCGGTTTGGTCTTGGCTTTTTATTTTTCAGATTAGATCAGACCGAAAACCGTACGATGACCGAAAACCATAATTTTTTAAAAAAATTGGTAGTTGTAATCAACTACTTACAAATTATTATTTTTGGTGATTTTAGGTGCAAAAATTTGCATAAACACATTAATTTGGAAAAACAATAGAAACAAAAATTAAAAACTGTAGATTAGACTAGACTAGATTGAAATTTTTGGTTTGGACTGATTTTTGTGTAAATCAGACCAAACTGAACTATTTTGACCCTATTCAGGGTAGAGTAGAAAACCCTGTAGGAAAGTACTTATATTTAGGGAGTAAATTATTTTCCATATATTTATTTATTTTGTAATATTATGTAAGTATGCTTGTTTCCTTATTTACTTAGGCTCTTCATGTATAAATTAAGGTTGTAACTGCTTAGAGACTCAATACAAACAGTATCCTCAAAACCCTAATTACTTGTGTCTACTCTAAATTCCGTTGTATGTATTTTATCATGGTATAAGAGCCGTAAGGTTCAGACCTGAGATCCGACCATTTCTTCGGTTCTCATCATTTACCAACTTACCGTCAATGGCAGATTCATCAGAAAATCAAAACCAAACCAACCGATTACTATGGAACAAATGAAACAAATGTTCTAGATGTTTCAGAAATTACAAAACCAACAAACACAGAAAATTTACCACAAACTATTCGAATTGCCGAAAACCTTCATTATCAATATTACACAAAATAGACAAACTCATGCATATTGCGATTAGTGGGCGAGGACGTCTTAGTTACATCACTGATGCCCCCGTATCCACATCCGATCTAGAATACCAATAGTGGTCATAAAAGGATTCAATGGTCATCTCATGGATTGTTGAAAACATAGATGCTAAACTTGTCAAGCAATTTCTCGACTACACTACTTCTAGAGACCTTTGGAGGGGCATTGAAACTGTCCTTAGCAGTGGGAGAGAAATTTTTGATTTGAGTTCAAGAGCATCGACTCTAACTCAAGGAAAAAACACCATAGAACAGTATTTCACTTAGCTAAATACGTTATGGAAAGAGATAGACAGGCGCATGCCTAACCCCATGAAATGTTCAGAGGGTATCACTATGTTTAACAGATATATACAGAGACAAATAGTCTATCAATTTCTTGCTGGAATTGATGACTCACTAGACAAAGAAAGAAGAGATCTACTCAATCAGCAACCGTTTCCCACTATCGATATTGCTTATGCAACAATATGACGAGAAATTTCTCGTTGGGGAATAATGGTAGGTGTACCATTATCCGGAAAAATTCCCTCAAAAATAGGATGTGGTCTTGCCGCAAAACACCGGTTAGAGGGCTCTTCATTCCGGCGAGAGGATCGAACGAACCTGAAATGCTCTCATTTTGGCGGTTCAAGGCACAACAAGGAGGGTTCTTTTAAGCTTATAAGGTGCCCAGAGTGGTGGGACGATCTACAAAGGAAGAAAGTTGCCACCAAGGCGCCGGTGAACCGGGCCGGCGACAAAGCTCTCTTCACCCATGCAGATGATACCGACGGTGAACGCACAGACCTTGGGACAACAAAGATGATGAAGGAAGATGAAGGAGATGATGGTATGGTAGTGACTAAAACAAAAGGGGAAGAAGAGAGAAACACAAAAATAGAGGAAAATACACCGGCTAGAAGAGAGAAGATGGGGTAAAGCTTAAACATGCCTTCTTTGAGTATATATAGTGCAACACATGGGATACATTGGGACACTAACCCTAACACTCAAAAAATCCACATTTTAAAACAAAAAATATCAAAAATCTAACCCTCTGTTTTGTTCCCACACAACCGGCCTAATTTGGGCCATTCTAACCAGGCCCAACTCTTGCAATCCAAATCAGCCCTTCCACTAAAAATATGTCATGAACCCAAAAGCCTTAGTCTTATGTGCAAACCCAACTCTCCAAAATGGATCTTTGATTGTGGTGCGACAGATACTATGGCCTTTGACCCGAATGATCTGTTAACCTCTGGACCTACATCATGATTGCACATAGAAACTGCTAATGGAGAATGTGTCCGTGTTGATTGTGCCGGCCCTGTTGATGTTACTCACTCCATTCAGTTACAAAATTGTTTATTAATTCCTAGTCTCTCTCATAAATTATTATCTGTTAGTTAGCTGACCAAGGAGTTAAATTGTACTGTTTTCATGTTATCTACTGGTTGTATTGTGTAGGATGCTCAAATAAGGAAAGTCATTGGAGATGGTACTCAACGAGGAGGCTTACACTATGTGGACGAAACTACCCAACAAGGTCAAGCTATGCTAACTCGTGGGTCCCCCGATCATCACCTCTGGTTGTTGCATCGTCGATTGGGTCATTCCTCTCTTTCTTATTAAAACACCTATTTCTGTTATTTAGAGATACTAAAATGTCGTTAAATTATGAATCTTGTGTATTGGCAAAAAGTCACATACATTCATACTCTCCTAGTGTTTCTCGTTCCTCGAGTCCTTTTTTCGTTAATACATTCTGTTGTATGAGACCCTGCTCCTGTTTTTGCTACTCATAATTACTCTTATCATGTTTTATTTGTGGACGATTGTACTCGTATGAGTTGGGTTTATTTCTTAAAACACAAATCCGAAGTTTTTTTTGTGTTTGTTACCTTTTATCATATGCTCCAAATTCATTATCATGCTAAACCACAAATTTTACAATTTGATACGGGGGAGGGGGGGAATTTATTAACTCAGCTATGCAACAATTTCTTGCTGAACATGGAATGATTCATCAAACCTCTTATCCCGATACACCACAACAGAATGGGGTAGCTAAACGCAAAAAATCGTACTCTCCTTGAGATTAGTAGAGCTTTATTACTTGAATCTTGTACTCCTGCCTATTCTGGCCGAAAACAATTGCTACTGCCACATATCTCACTAACCATCTCCCTTCAAAACCCCTAAATTATAAAACACCTTTGGCCACCCTGGGGTCCTTTGTCTCCCTTCCATATTTTCACTCTCTCACTCAACGCATTTTGGGTGTGTTGTCTTTGTCCATCTTTCTAAAACCACTTGTACAAAACTTGAGGCTCGAGCAATTAAATGTGTGTTTGTTGGATATGGGGTAAATAAAAAAGGATATAGATGTTTTGACCCTGTACACCGGCGTATGTATACTACTATGGATTGTGAATTCTTCTAACAATCATACTACTATACCCAGCCTGGTCCTTATGGGGAGATTATACACGATGACCTGAGCTGGCTCATAAATCTAGTTCAAATTAATATAGAGGCTCCAGAGGACCCGAAAGAGTTAGTAGGTGAGACTACCAAGGTTATTTCTGAAGACACAGTTCCTCCTCCTCAGCCTATTCCAGCTCTTCCTATTGAGAATCAAGTACCTAATGAAGTCTTGGGTACACCAGAGGTAATTTATGAAGATCCTTCTAATATTGTTGATAATAATCATACTAATGTGCAAAACAGATATGAGTTACCTCCAAGGAGTACTTGAGGAGTCCCACCGAAAAGATATCATCCAAAATTTGAGGCACAACGGTCGAGATATCCGGTGACTAGAGATAATAAGGCTTTATCCCAAACAACTAGAGCATTTAATGCAACATTTTACTCTAATATGGTTCCGAGTGCCGACTGCCGAAGAATGTTGAAGAAGCTCTTAGAGATCTACGGTTGAAAAAGGCGATGGAAGAACAAATCTCTGCCCTTAATAAGAATGAAACTTGGGAGAAATGTGAAATACCCAAGGGAAAGAAGACTGTAGGATGCAAATGGGTGTACTCTATAAAATATCATGCAGTTGGTTACATTGGACGATACAAGGCCAGACTAGTAGCACAGGGCTATACACAGACTTATGGAATAGACTACTCTAAGACGTTCTCTCTAGTGACAAAAATCGATACTATCAGGGTGCTATTCTCCATTGCTACAAACAAAGTCTGGCCATTGCACCAGTTTAATGTTAAGAATGCTTTCCTACATGGGGAAATAGAAGAAGAGGTCTATATGAAGGCTCCTCCAGGTTTCTCGAATAACTTCAAACCAGGAGAGGGATGCAAAGAACAAAGCCCTATATGGTCTGAAACAATTACCGAGAACATGGTTTGGGCGATTCACCTCTGCGATGACAAAATTCGAATACACACAGAGCAACTCTGATCAAACTTTGTTTCTAAAAAAACAGAATAATCGTACCACATGCTTGATCATTTATGTAGATGATATGATCATTACCAGAGATGATAAGGAAGAAATTCATACTCTCACATAACAGTTGTCTCAAGTGTTTGAAATGAAATACTTAGGACAACTGAAATACTATCTGGGCATTGAGGTTTTTTGGTCAAAGGAAGGTATCTTTATCAGTCAAATGAAGTATATTCTTGATCTTCTTGCAGAAACTGGCATGGTCGACTGCAAACCAGCAGAAACACCCATCATCTTCAATCATCGCCTTCAGATGATCCAAGGAGAAAAACTGGCAGACCGGGGGCAATATGAGAGGACGGTAGGAAAGCTCATTTACCTTTCACACACACGACCTTTGATTGCATATGCAGTGTGAGTAGTAAGTAGATTTATGCATCAACCACAAGTTCATCATATGACAACAGTTGTGAGGATCTTGAGGTATCTGAAACGTACTAGCTCTGGGGGCATTTTGTTCAAAAAGAATGATCAGTTAGACATTATTTTCTATACAGATGCTGACTGGGCTGGAGTTCAAGATGATAGAAGATCCACATAGGTCTACTTTACCCTAGTTGGAGGAAATTTAGTTACGTGGAAGAGTAAAAATCAAAATGTAGTAGCTTTGTCCAGTGCAGAGGTATAATTTTGTGGAATTACAAAGGGTATAGCTAAACCATATGGTTAAAGAAGCTCATGAGCTAACTACAATGCCCACAGAAGAGAGCAAGTAAACTCTTTTGCGACAATAAAGCTGCAATCAGTATCTCTGAGAACCCAGCTTAACAAGATCATTCCAAACATGTAGAGATCAACAGACACTTCATCAAGGAGAAGCTTGAAATAAAATTATCAGCCTTCCTTTTGTAAGGCCGAAATATCAGTTAGTTGATATCCTTACAAAAGCAATTAAAGCAGAAGCATTTGAGCTAACATTACGCAAGTTAGGTATCGGTGACCCGAAGACCTAACTTGAGGGGGAGTGTAGGAAAATACTTATATTTAGGGAGTAAATTATTTTCCGTATATTTATTTATTTTGTAATATTATGTAATTATGCTTGTTTCCTTATTTACTTAGGCTCTTCATGTATAAATTAAGGTTTTAACTGCTTAGAGACTCAATACAAGCAGTATTCTCAAAACCCTAATTACTTGTGTTAACTCTAAATTCCGCATTATTTATTTTATCAAATCTGGCCTGTCTCCCTCACCCCCAACAAAAACAAAAAAGTTAAAAATTGAATCTTATTTTGATGAACTTAACTCATTAGATTCTATTTTTCCTCTTTAAATTTGGTATATTCTATGCTAAACTATTTTTTAACAGTAGTCTTTTAGATGTGTTGGAAATGATTTTTTTTTTGTAAAAATAAGACGTCTATGTATTCTTAAAACTGGCATTCTTTTGAATTTCGAGAGTATTAATATCTATGCATTGTCTTACTCATACCATTGATGTCAATTTTGGGTTTTCCTACAGAATAGTGTAAGGAAAGGAAAAGAATATGAGAATCGAACTCAAATTTTGGATAAGAGAAAACAATTTTTGTTCCAATTGAGACCAAACTCAATTTTCAGTATTGCTAAAATTGAGGTTTGATGCTATAGTTATGATCTATGCATAAATACATGTTATAAACAATCTAATCTCATTAGTCTGATCACTATTTTAACTTAGTATCAAACCTCAACTCATGATATTTGACTACATTACTTAAAAGTTAAGATAATAAATAAATAATTAGTAAGAAAATAACTGACAATTAAATAGCTACACATACGAATACCTATTTCGATCAGACTGCATAACCGACCCTGGTGTAGGCATGCATCGTGATTCCTGAGATTTCATGTGCCCTAGTGATGTGCTCATTTTAGAGCATGTTTACTGCCCCATTTTTGGTCTTAAGTCTCGCCATTTTGTACCAATTCGATATATTTCACGCATGATTTCTCCTTGATCTTGTGTTCGAGTGTTTTGAGATTGATTATGTTATTTTTGGAGATTTCAAGGGCGATTGGCATACACTCGAGACTGAGACATTATTCCCGGAGCTTTACCGCAACAAATCGAGACTGTCCCATGACCCCGACATAGCTCGTGAGATCAAGAAAGGAATCAAAGTTTTCAATGGAGGAAATTGCAGCATATTCGGCCGAATGGAGGCTCCCATTCGGGTGAATGGGAGTTCAGCGCTCAGTATAAGTTTTGCAATTCCCACTGGAAATGCCGAATGCACCAATATTCGGGCGAAAAGCCCCAATTGGGCAAATGGAACACAATGAACAAAGTTTCTCAAACTTACCGAATGCACCAATATTCAGGCGAAGGAGCAACAACTCAGGCGAATGGCCATTTGCATGCGGGCGAATGCGACTGTTCTACGCAGCTGTTTTATTTTCATTTTAGCCTTCAAGGGCTCGTTTGTAATTCTGTAGCACTCTTATTTTTAAGGGTATATATACCCAATTCCTGTAGTTTTAAGAACTATCTAGCTTTAACCCTAAACATTCTCTAGAGTAGACTAATCACTAACCTTTCCTTTCTCTAGTTAAAAAAACCCTAGCTTTTTCTTCTTTAGTCGGATGTTTCTCCTAAATCAATCAAGACATTAGCTTTTGGATGTATCTCTTTGCTACTCTTGTGGATGTTATCTTCTACACATTTTGAGACTTGATTTATGGTATGAGTATCTTTCTCTTTATTATTTCTAGAGTCATTTAATATTGTTGGTAGTTAGTCTTTAAATGTATTTATGATTCCTTCATCATTGCGATGATTGTGTATTTGGATTTGTTCGAATATCTAGCATAGGGTTGCTACTTTTATGTTCTTGCTTCCTTTATTTTCTTTATTATAACCTATTCTTGCTTTTATTGTTTATATAGAAGTCTACCATGTCTAGCTTCTTGTTCTTGGGGAATATTATGTTTAGTTTTCCATCCATGATGTGTGAGTAATTCCCTATGGTTTGATTGGTGAAACCCTAGAGTTGGAACCCCTTATTCATGAGTTAGGGTTTAGTTGAAACCTACTCAATCAACATAGTGATTCACTTTGAATCATGTCCTGCCACTCCCAAGGAGACATAGGGCGATTATAGGTCGTTTGATTGGTCTTAGAACCGTCAACTTCCTCTCATTGTTGAATCCATTGATGATTGAAGGTCACTAACTCATCCTAATGCATGAATGTTTGTGGTACCTCTCTAGGGTGGAACCAATCACTCTCGTCTTTTCTCTCCTTGATTTATACTAATTGTAGCTTTATACGCAATCCGAGTTTTAACTTAGTTTCATTCACTTAACCCCCCTATCCTCTATATTAAGATCTCATGTTTAACTAGTTTTGTCCATGTGGTTCGACCCCTTACCTTTGCTATACGTGTCTAGAGTTAGGGTAATATAAATATAGTTTGTGTGATCGGATCTTTAACGTACGACCCTAAAACCGCAACATATAATGAAGTTTCATTTTACTTTTTTAGGTTATGTGCCGCGGTCCTCTCTATAACTACAACATTTTAACTAACTTTTTTTTTGCGAATTCTTTTTTGCTATTTTAAGCTGCGTGTAACAAAAATCGTTTTTTCCACTAGTGTTTGTAAAGGGGGAGCTAAGAAGAAGTATCAAGCAAGGGAGAAGTCTCAATGTAGAACTGACTTTAGTAAAACGAAGTGTTACTATTGTAAAAACATGAAACACATTCAAATGGTGTGCAAAGAGATGAAAAAGGACCTCAAGAGGATGAATGACTTGAGGGGTGGAAGAAGAGATGATGAGCATAGCGGAGAGGGCACTCTAGGCTTTGTTGAGGATGATGGTGACTATGACGGGGCACTTCTTGTAACGGGGAAGTAATTCCTTGTAAGGAATGGGTGATTGACTAAAGTTGCTCATTCCATGTTTGTGGTGAAAAAGAGAAGTTTGCTAAGTTTATCTATTGTGATGGAGGCCTTGTAACCTTGCTTAATGATGAGAGTGTAAAGGTGGAAGACATTGAAGAAGTGATTATTGTGAGACATCATGGTATTCAGAGAGAGCTAGGTGAGGTGAGGTATGTTCTTATGCTTGAGAGGAACCTTATTTCACATGGAAGATTAGAAGAAAAGTTATGCACCTTTAAAGCTAGTGGTGGGTTGTTAAAGGTGAATAGAGGGAGAATGATGCTCTTCAGAGGTTAAAGGAGTGAGACAAACTTGTATGTCTTGCAAGTTGAAAATGGTTGCCTAGGCCACCTTGATGATTATTGCAAGTCACCTAAGAAGGTGTCATTTGGTAATGATGTGGGAATTGGTCTGGAGGGGGAGATTGTTTAAGCAAGAGACAATTTCACTTTGTAGCTCGTGCTTTATCTTGCACACTTGATTTTGAAGAGATGATGTGGGAATCGGTCTTGTGACATGGATTGTTGAAGCAAGAGCCAATCGCACATCGTAGCTCATGCTCTATCTTGCACACTTGAAATTGAAGACGTGAGTGGCATGAGTTATGGCGGATTGAAGTTTAGATCACTTAATGTAATGATCATTCTTGATGATTTAGAGAGTGTTGGGCAAGGCATGTCATGGCTTGAACAAGGCAAGAGAGCCTTTAAAGAGGGCTTTGTGGTGTGTCTTCATCAACGCAAGACAAAAAGAGGTGAATGCTCGAACGAGGCACACGGAAAATAAAAGAAAAATGTTGTTGAACCTACTGCTTCTTCGAACGTGGGCCTGCTTATCCGAGCAGCTAATAGCAGGTCCATTAATTGGTGTTTCTTAAGTGCATTTTATGCTTAGGGGGCAAGGCTTTTGTGTTAGGTTTTCTAATATGTTAAAGACTATATATAGGATTCTTAGAACATTATTAGAACATAAGAGAGAGCCTAATACTAAGAATTAACATAGGGATTCAAACAAGAAAGTTCACTTTACTTGATTAGTGCATTTGAGGGAAATTGACATCAAAGATTCAATCTTTACTTTGAGAGAGTGTTCTTAAAGATAATGTGAGGCTTCTTATTAGGGTATGTCAATATATTAATGAAAGTAATCTTCTTTTGAGGAAGAGGTATCCTAAGATATCTCATTAATCTTTGTTTTTGTTCTCTATTGTTGTTGCTCTATTTTTGTGCTTTCATTTGCCTATTTGTTCTTTATTAAGCCCCTAAACCCTTGTCTTTCAATAACTAATAACACCAACAAACCCAAAACAAGCAAGACCTGTTTATACTCGTTAGTTTATTATGAGAAAGAATATTCATGATTAATGTGGAAGAGCCAAAGAAAAAAGCCGAAATATCGAAAAAGTTATTATATTTTTTAAGGAATGGGAATTTGGGTTTTTGATTTTAGGTTTAGCATTGGAATAAGAATCAATGGAAACAAGGAACTTGGGGGAATTTCAGCAAAATAAAATATCTAGGGTTTCTCCTCTCCTCAAATGTGATCTAAAATTGGAGAAATTTATTATTAAAAAGAAAAGACGAAATACATGCCAAATACAAGGATTAAATCAAAATGAAAAGCCCATTTAATCTTTGATGTATTCACCAATTTGTTTACCTCTTTTAATGGGAAATGATGCTTAATTTTTGACTGCTTGAGCCTAGGATTGAGGAAGAAGAAAAAACAGGAAATTGAATGACGATTGAGGGAAGCGCGAGGAAAATAGGAAAATGGGAAATGAAATGAGAAGGTTTTAGAGTTTCTTTAAGAAATAATTTGCAACAGAAAAGTACAACCGCAAAATAAAATACACCAAAACATGGACGAGATCATCATATTCTAAGACGAGATCTACGCTGGCCCATTGTTAGGAGCGTGTACTACATGTGCGTGCTTTGCCCTCCAAATTTTTGTTTTTTGTTTTTTTCATTTTCTGGGCATTTTTTTATTTGAACTTTAAATGTATCAATTTTGAACTTAAAATACCAATTTCAACGTAAAGTAGTACTTAAACATATCAATTAAAGTAAAAATTTCAATTTGAACTTATATGTGATCAATTTTGACGTTAAAGTGATCAATTTATACCTAATATATGATTTTGTTCTGACAACATTTTTTTCGCGATTCAGCCCTTCGGTAACTGATAACTTTTTGTATATAGATTTGTGAAGTAGTTGTTGTTACAAAGATTTTTAATGCGACATTGGTGATCCCCCTACTTGAAGTGAATCATGTTGGAAGGACTCGAGGTAATTTTGAATAACTGAGAAGTTACTACATATTCTTATGGGATCTATACGTCGTTTTTAGAGCCAACCTTTGAATTGGTCATTTTAAAAATCTTTTTGGCAGCTCATTGGAAGAAACTTTTGATGTGGATCACTTTATTGATGTGTTGAAGGATGACATTAACATAGTTAAAGATCTACCATTTGAGTATGCATGGAGTACCACGGAGTTCTATGCCATCGCTATTCATGAAACCCGAGCTGAAACTGCACGTGTGCATGCTTCAAATCATTGGTATATTGAAAATGTACCAATACTTCAAAGGTAAAAATTAATCAGATTAACGCCATAATTGATCACAAATAGGTTAAAGTTGAAATTTTTATGCTAATTGATCTGTTTAAAGTTTACTTTAAGTTGAAATTGATACCCTTTAAGGTCAAAATTGAAACCTTTAAGATTAAAATTGAAAAATGCCCAGAAAATGAAAAAAAGAGAAAAAGCATGTAAGGCGCGTGAATTGGGCCGGCTCACTCTTGTCTCAATTTGAGACGGTCTCGCCCAATCCCAGCTGAATAAAATATCTAATAAATTTTAGGGTCTTCGGGTATACGGGTCAGGGATCGTATCTAGAGGTTGGGTCGGGTACTAACAGCCTGGATCTGAGCCTAGACCCTTTATTCATTTTTGAGATCCAAACCCAACCCAAATCTACTGAGCCTCAAAAATGAAGTTACGGACCTTTAAAAAAAATTTACAATGTTGGAGTCTGGAGTAGGGCTGTAAATTCGGTTACTCGGTCGGGTTTTGGGTCGGATTTCACCAGGTTCGGATATTCTCGGGTTTGGGTGTTTTCAGGTGGTTTAGCGCTTTATATCGGGTCGATCGGTTACGGGTCCAATCGAGTATGAGTTTGTATCGGGTCAATACCACACTGGGTCGGTTTTGGTTTCGGGTCATATCCATTTCAGTTTGGATTTGTATCGGGTTCGGTTAATAAAATTCGGATCCAAATCGTTTATGCTGCAAGTCGAATCGAGTTCGATTAGACTATGGGTCGGGTCATTTTGGTTTTAGGTTAACGTTAATTCAGATTATTTTGGTTCGAATTGACTTCGGATCGAATATATCATTTTTGAGTTGCGCATTTAGTTATTCTTAGGATCGGGTCGATTAAAATCCAATTCAATTGAGTTTTATGTCGAATGAAATTTATGGTTATTACACATTTAATTTATGTTAAAATTGCTTGTGATGGGAGAATGGATAGTTATTAATTAAGTTGTCGGTTAATAGACATATTTGGTTTAGCCTAAGAACAAGTCGATAAGATGTGATTGTGGGCTTGCATTTATTGTTTAATTTTAGATAAACTAAACTTGATTCAATTCAATCAAACTTATTATTAACTGAATTAAATTTGATACGGTTAACTCAAATTATATCGCTTAATCACATTGTCGGGTTAATCTCAAGTGTAAATTATGGGTCATTTTGGGTGGGATTATGTCGAGTACCTATCGGGTTAAAGACGAGTTCAAGTTGTAACAGGTCGGGTACAAATCGAGTTCGGTTAACCACATTGTCGGGTCAATTTCGGGTGTCGGTTGTTCTCGAGTCGGGTACCGGTCGATTATTGGTCCAAAATAATCGGGTACATGTTGGATTACGGGTCAACATCAGGTCGCGTTTCGATCGGTTACAAGTTACTGCACCTGGAGTCAACCAACGAGTCGGATATAGATCGATTTCGAGTGACAATACAGTTCGGGTTAATTTTTTACGGCCCTACTTTAGAGTAAAATTCTTCAATGACTCATTCTTATAACTCAATCACTATTTACATACAAACATACAACAATCATTTTTATAATCTAAACTCAAAATTGAAATTTTGAACAAAGTCAAAGTTGGATGTCACACTAAATCAAATTTAGAGCCTGAATCCATGGATTCATTTTGTCATATTTTTTATAAGATGCGGATACAATTAATTAAGAGTCCAAATATATAATCAAATTTTGAGTAAAGGATATGTTTTTCTTGAGATTCAGCTCCTTTTATTTTCTTTGATTGAATAGCACCAGGGTCAAATTCGTACTGAATTATACGTCTTACTTATCACTTACACCAGACTCAAACTAAAATGTCAAGTTGAGTACAAACATTACCCAAGTGATTTTTAATTACGTCGAAATATCATGACTATGAAAATTTTATCTAGTTTAATGATTTCGTATACATTTTTAGTTTAATTTCTCCATTTCTTTAAAGATCTTATTTGCAAGGAAAATATTATAATTTTAAATAAAACAAGAGAAACATAAATTTAAAATATTTATTATAGATAACATAATTTAAGTTTACTTATAATACAATTTCATAACATATAATGAGATTGTAAAAATCTATAATACATTGAGTGTTACAAAATTTAATGCTTATTGCTTCTAAAATAGCTAGACCTCATCTTAAGTCATGAATCATTATTAATCTTCCCTCAAATGATTACTTACTTAATTATGTATGTTGAATGAGATGATCTAAAATTAAATACCACAACAACATAAATTTTTATCAGGAACAACCATACACCTTCCGTCTCGACCATGATTTTTTTGGCAACCATCACTGCATGTATCATCAATACATTCAGCATTAGTTTGCATACATGGTGGTTCCTCTATATTCTCTAAATACATGACGCTTGCGTGAGGTGCGGCACTCGGAGAATTAGAAGGTGCATCTCCAACTTCAGCATCATCCCACCTAGGTAATCAATCAAAATAAGTTTGAGCTACAGAAGCACCTGCATATTTCATTTGGAACATACAAATTCTAATTAATTATAACATATTAAAGATTGTTATCCTCTAAATTTGAACAAGCGTTCTTTTGAGACACCGTATTTTATAAAGACGACGACTCTCAAAAGTCCAACCCAAATTTATATTTAAAGTTGTAACAACATATATTTAGAATTGGATTGAGCTTTTAAGAGCCATCTTTACAAAAGACGGTAGTAAATTTGAAAGCACATGGAAATTTAAGATAATTAGGTAATGACGTTACCACAACTAATGAAAATGACTAACACCAAAAGTAGAAAAATAATTGGTGATCTCTTCATTTTGAAAATTTTTTATTATTTTTTTAGTTTTTTTTCTTAATAAATTGTTTATTGGTTATTGTATAAAATTAAGTTATCTATTTATAAAGCTAGAGGTTTTCTTTTGGAAAATATTAGGAAATAAAAATAGTGAATAGTGTTTACAAATTATTTTATGGTGTACCATAAATGATGACTTACCGATGAACTATTAAGGTGTAGGAGAGCTTCTATAATTATATATCATCTAAGAGGAACCCTAGATTTTTATAGCCAACTAGTATAAAACCCGTGCAATGCACGGATTTATAGCGTAAACATCTAAAAAAAATTAGATTTTTAAAACAACGGGGAAAATATATATTAACCTCTTAAGTTTAAATTTTTAATCTAAAGAGTAATATATATACTACAAAAATAAAATTTTAATTATGCGACAAAATTAAAACTTTAATTATGCTACCTAATTAAAATTTTGTTTAAGATATCAAAGCTTTTGTGTTTTGAAATGCTAATAATATTATTATATTGTAGCTTATATTATTTATAATTATTTTGAAGATTCTATGCTAATTATTTTGTGATTTGTTATGTTATTTAGTATATAATAAAATGATTTTAATAAATGCAAGTGTTTATCAATTATCAATCCATTTATACATATTTGTCACATGCAGTAAATATCAATCAACGAAACAATTAAGAAAAATTTGTCTCAATCAGTAAAAAAAGAAATACAAATGGCAATAAAATTTTAAAAGTGCAAGTTTTTTATTGCAAAAATCATAGTCAATCATCCTTCAATCTGTGAAACTATATTGGACAATAAATTACAAACAATGCAAAATCTCTATTAATAAGTATTCAGCCAATAAAAAAAATTACACATGTCAACATTATGTTAAATTGCCATTTATTAATTTACATCAAAATTATTAGATTGTATGATTAATGTAAACGAAAATTAATTACAATAGAAAAAAAAGATTTACATCAAAAATAAGAGAAAACTATTTAGGGTAAATAAGGGAGGGTGGCCCCTTAGTTTGGTGCCACACAAAAGTCTTCGGCTATATAATTCCTTCTAGAAACATGAAAACATACTTAAATATTACAAACAAGAACAAGGATTTAGATTAAATATGCTCAAAATTTTATCTAAAATAACAATAAATGGTGTAAACCGTGAAAATACGGTATAGTAATCTAACTATATGTGAAATGTCATGGTATTATTATAAGTTACTAGTATACAAACTCGTGCAATGCACGAAATTTGTAGGTATTAAAATATCTATAAGTAAAAAATTTGATGTAATTTGCAATTTTAATATGTAAAAGTGATTTCATTTGGTAAAGCTCTATAGAATCGTCATTTGCAATTTTTCTATTCTTTTATCGTATTGTGTGATTGTATGATTTGATGTGATAAAAATATTTTCAAAAACTTACCTTTAATACTTAACATCATAATTAGTGCAAAACTCCAAAAAATGTTGTCCAGTTTTCTTGATTGGTTAGTTCATCCAAATTGTCCACTTTACATTTTCGGCAAAGATTTTTTTACCTAAATACCCTATGTTCACACAAGTAAAGACCTTAATACCCCAACTTATATTATTTAAAATACCCCAACTACCACATTTACTATTATTAAAATCACTTCATCATCATGATCATCATACCCAGTGTTCCCGCTCATAAATAAATCTATGGTCAGAGTCTGGGGAAGGAAGGTCGACGGCGTCTCATACCTATAAGGAGAGGGCGGTCAAAAGAGTCCTTCGGCTCAAGAGCGCTCTTCAAAGATAGGAACCTGCAAATATCTGAAATCCTGCATCTTATACCCACGTTAGCCAAGCATAGGAAACATCGAACTGCAAGCAGATAAAATCACTTAAATACCTCAATTACTATCTTTACAATTATTATACTTATTTAAAATACTCCAACTAACACTTTTTTAATATGCGTGCCCAAACCCAAAGTGGACAATAAAATAGAATCAGAGAGAGTCTTATATTTGAATATCAGTTTTATTATTTTTTGGGACAAAATAAATTATACCACGTACATATGGGTATATTATACACCTCATGTATTTGATAAGTGTGTGTAGAAAGTCATGTCATACTTACCCATTCTTTTAGCCATATGACTCACCAAACACACCTCTCTTTCCTTCTTATTAAACTTATGTAATGTAAGGACAATACCCACCATTATTTCCATCACTTTTAAAACAAAATTCTGAGAATTCCATCTTCTCCAAGTGAGCAAGCAAATCGAAGTTCAGAATTTTATCTTCTCCAAGTGAACAAGGAAACAAAATTTCTAAAATTCCACCCTCTTCTCTCTTAAATTCAGAAATCACCAAGAGATTTGATGGTATCTCCTCACAATAGTGTTGGGTTATTCCCTCTCATTTGGAGAAAGAGCCCAATTAATATTTTAAGTATGAGCTTTAAAATATTATGGGCTAATAATAATAATAATAATAATAATAATAAAAAGAAAGTTGAAACTATAAAAGGAGATAAGCCAGCAGCATTGTAATTGAATAAAACACAATATACATGCACAACACAAAATAGAGAAGCGGCAGTGAGAAGAAACAGTACGTGTGGGAAGTTTTCGTCAATCCGATCGAAGGCCATTCGTACTCCGAATTTCGTCAAATTTGGACACATTGTTCCTGTCTACCCAATCTACATATTCAATGGTTGGATTGTCGTTTTGTGCATTGTAAGTGGGTAATTTGTTTTTTGTCCTAATTTACCCTAATAGTTATTTTACCACTTTTGAGTGATGTTTTAGGGTTGTTTGGTGTTTGTATTGCCTCTAGTATTGTCTAGAGAGGATTTTGGTTGTACCCATTTATTTTATTGGTGATTAGTGGAAGAGTGTGGTACCACTTACGGTCCCGTGGTTTTTTCCTGCATAGGGTTTCCATGTGAATATCGCGTGTGCTTTACTTTCCGTATTTTTACTTTATTGTGCTTGATTGTGGGATTATTATTGTTTGTTTGATTGGATTGATTATTTTGGTCATCTAACAACACAAAGGGAGAAAGTTTGTGTGTTATAACCCCACTTTTCTCAACATAGTGGTATCATGAGCTTGGTTTATATTTTCTTGCGTGATATTCTTGTGTTGTTTTATGATGGATGATAAATCTAGTATGCACGGTATAATTTATATGGACTCTACTAATTACGTTGTGTGGAAAACTGAGATGGAAGATATTCTTTATGGGAAAGATTTGTATGAACCAATCTTAAATGAGTCTATGCCCTCTGGTCAAGATGAAAGTAAATGGAAAATTTTGCATCGGAAAGCGATGAACCATGAGACAATTTGTTGATGTTAGTGTGCTCCAACATATTTCCAATGACACGAATGCTTATGAATTATGGATGAAACTTGAGGCTATTGATGAGAGGAAGAACACCTTATGTAAAGCGTCATTGATAAGAAAATTGATAAAGTTAGAGTTTCACGATGGTAATAGCATGGTAGTACATTTGAATGATTTTCAAGGTTTGATTAATCAGTTGTCTGCAGTGAAAATGTCTTTAGATGATGAGTTGCAGGCACTATTGTTACTTTCCTCATTGCCAGAGAGTTGGGACACACTATTTGTATCACTTAGCAATTATGTTCCTGATGGTAAGTTGACAATGGAAAGTGTCAAAGCTAGTCTGCTGAATGAAGAGACTAGGAGAAAGGAGATGGGTTCCTCCAATCATTCTGAATATCATTATGTTGCACAAGAGTCTAATAGGGGGAGAAGTAAAAGTCGAGCTTCTAGAGGTAGAAACAATTCCAGAGACAAGTCTACATCCAAGAGTAGAATTATTTGTCATTACTGCGACAAGTTGGTTCATATTAAGAGGTTCTGTAGAAAGATGAAAAGAGACAAGTCAAAAGATAGAAAGGGTGATTCCTCTGAGTCGAAGTCCGAAGAGAAAAATACTACAACTCTAGCAATGAGTGATGATGATTTGCTCTTCATTGGTGATAAAAAGCGTTTGAATGTAGCTGGTGATAACTGAAATTGGGTGATTGATTCGAGTGCTTCGTATCATCTTACTCCGCATCAAGACTACTTCTCGTCCTATACTAGTGGTGATTTTGGTAGTGTTAGAATAGGGAATGATGGGTCATCCAAGGTTGTCGGCAAAGGCGCTATTTACTTGGAGAGTTCCACCGGTTGCAAGCTGATTTTGAGAAATGTTAGACATGTTCTTGATATCAGATTGAATCTAATTTCTATAGTTAGGCTTGATGAAGAGGGTTACTTCAGCCAATTCAATGATGGTAAGTGGAAGCTCTACAAGGGGAATCTTATAGCGGCCCGAGGTAAGAAGCAATGTTCTCGTTATATGATGCAAGTTAAGGTTTGCGCGGGTGAGGTAAATGTTGCAGATGAATGTTCTAGTGAGTTATGGCATAACAGACATGGCCATATGAGTGAGAAAGGTATGCAGATGCTCTCTAAGAAGCAATATCTCCCCAATGTCTCAGGTATGTCTCTTAAATCACGTGTTGATTGTTTAGCTGGTAAACAACATAAGGTTGCTTTTCATTCTCGCCCCCCATCTAGGAGAAAGTTTCCTCTGTATCTTGTCCACACTGATGTATGTTCTATGGATGCTAAATCCCATAGTGGTGCTTATTACTGTGTTTCTTTTATTGATGATTATTCTAGAAAAGTGTGAGTTACTGTGTTGAAAACCAAGGATCAGGTACTTTCTGCTTTCAAGGAGTTTCAGGCTAGAGTTGAGCGAGAAACAGGTAGAAAGCTCAAGGTTGTGAGAGTTGATAATGGTGGTGAGTACAGAGGCCCATTTGAAAGCTACTGCAAGACTCAAGGCATCAAGCTTGAGAAAACATTTTTAAAGACACCTCAATTGAACTGAGTTGCAGATAGGATGAACAGAACAATTGAAGAAAGAATCCGATGTATGCTCTCTCATGCAAAGTTGTCTATGTCTTTCTGGGCAGAGGCATTGGTTACAACTGTGTACTTGATTAACCTTTCACCTTCAAATCCTTTTTATGGTGATGTTCCTCAGAAATCTTGGACCGGTAAAGATGTCTCCTATAAGCACTTGAGGGTGTTTGGATATCGTGTTTTTGTTCACATTCCTAGATATGAGAGATCCAAGTTAGATAACAAGACAAAGCAGTGTATATTTTTGGGGTATTTTAAAGATGCTCTTGGGTACAAGTTATGGGATCTAGTAGATAGGAAAGTTCTCAGAAGCAGAGATGTTGTGTTCTTTGAAGATCAGACTATTGAAGATATTAAAAAGCCAAAGCAACAAACATCCTCTCATACTCCAATTACTTTTGATCTAGTCTTACCACAGATGACTTCTAGAGTTGAAGTGGGAGATATTCAACATGAAGATGACAATATTGGTGATGATGGTCATGATGATCAACCTGAAGTTAAGCCACCACTTGTTGAACCGCAACCACAGCCTAATCATGTGAGAAGATCTACCAGAGGACAACATTCTTCTATGAGGTATCCTACTAAAGAGTTTGTGTTACTAACTGACGGGGGGAAAGCCAGAAGACTTTCAGGAGGCTATGTCACATGAGAAAAGTAAGGAGTGGTACAACGCCATGCAAGATGAGATGAATTCCTTGCATGAGAATCATAATTATGATCTGGTAAAGTTGCCTAACGACAAATTACCACTAAAGAATAAATGGGTGTTTAAGTTGAAGCCTAGAGATGATGATCAACCACCTAGGTTCAAGGCTAGGATTGTTGTGTGAGGCTATGAGCAGAAGAAAGGGATTGATTTTGATGAGATTTTCTCTCCAGTGGTGAAGTTGTCTTCAATCAGAGTTGTACTTAGTTTGGATGCCAGAATGATTTGGAAATTGAGCAACTTGATGTGAAGACTGCTTTCCTCCATGGTGACCTAAAGGAGGAAATTTACAAGGAGCAACATGAAGGCTTCGAGTTCCAGGGAAAGGAGAAACTTGTGTGTCGCTTAAAGAAAAGTTTGTATGGTCTTAAGCAGGCGCCTCGGCAATGGTACAAGAAATTTGAGTCATTCATGATTGATAATGACTTCCACAAGACATATGCTGATCATTTTGTGTTTGTGAAAATTTTTGCTGAAGGTAACTTTCTCATTCTCTTGTTATATGATGATGATATGTGGATTGTTGGTCGTGATTCCAACAAGATTGCAAACCTGAAGGCTAGTTTGAGCAAGTCCTTTGCTATGAAGGATCTTGGCCCTGCAAAATAAATTTTAGGCATGCGTATTTCTCGTGTAAGAAATTGTGGATATCACAAGAGCAATACATTGAAAAGGTGCTGAAAAGTTCAATATGAACAATGCTAAATCTGTGTGTTCTCCACTGCCAGTGCTTATGTAACAGTCGCAAAATTCTTAATCTTAATCTTACGATTAATTATTCCGAATTTTCAATTCAAATTCCTAATCCTTTGGTTATCCATTTCAAACCATTTTTAATTCCTAAATCTTATTTTCCGATTTTGTAATTTCTTTCAAATATTAAACTTTAAAATATTATTTGGTTTAAAATTATTTTTATTAGCACTAAAATATTATTTTAATACTATACAGTACGTAAAGTAAAATTTTATTATTTACGATTTTGTAAAACGTTATGTTTTAAGTTTTCTTCCTTAAACTAACATTACTACTTATTATTTTAACCTTATAACTTTGATTTAATTAATTTATACCTAAAAATGAGTTGTATTTTTATTATTAACTTTAAGTATAGTTTTAATCAAAATTTTCTAAGTAAACTATTATATTTTCATGATCAAACTTACCCATTATTTTAAAGCATATTCACTTGTTCAAACTAGGACAAAATTTGATGAACAAAAATCCTTTCTATTTAACCCATGGTATTCATTACTTACACAAGCTATCACTATTTTCTTACACAAGTTAATCTTCTTCTACACTCCGAACTATTACACATTCACTTACACACTCAAAATCACTTACACAAGTTAACCATATTCTATACTATTAACACTCTTTTTCATACAAACTAATGAACTACAAAGTTACCCAAACCCATTATAAATACCCCCCTTAGCCATGATATCACTTACACCACCATCATCAAATCTTTCTAACATTCTTTCTTATATTCTCACTTCATTAAAATCTTACTACCTTAATACCTTTATTATTATTAGTTGAAGAAATTCAAGAAGATGGAGTTTAGAACACTCTTTATTTAGTTAAGTCATCATCATTTTGGAGCATTATTGGGTTATTATTTTGGATACATAAGGTATCATTATTTTTGAAGTTGGGATTTATTTCTTTTGGGAGCTTAGAAGATCATCATTATTTTGGGAGCTTGGATTAATTATCTTTGGAGCATTATTATCTATCTTGGAGGGTCTTATATCTTATTATTTTCTTAATTAGTACTTAGTACTAATCCTTGGTGTTAGTATGGTATAACTTCTTACCCTACTCTTTTTGTGAAATTTTACATTATATTTACTTTATAATATGCAAAATATGAAATATGTTGATATGTTTTAGTAGGAAGTTAGTTTAATGAAATTATGATCAAGATTATATTAAGTATGTGTATGCTAAAAATATATTTAGTGTGTTAATTTAATAATCTTTAAACAAGTTTAGGAAGTTGGGTGCAAAAATATATTCTAGTGATATTTATAAGTATGATTCATGTTATAAACTAGTGCTAGCTAGTATGTTTATGAGTTATGTGTTACATCAGGAATGTTATTATATTTAAGGATTTTTATGTTAGAACTTTATTATTAATACGTTTATGTTAGCCTTCAAATTAGTTTATAAGATAGTAAGTTATTTTATGAACTTATTTTTTTTTATTAAGTATGGTTATATTAAGAATATTGTTATTATACGTTATTTTTGAGATTTAAGTTTATCCTTAAGGTTGTAGTAAATTTCTAAGTTATTACGTAAAGTTTTTATTTATGTAAGTTGTTATGTTAATCTAGGATTTAGTATGATAAATTAAATTAAGTCGTTCTTTTTTATGTGAAAAGGGCCCCAAACACTCATAGGCCATTCCACCACTATCATATAAAAAAATGAGTTTGATTTACTATTTTTAAATTATTACAACTATTTTTGTTGATAATAATAAAATAATAATTTAAAAAGATATTTTTGAGAAATTTTTATATGTTATTAAATATTGAAGTGTTTTTCTTGAATATATGAGATTTCATAATAATAGTAACTTTTAATCACTATTCAGTACAAAACATTTTATTTGCTAATTATTTGACCAAAATTTATATAAAAGATGTAAAGGTATTTTTAGTAAACTTGCCTCTTAAATTATGTGTGAAATATTGATTTCTGTGAAATTATAAGTTTGATTTGTTTTATAACTAGAATGTTGGTTTTTGCAAATCTAATAAGTTTACTTCTTTTTGTAAACTTGAAATTTTTATTTTGGTGAACTTGTTGAATTTTGGAAACTTATCCAAAGGATGCAATTTTAACTTGAATTTTAATTACAATATTTGATTTGGTGAAGAAAAAAATTTTTTATTTGTTTTAAGGATGAAATTGTTGATTTTGGGAACTTATTTCAAAAGAAATAGATTTTAGTAGCTACTTGTGGAAAATACTAATTTGGAGACTATTAATAGAATATTATGTTATTAGTGTGAATTTAATGAGCTATTAAAATAAAGCTTAATGTGTAAAAATTATGTAATGAACATATAAAGACATAAAAGTAAAATTTAATGTTATTAATAAGAATTATATTAAATAAATGAAATTACCACCTAGGATGGTCAAAGTCAAATTCGAAGTCAACTTGTAGTAATAAAAATGTGATGTACTTGTGTGCGTGAATAAGTATTGATTGAATGACCTTGATAGTAAGGTAATGTCGAACCATGGACCGGCATGTAAAATCCCGGCGTCCGTGTTGGCCGGCACGTAAAATGTGGTGTAAGACGGGGGGGTTCGCTACCTATCCTATGGAGCTCGAGCATAAATATTGTATTGGAGGGGTGACGACTCCCACCAAAGTTAGGGCTTAGAACTACGGTCCTCACCTAACCAGACCCTTGCATATATCAAGTGTCATATTGTTGTGTTTGTTGATCAGTGATAAACTTGATTAGTGCATATGCTATGATGCATGGTATTGTTATGAGTATTAAACAAATGAACTTGTTGAAATATTAAGATTACCGAATTGTATAAGTGGCAGTAACGTACTTCTGTCAAGATTGAGAATGGTATCTTAATAACTTATAAGTATGGAACAGTAAAAAAATATAGTGTAAGTACATAGTGGTGTCAATTAATTATAATTTCGTACTTAACTAATTATTTTGTAAATATAGTGTATAATTTCCGAATTTTGAGCTGGATAGGAAGTTATGCTCGGCGTTACCGCTGACCGATTCAATCGGTTCTCATCCGTATTATGGATAGCAGCATTTTGCAGGATTTAGTTTCAGGTTCCTATCCAGGCCGCAACAATTATTATTTATCGAGAACTTATCTGCGTTGATGACTTGGTGTATTTTTGTTTTTTTTTTCATTTTGAGCAAACAATATTTCTTATCAAATGTAATATTTTTCTTTTGTTTTAAACAGTTTCAGTTTTTATGATTTAAAGTTTTTTAACAGTTCGACATTTTAAGACTTTCGCAATATTTTTGTATTAAACATTATTATTAAATGTTAATTATGTATCGAGATTGTCACTTCTGTTACACTTGGTATCAGAGCTAAAGTTACTCAAATCATGGAACTTCGGTCCCATGTAAAAGAATGTTCTCAATAGCCGACATTTTGAAAAAAAAAAATTATTTTTCAAATGATTTTTTTACAAATAACATTAATTAAAATTTTTTTTTTATATGCTTGTGTGACCATGTGTAAAATACATGTTATGATTATGCTAATGTAATATAGATTTGTTTAGATTTCATTTGAGATGACGAGAGGTAATAATAATCCCTTACTCACGAGTCTAGGATTTGAGAGTTGGATAACTGTTAAACGTGAATGAAGAGTTTGCAGGTAAAGTTATTTTAATCATTTTCTCATAGAAAAAATTTCCATTCATATTCTTTTTGATTCCATAGTCGACCGATCTTCAATCTCGACCTCTTTTCTGCACAAATCCTCTGTCTTTCAAACCTCAGAAATTCAATCCCCAAATTTGTTCACCTGATGGTTCACCATTTCTATGAGACCGTATCTTTCCTACTTCCCTCTTAAGATTTTAGATCATCATCTACTGTCGACTTGATAGTGTTTGAATTGGGTACTTATGATATTATTTTGGGTATGGATTTGTAGAGACGTCATCATGAGATTTTTTTTTTAAAGAAGAAGATTATTTGGATTAAGACTCAAGGAGGAAAGCGCTTGTTTATGAACAAATATGTGTCCCCTGTTCAAACCATTTATACTGTTCAAGTCATGAGATGATAAAGTATAAATATGAGGGATACATGCATGTGTTTTAATTTCAGTAGTCAGGAGAAAACCAATTTGAGTCTCGAGGAAACCCCGATTGTTTGTGAATACCCTAATGTTTATCTTCGACATTTACTTGATTTACCCCGAAGGAGAGCGATTGATTTCCATATTGATTTGATTATTTCTGATGTTATCCCTATGTTCAAGACTTTACATCGTTTTACCCTAGTTGAGTTAACCAAATTAATGAAGTAGTGGGATGTGTTACTTGAAAAAAAAAATAAAAAAAACATAAAAAAAGGGTTTTATTCGTCTTAATGTGTTGCCTTGGGTAGCCTTGTCTTATTTGTAAAAAAAAAAATAAAAAATAAAAAAAAACAAATGATGGTACGAGGAGGTTGTGCATTGAATATAAGGAGATTTATACGATTATCATCAAGAACGATAACCCTTTGTCTAGAATAGATGATCTTTTCGATTAGTTAGAAGCTAGGCACTCAAGAGTTCTCTAAGATTTATTTGAGGTCTAGGTGTCATCAATTCAGGATAGCTGAGGAGGATATTCCTAAGAATGCGTTCTAGACCAGTAATGGACATTATGAATGTTAATGGGGCCATTTGGGGTTACAAATACGCCAACAACGTTTATGGATTTGATGTAGAGATTTGTTCGTCCTTAATTGGATAGGTTTATAGTTTTTCTATATATTTATGAAATTTTGGTACATTCGAGAAACATAAAGCAACATGAGGAGCATTTGAGTATTATTTTAAAACTTTTGAGAAAAAAAAATGTTTAGGGAATTTATTGAGTGCGAGTCTTGGCTTGAGGAAATAGTTTTTCTAAGTTATGTTATGTTTAAGGATTGAATTTTTGTAGATCCGAAGAAGATTAAGACGATAACATATTGTTGATTCCGAGGAATGTAACTGAAGTTCGGAGCTTTTTGGGTTTTGTCGCTTACTATAGGAAATATATTGAGAATTTCTCTAAGGTTGCTCGTCCCATGTTTGAGTTATCGAAAAAAAAAGATGCGATTTTAATAAAGTGAGAGGTAAACAATTGCAAAGAAAGACTCACTACCGCTCATGTATTAATAGTGCATTATTGTAGCAAACTGATCGGGACTTTACGTCCTTCAAATGTAATACCGCAAGTGCACGGCGTAGCTTAGTACGACGGCAAGTACGGGTCGAATCCACAGGGAGTGGGGGTTATGTCAATGGTTTCTCAATCGATTAGCGAGCTCAAAAACGTATAAAATGGTGTTTGGAGGTAGAACTAAATAAAGCAAGTAATTAAAAAGAACGGAATGAAAAGCGAAACATAAAAGTAATTAACAACACAATGAACTAAGGCAAAGAACACAATGAACACAATCAATTAGCTAAATAGGCATAGGTTAGGCTTTCTCACCATGGTAGTCTTTACTAACTTCAACCTAAGGTCATGGTTATGGGTTGTTATGAGGAAGAACGTATCTTAAATACTAATGTTCTCTCTCGAGCAACATTAGCTTCCTAAAACATACTTAACCACCTATTCTCATGGAGATGATTCAACTTTTAAGCATACATTATCGTTAAAAATCGACTCTCGCCCTCAATTCAACGACACTAAACAAGATAGCAAAACCTATGTTAAACCATAAACAACACAACCAATGCCAAAGGTAAAGATAGCAATTCAAACTATATACATGGTGATCATGCCTAACCTAAACCAAAACAACTACTCACTCATGTTCATATTGAAGTTATAGATTGCAAATGAATTAAAAAGGATGGAAAATTAAAATAAAATCAACAAGAATAAAA
>CM033452.1:18307759-18657759 GCA_019425755.1 Amaranthus cruentus
ATGAACAACCACACTCAAGTGTTTAAAGTTACGCTCATTCCCTCATCCTATTGCTCAAAGTGATGTGAGCCTCTAAATAGAGATGTGTCAAAGTTTCGCACCTCGGTACTCGGGATCTCAAAGGCTAAGACTTCACTAGAAGTAGGTGGATTAACCGAAAAGAGGTGCATGAATTGGTAAAGGTTAGAGTATGATGAAACGTAGAAAGGGTAAGGATGGGTAAAGGTTATGAAAAGAGATAGCATAACTAGTTAGTTGACCTAAACAAACCAAAATGACCCATGATTTTACACAACTTGACATTTATTAACTACTGATATTTTTCTATACAAGTTTTCGATTTCTCTTTCTCTCTTTTTATTTTTTTTTTTTTGATGAATATATATAAAACGAGCACTATACTAACAAAAACGGGTAGTGAACCAAAGCGCTCTTAGAGCCAAATAACACCTAACTGAATATAAATAACCATATCTAAAATTAAAAATATCACCATGATATATATATAAGTGGTGACCTCAAAAATCAAAAATAAGCTAAAAACTCATGTCAAGTGTGATAAACCAACAACCAACATACCATCAACCAAACCAACTAGTATGCTAAAGAGTTAGGGTGAAGGTGAAAGTAGGTGAAAGTGAAGGAAGAAAAATTAAAGGCTTGAATGAGATATGAAGGAAAGTGGGGTTTAATGTAAGTTAACAAGAGGGTAGGAAAAATTGGTGTTTGATCCAAACTAGTAACTAGATCCATACAATGCCCAAGTCCCTCAAGTCATGCCTAGTGCGCTACAAATCCACAATCTCATTAATCAACATTAATGTACGGAGAGGCTCAATAATTACTCACGGTTTTTAAAATATGTCTACAAATACCCAAAGGCGGTGCCACAAACCAAATCCTGCTTGACTATTGTTTTGAATATTCAAAGGTTCACTGGTTTGTAAGTCAAAAATTTAGAAAAAATAATCTAAGTTTGCTACAATACCATACACAAATAAGATTTATGGCCCTAAATGGTATACAAGACAACTATCCAAAGATCCAGATTATGCATAAGTGTTTCTAACATAGACAATAACCAAAGAAACTAACAAACAAACAAACCAAAGAAACTAACAAACAAGAAATCTAACCACTACTAGCATGCATATGTACAAGAGGAATAAGAGAAAAGCATATCATTACCTTTACACAAAACACTCAGCACCTCCCCCAAGCCGAACTGAGCAGTGTCCTCAATGCGACCAATGGCTTGAAGAAAGTGAGAGAAAAATTGCAAAATCTAATGTAAAATGTAAAATAAACTATCTTACTATGTTCCGCTTAAATGATCAAAGGTTACTCAATTTGATCAAGCAGGCCCGAAATTGGCGGACTTTTTGTGGTTATCTTCGTGTTTCTCCTCAGCACGCCCAAGTATGTGTTTCTTGACTGATCTGCAACAATAGTTTCTGTTGTTTTCTTTCTAATGCGCACATTTCAAAACCATTTCAGAATCAACTCACCTTGATTTCTACATCCAAAAGCTTAGTACAAGCATGCTACTCAACAATACAAACTAAAACTTGAAACATTAATTAAAAAGTAAAAACTCAAACCGAAGTTGGGTTGCCTCCCAACTAGCGCTTCTTTTAGGTCATTAGCTAGACCTTTTTCAGTAAATAGCTTGACAGACTTCGAAGGAGTTTGTCATACTCACTCCCTACACAAGAAAGAGTTAAGTAATAACAAATAGAGAGAAACAAAGACAAACATCTCAATGAAATAGAATAGATATAGAAAAATGGCTTATCATCACATGATGAAAAGCCAAAGAAAAACTGGACAAAGGGAGGGAAGGGGAAATCAGTTGGAATAGGTTGACATAGATCAATGGAGGCGAAGCTATATCCAACTAAGGGCAAAGCTTTATGACCATTAAAAGGAGCATGAAACGGACTAAACTGAGGTATTATAGGGTGATCACAATGCATGATGTTTAAAGTCTCACTGTTGTATGTATGCACATATAACTCCTTATTAATAGGCACATTAATTGTGTGATCACAATGATCATTCACAAACAAGTCATGTTTACTTGGCATAAAAACAAGAGACTCATTACTATAAGGCAAGCAAGGTGATTCAATAACAAACTCACAATGAGAGGGCATAGGGCTATAAAGCTCATCATTTATGCCATCAAATGATGTTTCCAAAAGAGGCTTATCTATGGAGGAGCAAGATTGATTTAGGGCTTGCTTTAACTGCATACAAAATTCCTTAAAATCTTCATTTTCATAAATTAAATCATCATCATCAAACTCCTCAAAGGGTGAATTGGGACAAGGGTAAGAAAAAGGTAGAGCGGAGGACCCGTTAAGGTAACTAGCATCCGCGTATTCTACACTAAACTTTTTAACCAAGTCATAACTCCCATCCAAACTTCTATATGAATTTTTCCCAATATAGTCATCCTTCAATGCTAAACATGAGGGATTGGCCTCCAAATGGTCAAGAAAGGTAGTATGATTCATATCGAGAGAAGGGAGCTTATGAGCCATTTCTTGTTCATAGGTTTCCTTAGCTAACCATTCAAAAAATTCCCAAGCTGTTTCAATTGGTTGGTCTAGAAACTCAAAGTTATACATGATCTCGACTTGATCCCTAGTCTCATCATTTAAACCATCATACATCAATTTGCAAATATGCCACATTTCAAGGTCATGGTCATGTGGGAGGGAGTCACCAAGCCTCCAATAATACCTCCAAAAAGCTTCATGCTTAAATTGGCGACACAACAAGCTAGCCATAAGTGTCATACAAAGAACCAACTAATTAAGAAAAAGCATTAATATAAAACCGTCACTCCCCGGCAACGGCGCCAAAAACTTGATCGGGACTTTACGTCCTTCAAATGTAATACCGCAAGTGCACGGCGTAGCTTAGTACGACGGCAAGTACGGGTCGAATCCACAGGGAGTGGGGGTTATGTCAATGGTTTCTCAATCGATTAGCGAGCTCAAAAACGTATAAAATGGTGTTTGGAGGTAGAACTAAATAAAGCAAGTAATTAAAAAGAACGGAATGAAAAGCGAAACATAAAAGTAATTAACAACACAATGAACTAAGGCAAAGAACACAATGAACACAATCAATTAGCTAAATAGGCATAGGTTAGGCTTTCTCACCATGGTAGTCTTTACTAACTTCAACCTAAGGTCATGGTTATGGGTTGTTATGAGGAAGAACGTATCTTAAATACTAATGTTCTCTCTCGAGCAACATTAGCTTCCTAAAACATACTTAACCACCTATTCTCATGGAGCTAAGCATAGATTAAGACATGGAGCACACATTCATTATTTCCAATCAAAACATCTACCTATTCTCATGGAGATGATTCAACTTTTAAGCATACATTATCGTTAAAAATCGACTCTCGCCCTCAATTCAACGACACTAAACAAGATAGCAAAACCTATGTTAAACCATAAACAACACAACCAACCAATGCCAAAGGTAAAGATAGCAATTCAAACTATATACATGGTGATCATGCCTAACCTAAACCAAAACAACTACTCACTCATGTTCATATTGAAGTTATAGATTGCAAATGAATTAAGAAGCATGGATGGATAAATTGAACTAAAATATCTTAACAAGATGAAGGCAATTAGTTGAAGAACAATCAAATATAAACATACAAAAGTAAAGGCAAACAATAACTAAATAACATGAATTGAATTCAATGTAAATAAGGTAGAAATTACTCTTTGATGAACAAGGTGGATTGATGATTCAAAGCATTAACTTCCAAAAGCTTCAATGAAAATACACCAATGGTTGAAGAATTCCAAATTGCAAAGTATTACACTAAAGGATAAGCTAAGATTGTGTTTGGAAATTAAAGACACTTAATTGAATTGAAAGGAAACTATGCTAACACTAATTCTTAATTGAAAATGAAAGCAAAGCTAAGAATACATAGAAATTACTCTAAAGTGAAGGATGAAAACTGAGATGCAAATGGAGATGAAAGCTGAGATGCCAAATTGAGATGGAAAAATGAGATGCTTGAACTCCTCCTTCTTCTTCTCTATTTATAGGCTTCAAAGCATGTGGGGGTGGTGGTTTCATGATTGCTCCACCACCCCTAAGGTGTAGGAGGGAGGTGCCACCCCTAGAGATAGGGTAGGGTGGCAAGGGAGGCTTGGCAGCAGAGATAAGAAGCAAATGAATTTAATTGGACCCAATTGCTTTTTAAAAGAATCGCGAAAAGCTGCTGCCGCCCATCTCGCTCGACCCGAGCAAGCCCGCTCGACCTGGTCGAGCGAGCATCAGGTACACAGCTCAAAATCTTCAAAAACAGAACAGTCACCAAAAAATAGCTCCGCTCGACCGAGCGAGCTCGCTCGACCCAGCGAAAATGCTTCTGTCGACATTCTAAAGCTACTGGAAGTGAATAGTACTTTCGCTCGATCCGAGCCATCGCGCTCGACCTGGTCGAGCGGCCTTCAAGATGGCTTTAATCAACTTCTGATCTCAAGTGTGGGTCCCAGGATGCTCGAGCCACCTTGGCTCGACCCAGATTTGGTCGAGTGGCTTTGAAATGACCTATTTTGGCTCTCGTTTCAACTGATCTTCTTGACTTGGCTCATCGAGGCCTTGCTTCTTTAAGTTTTCGGAGCTGAATGAGCAACGTATGCGTCAAAAGTGCTTGAGTTTTACCTGAAATTCAACAAAACACCAAAACATCCAACCAAGCGTAAAATCTTATATAAAACAAGCATCGTTGCATCAAATCTCAACATAATTCAATTAAACAATGGGGATAAAGTATGAATAAAATGTAGCTAACACAAACCATTTATGGTCTATTGTGATGCTTCACTTAAATGTTTGGGTTGTGTACTTATGTAAGAAGTAAATGTCATAACTTATCCATTTAGGCAGTTGAGGCCACATGAGGTGAATTACCCTATGCACGATATTGAACTTGTTGTAGTAATCCTTGTTCTAAAGTTGTGGAGAAATAATTTTTAGGGGTTACCATGTAAGATTTACAATGATCATCAAAACTTTGATATGTCTTCAACCAGAAGGAATTTAACATGCACCAAAGGCAATGACTTGAGGTTATTAGGATTATGTCTTGAAATTTTATACCACCCTAGGAAGGCGATAACAAGTTGGCTTGTGTTTTGAGGAGACTGAGAGTGTTAAATCAGTACCTTGGAAGTTTTACCCTAAAAGGAAGAGTTTAGGATTAGAGAATTGTAGCCAATATGAGGTTAGACCATATTTGGGAGCAATGACCATACAAATAAACTTTATTTGATCATATCAATGAGGAACAACTTGAGGGATCCATAGATTACTGAGTTAATCCATAGAGATGAGGAAAATGAGACTAATGCTTTTGAGTTAAGAGAAAGAGGAAAAGTTGAGTCTGAAATTTATTACACCTTTTGGAATTCTGAGAAGAGTTATATAAGTTGCTTATGAGTTGTCTGTACCTTTGAGTTTGGTAAAAGTTCATAATGTGTTTCATGTTTCACAGTTAAGGAAGTATGTTCATGATCCATCACATGTGCTAACCCCTCAACCCCTTCAAATCGATGAGTCCTTAGCCTATGAGGAGAGATCTATCAGGATTTTGAATACCCAAGTCAAAGAATTGAGGAACTCTAGGATTTCGTTGGTCAAGGTTTTGTGGTCTAACCACATAGTTGAGGAAACTACTACGGAGTAGGAAGCAGACTTAAGAGAGCAATACCTTAACCTTTTCGGTAAGTTCTAGCTAGTTTCGGGACGAAACTATCTTAAGGGGGGAAGAGTTGTAACAGTCGCAAAATTCTTAATCTTAATCTTACGATTAATTATTCCGAATTTTCAATTCAAATTCCTAATCCTTTGGTTATCCATTTCAAACCATCTTTAATTCCTAAATCTTATTTTCCGATTTTGTAATTTCTTTCAAATATTAAACTTTAAAATATTATTTGGTTTAAAATTATTTTTATTAGCACTAAAATATTATTTTAATATTTTATAGTACGTAAAGTAAAATTTTATTATTTACGATTTTGTAAAACGTTACGTTTTAAGTTTTCTTCCTTAAACTAACATTACTACTTATTATTTTAACCTTATAACTTGGATTTAATTAATTTATAACTAAAAATGAGTTTTATTTTTATTATTAACTTTAAGTATAGTTTTAATCAAAATTTTCTAAGTAAACTATCATATTATCATGATCAAACTTACCCATTATTTTAAAGCATATTCACTTGTTCATACTAGGACAAAATTTGATGAACAAAAATCCTTTCTATTTAACCCATGGTGTTCATTACTTACACAAGCTATCACTATTTTCTTACACAAGTTAATCTTCTTCTACACTCCAAATTCTTACACATTCACTTACACACTCAAAATCACTTACACAAGTTAACCATATTCTATACTATTAACACTCTTTTACATACAAACTAATGAACTACAAAGTTACCCAAACCCATTATAAATACCCCCCTTAGCCATGATATCACTTACACCACCATCATCAAATCTTTCTAACATTCTTTCTTATATTCTCACTTCATTAAAATCTTACTACCTTAATACCTTTATTATTATTAGTTGAAGAAATTCAAGAAGATGGAGTTTAGAACACTCTTTATTTAGTTAAGTCATCATCATTTTGGAGCATTATTGGGTTATTATTTTGGATACATAAGGTATCATTATTTTTGAAGTTGGGATTTATTTCTTTTGGGAGCTTAGAAGATCATCATTATTTTGGGAGCTTGGATTAATTATCTTTGGAGCATTATTATCTATCTTGGAGGGTCTTATATCTTATTATTTTCTTAATTAGTACTTAGTACTAATCCTTGGTGTTAGTATGGTATAACTTCTTACCCTACTCTTTTTGTGAAATTTTACATTATATTTACTTTATAATATGCAAAATATGAAATATGTTGATATGTTTTAGTAGGAAGTTAGTTTAATGAAATTATGATCAAGATTATATTAAGTATGTGTATGCTAAAAATATATTTAGTGTGTTAATTTAATAATCTTTAAACAAGTTTAGGAAGTTGGGTGCAAAAATATATTCTAGTGATATTTATAAGTATGATTCATGTTATAAACTAGTGCTAGCTAGTATGTTTATGAGTTATGTGTTACATCAGGAATGTTATTATATTTAAGGATTTTTATGTTAGAACTTTATTATTAATACGTTTATGTTAGCCTTCAAATTAGTTTATAAGATAGTAAGTTATTTTATGAACTTATTTTTTTTATTAAGTATGGTTATATTAAGAATATTGTTATTATACATTATTTTTGAGATTTAAGTTTATCCTTAAGGTTGTAGTAAATTTCTAAGTTATTACGTAAAGTTTTTATTTATGTAAGTTGTTATGTTAATCTAGGATTTAGTATGATAAATTAAATTAAGTCGTTCTTTTTTATGTGAAAAGGGCCCCAAACACTCATAGGCCATTCGACCACTATCATATAAAAAAATGAGTTTGATTTACTATTTTTAAATTATTACAACTATTTTTGTTGATAATAATAAAATAATAATTTAAACAGATATTTTTGAGAAATTTTTATAAGTTATTAAATATTGAAGTGTTTTTCTTGAATATATGAGATTTCATAATAATAGTAACTTTCAATCACTATTCAGTACAAAACATTTTATTTGCTAATTATTTGACCAAAATTTATATAAAAGATGTAAAGGTATTTTTAGTAAACTTGCCTCTTAAACTATGTGTGAAATATTGATTTCTGTGAAATTATAAGTTTGATTTGTTTTATAACTAGAATGTTGGTTTTCTCAAATCTAATAAGTTTACTTCTTTTTATAAACTTGAAATTATTATTTTTGGTGAACTTGTTGAATTTTGGAAACTTATCCAAAGGATGCAATTTTAACTTGAATTTTAATTACAATATTTGATTTGGTGAAGAAAAAAAAGTTTTATTTATTTTAAGGATGAAATTGTTGATTTTGGGAACTTTTTTCAAGAGAAATAGATTTTAGTAGCTACTTGTGGAAAATACTAATTTGGACACTATTAATAGAATATTATGTTATTAGTGTGAATTTAATGAGCTATTAAAATAAAGCTTAATGTGTAAAAATTATGTAATGAACAGATAAAGACATAAATGTAAATTTAATGTTATTAATAAGAATTATATTAAATAAATGAAATTACCACCTAGGATGGTCAAAGTCAAATTCGAAGTCAACTTGTAGTAATAAAAATGTGATGTACTTGTGTGCGTGAATAAGTATTGATTGAATGACCCTGATAGTAAGGTAATGTCGAACCATGGACCGGCATGTAAAATCCCAGCGTCCGTGTTGGCCGGCACGTAAAATGCGATGTAAGACGGGGGGGTTCGCTACCTATCCTGTGGAGCTCGAGCATAAATATTGTATTGGAGGGGTGACGACTCCCACCACAGTTATGGCTTAGGACTACGGTCCTCACCTAACCAGACCCTTGCATATATCAGGTGTCATATTGTTGTGTTTGTTGATCAGTGATAAACTTGATTAGTGCATATGCTATGATGCATGGTATAGTTATGAGTATTAAACAAATGAACTTGTTGAAATATTAAGATTACCGAATTGTATAAGTGGCAGTAACGTACTTCTGTCAAGATTGAGAATGGTATCTTAATAACTTATAAGTATGGAACAGTAAAAGAATATAGTATAAGTACACAGTGGTGTCAATTAATTATAATTTCGTACTTATCTAATTATTTTGTAAATATAGTGTATAATTTACGTATTTTGAGCTGGATAGGAAGTTATGCTCGGCGTTACCGCTGACCGATTCAATCGGCTGTCATCCGTATTATGGATAACAGCATTTTGCAGGATTTAGTTTCAGGTTCCGATCCAGGCCGCAACAATTATTATTTATCGAGAACTTATCTGCTTTGATGACTTGGTGTATTTTTGTTTTTTTTTTTCATTTTGAGCAAACAATATTTCTTATCAAATGTAATATTTTGCTTTTATTTTAAACAGTTTCAGTTTTTATGATTTGATGTTTTTTAACAGTTCGACATTTTAAGACTTTCGCAATATTTTTGTATTAAACATTATTATTAAATGTTAATTATGTATCGAGATTGTCACTTCTGTTACAGCTTATGAAATTGAGTTCCGAACAATGTCCTACAACAGATGAAGAAAAGAAGAAGATGAAAAATGTGTCTTATTCATCCGCCATAGGTAGTTTGATGTATACTATAAGACTTAGACACTCTCATCAGGGTGGGTTAGACGCGTATATCAAAGCTTTGGCACGTATTCCAAGCCATTTCCAAGGACCCCACAAAGTTCAAACATTTGAAAGAAGAAGCAAAGCAAAGACTCAAACCATATTCGACCGAAACCTACTCCATTCGGTCGAATGAAAGATCAACACCAAAGCTTTTGTTCTAGTACTCACTAGGAATGGCGAATGGAGCTATAATCGGGCGAACCACTTGTCATTTAGGCGAATGGTTTAAAACTTCGGGCAAATGGAACTCCAAGACTCAAAGCAACACTCAAGACTTATTATTTTGGCAGATCTTAGGTCCATTCAAGCGAATAGCTTTGGATTCGGTCGAATGAAAGCTTCCATTCGGGCGAATGAGCTCTAGTTTTTACGCGATACAATTTCTTCCCAAGCCTATATTCGAGGGTTATTTTAGCGCTTTCTTCCTTTTTGTTCCTAGAATATAAATACACCCAAATTCTGTATAAATCATACGCCTACTTTGAGAGCTCTTGTGCCTCAACTTAGAACATCATTTATTGCTCTTCAATTTCACTCATGCCCTAGTTTAGATTTAAAGCATTTAATTTATTCCTTTCCTTTACATTTCAAGTTCTTTCTTTCTTCAAGCATTTAATTTCAAGCATTGTATTTTGGATTCCAGCTTTCTTTTCACGCATGCACTTTGGTTTATGTAAGCTTTCATTGCTCTATGCTTTTATGTCATTTAATGCTTTCATTTATTACTTTTGTTGGTTCCATTAGTATTGTTATTGTTCTTGCTTTATTTATTGCTTTGATAGAGTATTTGTTTATTTGATTCCTATATTGCTTTCTCTATTGCTCTCTAGTTCATTTATATTCAAGTCGTTTATGCTTTCAATCATGTCTTTGTTTATTACTCTTGCCCAAGTTGTTGTTAGCATGTATGAGTAGTTTTTTTAGGGGTTTGATTAGTGAAACCTTATGATTGTTCTTGTTCTTTATTGTGTAGGATTAGGTTTTGACATTGATGATGATTATTTAATTGATATTCGATACGAATCTTGTCTTACCACTCCTTAGAAGACATCGGACGATTATAGGTCGTTCGTCTGACTTATAGGGTCACCAACTTCCTCTCGCCATCTTGAGTGTCTTGATTGATTGTTGTTCGATTTCCCTGGACATATCTCATCTCTTGGTTTTGTTGACCTTCCTAGGGTGTACCTAATCTATCCCCGTTTTCCTTTCCATTGCTTATTCTCGTTTTTATTCTTGCTTTGTTTTCACCGCTGTTATTTTAGTTTAAACAAACTCTCAACCATATAACACCCTACATTAAGTCTAGAGTCTTTTATCCCTTATCCTAGTGGTTCGATCCCCGACTTACCATTACAATAAGAAAAAGAAGAATGTTGTTTTTGAGGTTGGGAAGGAGATTGTTGTGATGAAAGAATATTATGTTGGTTTCGAGAGTACTGTCAAGCATGCCCGCTAAAAGAAAAGGGCCCAAAAAAGAAGAAAAACTAAAAAAAGAAAGATCGTTCCACCCTGGCTTAGGGGAGTCTCGCATGTCAGCCAACCTTTTGGTGTCCCCAATCCTTTGATGTTTACTTTCGCTACTGCTGCTAAGTGGGAAGTTTTTGGTCACCACGATGGAGGCAATGAAGATGCTATGAGTGAGTCTACTTCTATATTAGGTATGATTTCTTTGTTTTCTTTTTCTCATTGAGTTGGTTGCTAGTTGTGTCGGACTTAACAACATTAAACAAAAGTACTTGCAGGAGATAATTTGGTGTTAGTTTTATGTTTTTTTTTTTGCTTTACTATAATTCCAATGCTAAGTTTTCTCTCGTAGGGTTTTTCTTATCCACCTTTCCCAAGTTTTGAGATGGCCCTTAAACTGGCTTGGGGGAGGGTTCTTGCATTTTCAATGCTTCGAAAGATCTCCGTTATTGTCACTAATGCTTTGGTTTTATTATAGTTTTTTCATGTTTAGTTTTGTTGTTTTTGATATGTTTGAGTTGTGAAACTGGCATGCAAACTTCTAATGCGTACATTCTAGTGGTCCTTTGCATACTTTTGTTTTACATACGTTGTACCTGTTTTAGCTTAGAGTGATTAATTGTTTTCCACCGGACTTGGGGGATCTAGGGTTGCTTGGTTGTGGGATGTGCCGAGATGCTACAAGCTTTTTACAATTTCCAACATAATTATGTACATCACTATGCGGACGATGTAATGATTGGAAGTAAAATCCTATTAATTTAGTAAGATCATCCGTCTTAAATCATGGGTCTAAAATTGTCCTAATTCCATAAATTGTCCTATTATATCTGCAAGAATCGGCTTTAAAAATACATTGGTATCATCATGCAAATGTTTAAGAAGATGGTAAAAAATAGTACTGCATTCACGTATTACTAGGTGGACGTTTGGTTCGTAAACATATGAAAAATCTTAGTTGCATGGTCATACACTTCTAATATTTTCAGTACGCCTATAGCTATTTTCCATGTTTCATCACTTATACGTCTATCCGTATACTCAATATATAGTTGTGTCATAACCGGACAATAAGCAATATAACTTTTTTTTAGTCCGTAATGGTCACATAATTGTTTATATCTTCTCTTTACCTGTCCTAATCTAAACCACTTCACTATGTCTCTAATGGGATCTAATAAATCACTTAATTGTCTAATACCTGCTTGGCAAGATAAGTCAACAATATGAGCACAACAACGTATATGTAATAATCTACCACCAAGGATAAAACTAAAAGCAAGTTCGTTATACAAAAGTTCAACGCATTTAATGTTGGCAATCACTTTATCGGTTGAACAACAAAATATCTTATCTCACAAGTTCCATTCTTTACATATCTCTATTAATCTATATTTTATGTTATCATCAGGATGTCTTTCGGGCATAAATTCAAAAGCAATTATTCTTTTTTGAATAAACCATTTATGGTCTATCCAGTGTGTTGTTACACACATTGAAGGTTTTAAATGTGAGGGAACAAACTAAATATCGGTTGTTTTTCTTACCCTACCATTCAAAGATTTAAACATTTCTACTAATTCATAGCGTTTTGATTCATATAATTTTATTGTGCGTCGTTTAAAAGTGTTCCTAGGGATCACTCTATATTGTGGTTGCAAAGTTTTTCTAGTGTAACATTCGCAGGCTTTACTAAATGTTGGCTTCCACTTGTAGTCCCACTGTCGCTTGCTACACGAGTTTCTTTTGTGATTCCATGTTTCTTTGCTAAATGTTTGTTGGAAGATCCCAGACCACCACCTAACACGTACTCACAAAGCACAATAAATGAATTTCTAATACATTCTTAATTTACAAAATATTAATATCATTTTATAAAATTTTAAAAAGAATTTACGTTTGCTGAAATTGTATGAAACTAATGGTTTTACCCTTTAAATTTCACAAATTTGACAAGTGCACAAGAAAACATCTGGATTGTCGGTTGATTGTTTTGAAAAAGACAACCATACATGCGAAACAACTTTACAACTAGGAGGTGGCATTGCAGGAAACGGTTGTCTTATTGATTGCTCTTCATCTAAATTTAAATATAAAGACATACTTTTTTTTTGAGTTAAACATAAAGACATACTTAAATACCACAATATATAAATAAATAATAATTTAAAATTTTATCAATTTAATGAATAAAATTATAAAACTAACCGATACTCCCTCCGTTCCTTTTTGTTTTTCCACCTTACTAAAACGGGTAGTTCCATAAGTTTTTCCACTTTAGAATACTTTCCATTTTAGGAAAGTTTAGATCCCACTTTTACCCCTTAAAACCCCACTTTTCTTACTTTACACTACTATTTAATTATTTTTCCTCTCATACTTCCAATATAATCATTACATTACACTATTATTTAATTATTTTTTCTCTCATACTTCCAATACAATCATTACTTCCCACTACTATATAATTAAAATAATACTCTTTACCACCAAAGATTCCATTTTTCTTAATCTTGGTGAAAAACTCAAATAAAAACATCAAAAAGGAATGGAGGGAGTACTTTGCAAATTGAATCGTTTACCACAAGCTTGTTTATGTTGTTGTTGTTGTACTTCTTGTGATCCCATTGATGATTGTCAAGATCTAATTATCCCAATAGGGGTCGTTGGTTCCTGTTATTTTTTTTTTCTATTTTAATTTGTATTTCTCTTTGCACTTCTTCTACATAATAGTGTATTCTTGGTCGTATATTTCTGGATAATTTGGTTCATAATTACTAACCGAAGGTGTTGTTGATACCGAAAAAGTTGAAGTGACCTTTCTTTAGGAGCTAGAAACTCCCAATGATTTAGTCACTTTAGTATCTTTTTAACAGGGTTTTTTCAAAAGTGAAGATATGATAATATTGAAATAATAATGTAATTAAGAAATAAATAAATAATTAAAAGACTAATTATATAATTAAGAAACAATTAAAAATTAATTTTGTAATTAAGAGAATAATTGTGCAATTAAGTAATTAAGTAGAGAGCGTAGGAGAAGAAATGAATTGTGAATGAAAATGATTGAAAGTGTGGAGTATTTATAGAGCAATGCACAACGAGTAGTTAACGACTAGTGTTTGGCCGGTTCAAAAGAACCACTGGGCCAAAAGAACCGTACGGGTCCGAATCTGGTACGTGTTCCATAGAATAAAAACAAGCCCGCAACGCATCGCATCGGCTGCATTGTAAAGGTTTTCAAAACAAGTGAACCGATATTTCCCGCGTTGTAAATGTGTAAAAGGATCGCGTTTTGGGCTGCATTAAGAGATATCTTATAGTTTTGACTGATATTTAGGCGATATGATAACCGCATCACTCCCATTACCGCATCAATGATCGCAACCGTTGCCGCATTTTTACACTATGATCGGTTCTGATTCCAAGGAACCGTTGGTCCGAATAAATCTTTCCGATCCGATTCCCGGTTACGGAGCGGTTCCATGGAACCGTTAGGCCGGGTAAACCGGCCTGCAGTTCTTTGGTCCGGTTGTGGCGGTTTTTCTGACGGTTTCATGGTTCCGTGGTTCAGGCCGGTTCGAATGTCTAGACGCAAAATTAACGAGTTCAAAATGATCTGACTCAAAACCAACCCACCCTAATGGTTTTGACGGGTATAATCATAATTGTAACATGTGAATATCAAATCCACTTCTAGTATTTATATATAATATGTATATAATGATGTCAGCTCTTTGGTTTTGGCATGGTGCTTGTTCATTTTGCTGAATGTCTGGCATCTGTCTCTGTATATTAGTTTCTCATTATATAAAATTTAACAATTAACAGTGATTTAATAGTTTATTGTTGTTTAAAACTGGAAACGAAGTACACTAATTAATAGTAAAGAAATTAAGTCACTATATTTTATTTAATCAATAATTATATCAAAAGGTACCAATGCTAACCGCAAAAACAAAACAATTGGAAGCCAAAATGATATACTCTCTCCTACGCTCCGTACTAAGTGTTGGAATTTAGAGTGTATAGTGGACATTGGAAATGATTTAATTAATTAAATTAAATAAATAATTTAATTAAATTAATATATATAATTCCAAGGTTGTAAAATATATGCTTTAGTCAAAACATATAAGTCACGGCACGTATACTGGATCACGGCTCGCGAAAATAGGAAAAAAGATTCTAGAAAATATTGACCTTGAGGTCGCGGCCCGCGAGTGCCTGGTTTTTCCGGGCTTGTTTCGTCCTTTGTTCTGGTTCGTTTTGGTGGTTATATTATAACTTCCTACGGTTAATATGGTTAATATTAGCCGTGTTCCTTGGGTTATATGGGTTGAGTGAAGAGCGATATCGGTTCGTGAATCGATCTCATGTTTCACGGATCAACCTAGCGTTTCATGGAGCAACATCTTGTTTCATGAAGTGGTGTGAGCTATTCTATAAATATAGAATGCTTGTGTGTTGTTTAACATATCCAATTATCCATAAGATATCCATAATTTCTGATTCTTCTCTTCTTATGCATTTTCAATCAAGAACTTGCAATCCTTGTTTGTGTTTTACCATATTGCTTTCCATTTAAATTATTCTTGTGTCATTCCAATATCCTTGTGCTAGGAAATTAGTGTAATTCTTTGTATCTCATAACGTATTTCCGGTTGATTCCCAAGCACCATGGTAGGGAGGAAATAACGTTTTAGGAAAGAGCATCTCGCCTACAATTTATATCAAGTTCCACAAAATCTTCTAGTTACTTTGATCGTGTCAAAGATTGGTGTAGCGGAGATCTCGGTGGTGTACATAAGCAAGGCTTGATCGTCATATGTAATTTGTCTCTTCTATCACACGTTGTATTTTAATTTATTGTATATTTATAAATTAAAGTACATTTTGTATAACACTAAGGATATGCTTTACCTTTTTATTCATATGAGTCTATTAGTTTAAACAAACTGAAATATTATATATATATATATATATATATAATATATATATATATATATATATATATATATATATATATATATATATATATATATATATATATATATATATATATATATATATATATATATATATGGGATGGATATAGTATGAGATAATCGTATGTATTTTTGTTAATAGTAGAAACATCTAGCAGATGACTTTGTTGGTTTTCTCCCTTAGTGTCTCTAAGGTACTATCTCTAGGCACACTTATAGCACCATTACTTCCCTTGGCATAGTTGTTACTATACTTAGAAGGGAGTTGATCGAGCTCATGTAACACCTTGGTGATGTCGAGCACTAGCCGCTCAGCCAGAGTCCGGGAGAAGTCTTCTCGTATTACAACTCGAAGTACTGTCACATGTTGTGCATCAGCTGGCATGGTGTAGGCCGGAACAATCCATCCGAACCTCCTTAGCATCTCAGAAACCTCAAATTCATTGTGCAAATTATGGTCTTTTAGAGAAAAAGCCACTAGTGGGACACCATATTCTTTAGAAACAATGTTAAATCTCCCTGTCTTTTCTAATCCAGCCTTTAACACCATAGCATTTTCTTGACAGTTCTCCATCACACTTTTATATCCCTCAAAACCAAGTCGGATTAGCTGATAATATTGTGCAATGACTTGACTTGACCCTGTAAATCACATCATCTTGACTTGTCAATGGTAAAACCTTGGCTAGGTGGGAGCTAAAAATGATATTAAGGTTAAAACTTTACCTTTGGAGAAGTTGAGAGTAAAGGTAGGTTGGTCGGTTCCGAGATAATTGATATGGAAGATAAGCTCCTCAGGCAAGTCTTCCTTAGTCCTCCAGATGTTCCATCCAATACCAGCATAAACAAGACCATATTTATGGCCACTTACATTTATGCTCTTAACCAAAGGAAGTCTAAAGTCCCATTCAAGCTCTGGGTACAGAAATGGTGCTATGAATCCTCCACTTGCTGCATCCACATGTATTGGAGTATCCCACCTGCAAACCACTAATGTAAGTTTCTATACTTTTTTTAGGATTTTATTATGCTTTAAGTTTTTTTTTTCTTCTTACTTGCAACACCTTGAATTTGACATCATTGACAAATATTGTTTTGACATTTTATAATGTTTTATCTTTAACAAAAATATAATCATTTGAGGTCATCTTGGATTCATCGTAGTATAAACTTAATATATTATTTATCCCTTTATCCATTTGAGTTTAATATGTATTATAACACTCAAATATGTGAAAGTTTTTTAGTCTAATTGTGCAAAGTCAAAGGTAAAAAGGGAGTAACGACCTTTTATAATTTTTACTCATGTAAACTGAAGTTATTAGCGGTATTCCGCATACGATAGATAGCTTTTTCATCCAACTAAAGTGGTTGATCTAACCAGGTGATTTTATCTACTATCCTATTTAGTTGTCCATAAAATTATGCTTTTTCCATCAAACTAATTAACAAACACTACGCACCATTATATTATTTGATCACACAACAATTCATTTGTACCTAAATAAGAAAAGTTATCTGTTAGGATTATTGGTGACTTGGTTCACCAAGTAATCAAAACAAAGATTAAGAAAATTAATCTAGCTTGTTAATGTAAGTAAGAAGAGGACACAAGTACATGGGTGTGATTGGTTGTTTGGGTATCTTACAAGTACCATAGTACATTGTACTAATGGTAGTGGGAACTTGGATGAGTGTATACTTGTTGGATGCAAGTTCTTGGGCTCCAAGGCAGCCATTTTAGAAGTAGTACAAACTTTAAGGGACCAAGGCACAAGTGGCAACATCATAGAAGATGAAGGACAAAAATTTAGAAGCAAAAAACGACCCCTGCTGGCCGCTCAACCGAGCAGGAGGTCGAGCAGAACTTTCTTCCTCATTTCGTGTTTTGCTGAACTGTTGTACTTAGTCTATTTGTTGCTTATTGTTTTGCTACCCTTATGCACTATACTCCCCTCTATATACCCACTTGTATACATGCTAGAAGGTGCCCGAATAGTCTCATTATACTTAGAGCTATTACCTCTTGCTTTTCTCACCCATTAGCTCCTCTCTTCCATTAAACATAACCTCCATTTGTAATTCCTTCAAGTCTTGTATTTCTCCTTTGAACACATTAATATAAATCCTAGGCTAGATGGTGGATGTAGCCAAATTGGTGAACCACCTTAAAAATCTTGTCTTGTTTATTTTGTTTATTTAGCCATTCATTATTACTTGCATTATTATTTTTGTTCCTAAACTATTGACACAACACAAACACACATTAAACTTCATCTTGTGATCGTTGAGTGAGGTCTAAGCCTCTCCTTTCATTATCCATTAAGTTACTTTGCCAAAAGAACCATTAGCACTTTTGAAAATGCATTCATATACTACGTGTTTTGAGAACTAATGCGAGTTAAAGAAACATATGAAGTATTCTACCCACAATTTAGAATCAAAAGAGCAATCTAAATTGAATATTGTTGCAAATTCAAGTAATAGAGATATATTAAATATGTGAGAGTGAAATTATAGGTGTAGTCTCCAAAGTGTATACCCAGTTTTGTTGTTCTTTTCTATCAGAAGGTCATTCAAGAGCTTGACATCTTCAAACTCTCCATTGAGGGTAGAACCAAGAATAGCGGCGACACATATGGTATTTTCATCTACCATTTCCACAGCCTTAGCAGGATCCATCACATAATATCCTTCTCTTAACTTCACTTCTTTCAGTTCCACTTCAAAATATCTTGCAAACTTTTCCCAGCACACCTATAACAAAATCATATTCAGACATTGACAAATCCAGATTTAATATTAAGTCGGGTTAAAAATAAATGTTAATATTTTATGTTAATATTATAGCACTATAAAATTTAATTTTGCAATTTTAAAATATTCAATACAATTAAATAAGAACTATATATATAGCAAAAGTTTATGAACTAACCAAACAGTTTGCTAATTGGCATCCATGTGGTTTAATCTATAATTCAAAAATTTTCGCCAACTTATATTTAATTTTGTTTTATAATTTTCACATGCAAATCTAAGTATTAATATTGACTTCACACGTATTCATGATTTTCAAGCATTAACAATTATTAATTTGGGTTAAAAAGTTAAAACTAAATGTCAATATTTTAAGTTAATACTTCCTCTGTTCTGATTTACTTGCTACCATTGTATGGGCATAAAGATTAAGAAGTTATTGTGCAATGATGAGCAGTAGGTGGAAAGTTGATTTTTTGGAATTTCTTAATATTATTTGTTGAAAAATAAAAAATAAAAATAGGAGTAATTAGACATAGAGTAGGATAAAATAGGAGTAGATATAACTTTAAATGATTGGTTTTTTACTAAAAAAGAAAATGTAGCAAATAATATGAAATTTTCCAAAATGAAAAATGAAGCAAATATTATGAAACGTAGGAAGTATATATTAACAATTATCTAAAAATTTAAATTTCCAATGGGTTTAATTGACCTTATTCTCATTACTTTCCTTCGCCAAGATTTAAGGACATCGGCGAAGCAAAAGTTGCAAAGATGCCATATACAATTTCAAAAAATATAATTTTTGTACTAACAAAATATATATTACGAAATTAAATATTGAAACCCTAAATTAAATATTGAAACCCTTAATTTTTTAGGGCCCTGTGCGATGGAACCTTCCTTGTTTAAGGATTGGTCAATTGGTCATCTAGTGTACCATATTCTTCAAAGGGAATCTAGGTTTGATCTACCTAAGCCTTCATTTAAATTTTAATATTTAAAATTTTCCAAAATATATATTAAAATAAGATGTCTTTTATGGTTGTCATATCAAGTTTTAAAATTAAGTAATTCGCGATTAATCCATATATATAATAATTATTAGAAAAAGACAATTAATTTATAGATTTTTGCTTGGTTGTGGTTTTTAATTTTTATATAAAGTAATAGTCGAGCAATTAGATTTTATCAAGTTATAAATGTATTGAAAATTTCTATATTGCAAAATTTAAATCTATACAATTAAAGTTGACATGTTTTTATTTTTAAGATCTTTATTCGATAGTAAGTGTGAGAGGAATTTGTGGTGACTGGTGAAGTACCTGAACATTGGTGCCAGTAACAATGTTGGGTTTATGAAAAGGCAAGCCTTGAGCTTTACGCTTGTTCTGCCAACGCCTTTTGAAGGCTAGGCCGGCTAGCATTATGGCTTCGGATGACCCTACCGTCCCTACTCCGATGGCCGTCTCTGATTCATGCAACGGAGCGTTGAACAGTCTTGCTATCATGTTCACACACCTATTCTGCTTACATAATTATGTAACAAATAATTTATATTAATTAGGACTTCAAAGTATCATAAAACATACCTAGCTCTTCCTTCGTTCTGAAATGCATACTTGCTAAATTTGCCACTATTTATCGTTTAGAATTATTTTATACATATATATTACAGCTAATATATAAGAAATATACAATTAAGTGAGATCTTGATTGAATCGTCTAATTGCATACTTTTATAATATTTTAATAAATTGCAAAATTAAGAATAAAGTGTAATAAGTATAATAAAAGGAGGAACCATAAAATAAAACAAAAAATGATGACCTGAATTTCAGTGGTGACAGGGTACTCATCCATGTCAACATAGTTTTTGTTCATAGCAGCCATCATAAGCTTATCACACTCTGATTCCATCCATGTGGTTACAAACGACGCCAAGTTCAGGCGTGGGTTTCCGTCTAACATAAGCTCGTCGTTTATTATTTGGTAAGCCGCCTCTTTTGGTATCGAGTTATCCGGCATACAGAATCTGACATCACATCAACATTAAATTTCAAATACGTACCAATGGATTTATTTTGAATTAAATAATAATAATAATAGTGACAATTAAATCTTTAAAGGACTTGGAAATTTGTAAAAGTGTGTGGTAATGTCCTAGCATTTTTCTAGACGATCACTTGATTTTTACAAGTGATTACATTAAAACTATAACGGCTTGTTTGGTTAGTGGTATTAAATTGCGGTAATAGGAATAATTTATAGTGTAAAATTTCATCAAAAGTTCCATATTGTTCCCATGGTAATGAAATTTTCATCACAAAAACAAGTTTTGTATATAAATTTTCATTACCACCTAATACCACATCTTCCAATGGTAATGCATTGAAATGAATTTTGTGAAGAAAATGAGATGATTGAAGTGGGACATGCATGTCATCAAGGTAATCAAGAGATTTTTCAATCAAAATTACACTTGTTTTTAATTTCCATTACCACCTACCAAACGCACCGTAAAAGTAATTACTTTAAAATTATAATCAGTAACTTTAAAACTACTTCCTTTCAATTTACTATAATTAATATTTCATTTACTTTATGCTAATATTTATTTATTGGGCATAACTACAAATTTGGTGACAATTTATTATCATCATATTATAATTACATTAAGTAAATGAACTAATCAAATTCAATTGGAATATGGCAAAATAAATTAATACTACAATTTGTAAATTTTGATGCATAGCCGTGAAGTATATCAAAACTGATAAACTTCATGCAAAAATTACTACAAATAGTTACTTCCTTTGTCTCTAAAATTATTTCTTCAATTTTACATAAAATAGTTGTAAGCATTTATACATATGCCAAGTCACAAACATTAATTTAAATTAGATCAATATTAATGATGCAATTTGTTTTTCTCCATGTATACAAAGAGCTATAATTTGTGTTTAGAGGTTTATTTAGATGTGTTTAATTTTTATTGACGATAAATATTAAAGAGGAAAATAAAAGTCAAACAAAACAAATACATATAACTGACTTAAAAAAACAAATAAGTATAATTAGAGGTGAATTTAAAAGGAGATTAAAAATAAAAATATAATGATACGAAAAAGATGAAAGAAAAGGAAGTTAATCAATCTTATTTTCAGGTAGAAGAAGGAATATTTTCCCTCTATCCCACGCACTAGAGTAGCTGTCATTTTAATACATCGCCTTAAATCTTAGCTTTGACAATAATAGCATAGTCGTCCTTAAAGAGGAAGTCTTATACGATCTATCACCTCGCACATCCTAAAAGACTCCTTGTACGTACATTAATAAATACGAGTATACGACCCTGAATAAGTTGAAAGATAAAATGTACATACCTAGGAAGCGGAGTTTGGAGATGGCGCGATGCAAAAGTTGACTGAATATAAGAGTCTCCATCCGAGAGTTTTGCTTCTGAGAGTACCATGCTTGATATTATAGTTAATATACTTTTATTTGTTTTTTGTATTAGTTTATGGTTGGGAGAAGTGAGAATGGTATGGGGGTATTTATATGAGAAGGACTAGCAATACCAAGTTGTTGAAAATTGAATGAATGTTTGAAAACAAAAAGTGGTATAAAATATAAACGTATGGCATCTTACTTTTCTTTTGTACTTAACAATGAATTATTCAATTAATAGATAAATTTTTTAAAAAAAAATTTTTTAAAATATTCTTTTTATATATATATATATATATATATATATATATATATATATATATATATATATATATATATATATATATATATATATATATATATATATATATATATATATATATATATATATATATATATATATATATATATATATATATATATATATATATATATATATATATATATATATATATATAAAAATCTTGGTAGGATAAATAAAAGGTTAGACATTCAAAAGATAATCATCTAAATATGAACCTTTAGAATTAATTTTCTAATCTGACTAAAAATTATAATCGGTTAATATGATAAAGGCACGTATGCAATTATATGATTCAAACCAAATTCCAATAGACTTCATTTTGTTTTTACACATTAGCTGTAATATATAAAAACGAAAAAGTTGATATCAATAATCCAATCTTTTACCAATCTGCTGTGAATAATCTCACCTTTTGATTGTTTTCTAATTAATAATCTAACCTTTGTCATACATTTTTTCACAACATACCAAAATACTAATAATAGTAACAAATAGAGTATGCTGTCAGCAAACTAAAACAAATGTTGGATTATTCATAATGAAGTAAGGGCAGATATTGAATTATTAAAAAATAATCTAAAGATGGGACTATTCATAGCAAACGAACAAAAAATTGGATTATTAATGTCAATTTTTCCTATAAAACAAGCTTAGAGAGATGAATAATTCAATCACAAAAACCCTAATCTATCCTCTTTTTGAAAGCTAATAAATTACACATGTACAAATAATAAGTTTTTTCTAGCCCAACCCAAATCTAAATGATATATTCTTTATTAAGACCATCTTTCCTTGAGATAGTTTGATATATGCTGGTCCAATTCTAATTTATAACAAAAAAAAACTAAAAAACAGTGTAGCTGTGGATTTAATTTCTTTTAATATAAATGATTTTGTCTGCTTGTATAGATTCGTCTTACGATGAGATGGTTCTTATACAAACCTTGTTGAATTTAAATTAAGGGTAATTATCAATTGTAACCCTGAGTTTTTGGACTTTATCTTTGGCGCCTCAATGTTTTTTATTTAATGTTAATGCAACCCCGAACATTTCATGTTAATTACAACTATAACATTATTCAAGTTTTTTCCGTTAAATCTTTTTTTTAAAAAAATCATAGTTAGTTTAACGGTAAATAAATAACAAACTGACCAAGGTTTGTTTTTGAAAGAATTTAATGACAAAAACTTGAATAATGTTACGATTGCAATTAGTGTGAAATGCTATGGGTACCATTGATAATCGAAAAAACACAGGGCTACCAAATATAAAGTGCAAAAATACAGAGGTAATATTGATAATTTTCCTAAAATTAAACAAATTTGTGGCCATTAGTAAATTACTAAGAATGGGTCTGCCCAATTCGCGCGTGTACACGTTTTTCCTTGTATTTTTTTCATTTTCTGGGCATTTATCTATTTTGATGTTAAAAGTTTCAATTTCAACGTAAAGTAATACTTAAACATGTCAATTAAAGAAAAATATTTCAATTTAAACATATGGGTGATCAATTTTTACGTTAAACAATCAATTTCTATCTACTTATGCATTTGTTTCACAATTTTAGAAAACAGTTATATAACATGGTATTGTTATATCATTCTATGGATAAATTCCAATTAACAAATAAATGGTCAATAAAACTATCAATAATAATGCTAAAACTATTAACATATTAAATTTAAGGAAAAATTATCGAATGTAATTTTTTTTGCAAAAAACTACCTAATCTAATATATTTTTCTGCAAATGACTACTACCTAACGGAAAACGTTAGTTGACCGTTAAGTTTGAGGGTTTGACCGATTTGAGAGGTTAAATTGTCTATGTGGCAATATCTCATTAGTCCTCATATTTTTAAATAATCTTAAATTAAAACACATAAACTAACAAAATAAAAATAAAAGATGTTTAAGATCATTTTTACACATCATAACGATTTTTTTTCAAAAAAAAGGACGTCGTGATTACCCTTATGGGGTAACACTTTCGAAAATCCGGTCGCAACAAGTACTTATTTGTCAATTTTTCGATACGTAAACCGGAAAAGATTTTTAATGTCACTTGTACCCATGTCGTGATGTCTATTTTTTGAAAAAACATCGTTATGTTGGGTAAAAATGACGTTAAATATCTTTTCGGTTTATGTATCGGAAAATAGGCGAATAAGTACTTGTTTTGACAACTGTTACCCCGTACGAATAATCGCGACGTTTGTTTTTGAAAAAAAATTGTTATGATATGTAAAAATGACGTCAAATATCTTTTATTGTTATTTTGTTAATTTATGTGTTTTAATTTTAAATTATTAAAAAATACAAGGACTAATAAGATACTGCCACATAGAAAACTTAACCCCTCAAATTGTTCAAACCCTCAAACTTAACGGCCAAATAACGTTTTCCATTAAGTGGTAGTCATTTGCAGAGAAATACATTAGATTAGGTAGTTTTTTGCAAAAAATAAGGAAGTTTTTTGCAATTAGACGCATTAGAACCATCATATTTCATTGAATAAAGTACTTGTATAATACAATGTTTAACACAATTATTGATATTAACCATTCATTTGTTGTTTGAAATTCATCCATAGAATGGTAAAATAATACCATTTTTTTAACTTCGTTCTCAAGTTGTGAAACAAAATCATACTTACGTAGAAATTGATCACAAATAGATCAAAATTGAAATTTTTATGTTAATTGATCAGTTTAAAGTTTACGTTAAGTTGAAATTGATATCCTTTAAGGGTAAAATCGATACATTTAAAATTGAAATTGAAAATCTCCGAAAAATGAAAAAACGAGAGAAAGCATATATGGTTAATACACGCGCAAATTAAATCGGCCGACTGTTAATCTCAATTTAAGACGGTCTCGACCAAGACTAGCTCATATTAAATTTAGGCTGTGCGTGAAAAAACATAGTATCATATGAACACGTTGAATAGTAGATTTTGATGCAATCTGCTTAGTTCCTGATATGCAGCAAGTAATTGAATTACATAAATTTATTTATTTTAGGAATAATAGTTGGAATATTAGCAAGTTAAAATAAGGGATGGTATATTATTGCCATTCCCACTTTGAATCAGATTCCAGAGTCTTCATATGTTTATGACAGCATCTATTCCTTATTTCCTTTCATCAGGAAGTAGGCAGGAATTTTTAACAACTGGGGTTCTTTTGTACTTCCTCCGTTCTTTTTTACTTGCAACATTGTTGACTGCGGTACTATTTATCAAGCAAATTGACTTTTATATTGTCGGTAATCTAAAAGTTAAAACATAGTCATATGAGATCTTGTTTGAATCATCTCGATTCAAAGTTTATTAATTTTGAGTTTTTAGAATTTTTCGATATGTATAATTAGAGATATTAAAGATTCAATTCGTGCATTGGGGAGTGTGAAAAAGCAAATGGTGCAACTAATATGGAACGGAGGAAGTATCAAACAAATTAGTACACATTTAACCATATATTAATTTAATTATTCTATCAAACTAAACTACTAGATTAATTGCAATATAACCGCTTTTGTACTATATTACGTACTCTGATTTGTATATCTATGTACATGTTTGGTAATGGTCCGATTTTGATATTTTAGGAAAAACTTGTAACTAAATTTTTTTATCTAGGTATTCAATTTATGCTAGATTATCAACTTTGACTATACGTTAAGGGTTAATTCCTCCCTTTGGACTAAGAAAACAAAAATTCTATTTCAACTTTGTCATGGAATTAGAGCCGAAGATGGTTCATGGTATGATATCGGATTTTGTCTCACATGTGAAATATATATTCCAACATCCAACAACAAACCTGAAATTAATGGGTCTTGTCTCAACCTAAAAAAGTATCACTTTTCACACGCAAACTCATGAGTTTAATTCTCATTTTCTTTTTTCTTTTCTAGCTTACCATGTTATTTTAAAAAAGTTAGCCAAAACATCTTAAATTTTGGTCTTGTATAAGTTAGAATAAGTATATAATGACTTTTAATAAAAAAAATCAAGAGTTTAATTCTTAAATTTTTTCTAGCTTTTCTTATACTCTTAAAAAGAAAAAAGTCGAAAAACACACCGATAGTTTATTACATCATAATAGATACAAAAATTCTAGTTGGTAACGTGCAATATCTTTGAAAATTAGGGTGATGGACCTTAAGAGTTGAATTAAAATGAATGATGCAATTTAGTTGGGTTTGTTCTGAAGTAATAGTTGAAAATTTGATATTTATTTAGGCGTGTTATAAAGGTTTTGCAATTTGCTTCACCAGATACATCCTACACCGGCCTCATTGTTGCTTCAATAAATGAAACATGAGACTTGTTCTTTTATTCGTATGTCAACTTGTAATAACACATAACAATGGCGTCAAAGCACACCAAGAAAGTTAAAAGGGCCAACAATATAATGTAAAAATTGAAATTGGTTCCCCTAAAGCAGAATAAAATCAGAATATTTCACTAAATATTGTAATTTAGGCATAAAATTATGCTGTGTATATGCTGTAAATTACAAATTACACTACACTACGACTATATACTAAATATATACGCCTTTGTGTTTATGGCAACGATCTTCTTCAAAGGATGAGTCACGAACAAGATGAACACCGTAGAGAAGATTCTTTGCAACACAATGGTCACCGGAAATCTTGATAAAAGGTTGAAGGCGATTACAAACTTTCCTTTTGTGATATATCCCCCACAAAGGTACTTGGGTTACGATGATGGATATTCACAACGAGATACAATCAACCACATTAACCGGTGAGTACAAACCGATTAATCTAAACAACAAAGAGTTTACAAAGAAAATGAAATCAGAAAAACAAAGGAGAAGTTAATTACTCTTCTCAATGAATCAAGAGAAATGAGAGAAAGAACAATAGAATTTCTTATTCTATCAAAGAGTGATCTGATATGCATGTGCCCACATCTATATATAGAGTGTGAAGAGTCACATGTCTTCATCCAATCAATGCTTGGTGGTTACCAGGCATTTAGAGTGTTTTGTGATGTAAAACACCCGTCCATAACAACACAATCCTCCATGAAGCATAGCTTAGCTTCGTGAAACAAGACACTGTTTGAGCAAATGCCAAAACAACAAACAGAAGCATTCTGTTTTGTTCCGTTGTTATGTTTATGCTTAGTTTATGCTTTTAACACGTCTCTAAGCTTTGGATATATGTCCTACTTGCTCTAAATCTCCAACACTTTCTAATCCTCATTAATTAATACCAACAGTATTAAGCCAAAATTAAAACTTTAATCTCGATTATTTCTGCTTTTCATGGTATCAGAGCCGTAAGGGGCCTTTCCGAGACGACGACCTTTTTCCGGCAATCATCATATACCTATCTTACTTGCAATGGCAGACTCAAATCAACCTTACCAAACCAATCAAACTGAAATAAACTAAGATCGATTCGATGCGATATAGCTTGATGAACAATAACGGATTTCAATTACTTAACAAAACGTATGAACGAAAAATAAATTGCAAAAAGAACACAAAGATTTAATGAGGTTCACCCAAAATTGGCTACGTCCCCCGTGGTGTGTAGTTGCTTGGTTGTATTATATTATATGAGAATACACTCTTACAATAGAGAATTACAATGATGTAAAGATAACAAAAGACTATGTGTTTAGGCTAAGGGGTTTGTGTTTGATGATGTTTGGTTGATCATCTAAGACCTCTATTTATAGTGCTAGATACTCTAGGAGTTACAAATGACTCTTATTGTGAGTAAATAACATAATAATCACCATTCATCAGCTGAGTTGAATGATGTTGTAACATCCCAAAAAGTTAAAGAGCCAAAACAGATCCCGGTATCTCAGGGAACCGCTTCGACCGGCGAGCGACGAGGAGTCGAGCAGTCTGGTCGATCGGAGGATCAGTAGCTTCTTTGAGTATTCTGACTTGTTGCTCGACCCATCAGAAACTTCGCCGTCGAGCGTCGAGCACCATGCGCCCCGTCGGTTGCTCGACTTCTCATAAAAAGGAGTCTCTTCAATTCTTCATTATTCATCATAAAACTCACATTTAAGTGACCCATCAATACATACACTTAAACTCCACATTCAACACCTTAGTTAAGTTAGAAAGCTTAATCACCCATTTTAATCCTTCTAGGATTCCAATTTATGAATGCACACAACACATGTGCACTCAAGTCACATTCACAACAATCTCCACCTTGACTTGAGTTCACCCAAGTCAAAAAACAACCATCATTCACTCCATCTTACAAGAATACAAAACAAGCAATAAAAGAACATACACACCTCATATGCCCCAAAGGCATCACTTCAAGCAAAGAGTTAGACCAACCAAGTCAACACATAATTCAAACTTGGTTGTAGGCAATGGTTTAGTCATCATGTCGGCCGGGTTTTCATTTGTATCAATTTTCACCAAGATCACCCTTTTGTGCTCAACTTCATCCCGAATGAAATAATATTTGATGTCGATGTGTTTGGACCTTCTATGAAATGTATTTTGATTTTTAGCCAAGTGAATGACACTTTGACTATCACAATGCACACTTACCGAACACACCTTGTTGCACATCTCACCAACAACACCCTTGAGCCATTTCGCTTCCTTGAATGACTCGGCGGCGGCTATGTACTCCGCTTCGGTTGTTGAAAGAGCAACCACATTTTGCAATGATGATTGCCAACTAATTGCCGAACCACCCAATGTGAACACGAGCCCACTTGTAGACTTTCTATTGTCAAGATCACCACCATAATCCGAGTCACAAAACCCGGTTAGCTTGCTTGAATCCTTCCCATACATAAGACAAAGATTAGAAGTACCTTTCAAATACCTCAATAACCATTTAAGTGCCTCCCAATGTCCCTTCCCCGGATTAGACATGTATCTACTTACCATGCTCACCGCATGAGCAATATCGGGCCTAGAACATACCATAACATACATTACACCACCAACGGCACTAGTGTACGGGATTCCCACCATTTGCTCTTCTTCCTTCTTTGTTTGTGGACACAACATTTTGGACAATTTAAAATGAGTTGCAAGAGGAGTAGACACACCTTTAGCATCTTCCATGGAGAAGCGTTGCACAACTTTCTCAATATATTTTCTTTGGCTAAGGTATAAGACACCCTTAGCCCGGTCTCTCAAAATTTCCATCCCAAGTATTTTCTTGGCTTCACCAAGATCCTTCATATCAAATTCGCTTGAAAGCAACACTTTCAAGTTCTCCACCTCAAACAAAGAATTACATGCAACTAGCATATCATCAACATACAAGAGCAAATACAACAAAGAATCATCTTTAAGTTTCTTAAGATATACACAACTATCATAAGAACTTCTAACAAAATCATGAGAGGTCATGAAAGAATCGAACCTCTTGTACCATTGCCTAGGCGATTGCTTCAACCCATACAACGATCTCTTCAACCTACACACATGATTCTCCTTACCGGCAACCTCAAAGCCTTCCGGTTGCTTCATAAAAATTTCTTCTTCAAGCTCACCATGAAGAAAAACAGTTTTCACATCCAATTGATGCAATTCCAAATCCTCCATCGGAACTAAAGCTAAAAGAGTTCTAATAGAAGAGTGTTTAACAACGGGAGAAAATACCTCATGAAAATCAACACCCTCAATTTGAGAGTATCCTTTTGCAACAACTCTAGCTTTGTAGATGGGAGGAACATCACTAGAAGGACCCTCCTTCCTCTTGAATATCCACTTGCACCCAACAATCTTCTTCTTCTTTGGTGCTACCACGATATCCCAAGTTTCATTTTTCGCAAGTGATTCCATCTCTTGCTTCATGGCTATCAACCATTTGCTTGAGTCGTTTGAGGCCATAGCCTTCTTGTACGTACACGGTTCATGTAAACCTTCGACTTCGCTAGCAATGTTGAGAGCATATGCAACATAATCACACTCTTCAATGTACCTTCTTGGAGCCACGTTCTTCCTCCTTTGTCTAGTTGTGGACAAAGGAGGAGACCTTTGTTGAACATTATCATCAATTTCATTTTCATCAATATTGGGAGGTTGAACCTCCTATTGTGCATCAACGGGATCAATTACAACATTTTTAACATTTTCTATGGGCTTTTCTACACTAGAGACTAACATGCTTTTTTCATCAAATACAACATCTCTAGAGGTGATTATTCTTTTTGATTCATTACACCACACCCTATACCCCTTTACACCCACTCCATAACCCACAAAAATGCATTTTCTAGCCCTAGGTTCAAGTTTGCCATCATTTACATGAATATATGCGGGACAACCAAAAACTTTAAGACTAGAATAATTTACCGGAGTGTTGTGCCACACTTCTTGTGGTGATTTAAACTTCAAGGCGATATGAGGTGAGCGAAACACCAAGTAGCTTGCCGTAGCCACCGCTTCGGCCCAAAATTGCCTCCCCAAGTTAGCTTGGTTTAGCATACACCGAGCCCGTTCCATCAACGTCTTATTCATCCTCTCCGCAACACTATTTTGTTGAGGACGCCCTGCACAAGTTCTATGTCTCACAATACCTTCACTAGCACAATATTGAAGAAATTTATTATCAACAAATTCAAGACCATTATCGGTTCGTAAGGTCTTGATACTCCTACCGGTCTTTTTCTCCATCATTTTCTTCCATTCTAAGAAAACATCAAATACTTCATTTCTATGTTTTATGAAGTAACACCAAACTTTTCTTGAGAAGTCATCAATAAAGGTCAACAAGTAATTACAACCACTTAGGGAGGGCTTCCTCGAAGGCCCCCACAAATCGGAATGAATATAATCTAAAATTCCCTTAGTGTTGTGTATGGCGGGTTTTAAACTAACCGTCTTGTGTTTCCCATAAACACAATGTTTGCAAAACCCAAGATTCCCGAACTTTGTACCATCAAATAAACCTTGTTTGGAGAGTTCATACATACCTCTTTTTCCCATGTGACCAAGTCTCAAGTGCCAAAGTTTAGTCTCCTCATCGGACATTGTGTTTATGGAGACATTCGCCGAGCCGGAGATAGTTGAACCATCAAGAGTATACAAACTCCCATTCATCTTCCCCTTCATCACTACAAGTGAACGCTTAGCGACCTTCAAGACTCCACCTTCACAAGTGATCTTACACCCGATTTTGTCAAGAGTACCCAAAGAGATAAGATTCTTTTTCAAACCCGGAACATACCTTACATCGGTTAAGGTGCGCTCTATTCCATCGAACATTTTCATTTTCACGCTTCCAACTCCAACTACCTTGCATGTTGTGTTGTTTCCCATGGTCACATTTCCCCCATCAACACTTTCCAATGTTTGGAAGAATGTTTTGTTGGGAGTCATGTGGAATGTGCACCTCGAGTCTAGAATCCAAGCATCATCATCTTTGTACCCATGTGTGGCTACCAAGACACCACCATCATCGCTATCATTGACGTAACTAGCATCGGCATTGCTAGCTCTGTCCTTTGCCCCATTTTCACTAGCATTTTTCTTCTTCCATTTCTAACAATCCTTCTTGATGTGGCCTTTAAGCTTGCAATAGTTGCAAGTCTTGTTTTTGTTATTAGGCCCCCGTGACTTCGATCTCCCTTTACCTTTGTTTCCACTCCCACTAGTGGAACCTTTCTCTAGAGTCCTCCCTCTCACAAATAATCCATCACCCGAGCCACCTTGTGATTTTTGTGACAATTGTGTATCAATGAGATCCCTTTGGGTCAAGGAATTTTTCACATCATCACTACTCGAGTTTTCCCTACCATAGAGTAGAGTTTCTCTAAAATTTTTGTAAGATGGAGGTAGAGAACATAAAAGGTAAATTGCCAAGTCTTCATCATCAACCTTGACATCAATGTTTTGCAAATCCATGACAATGGAATAAAACTCATCTAAGTGGGGTTTCAAAGGTTTACCTTCCTCCAAGCGTAAGTCGTAGAGTCTACTCTTCAAGAGTAGCCTATTGGTGACACTCTTGGCCATATAGAGTGACTCCAATTTCTCCCATATCGCCTTGGTTGTAGTTTCCTTAACAACCTCTCTTAGCACTTCGCTGGAAAGGCATAATTGTATTGCCGATAATGCCTTTGTATCAATCTCTTCCCATCTCGCCGCGGTCATACCTTCCGGCGTCTTTTCTACACCATCAATGGCCTTTTGCACACCATTTTGAATCAAAATGGCCTTCATTTTGACTTGCCATAAGCCAAAATTCACACTCCGATCAAACTTCTCTATGTCAAGCTTCATTGAGGACATGTTTCACCAACTATGAGTTTATAATGACACCGAATAATCAAACTTGGCTCTGATACAATTGAAATAAAATAAGATCGATTCGATGCGATATAGCTTGATGAACGATAACGGATTTCAATTACTTAACAAAACGTATGAACGAAAAATAAATTGCAAAAAGAACACAAAGATTTAATGAGGTTCACCCAAAATTGGCTACGTCCCCCGTAATGTGTAGTTGCTTGCTTGTATTATATTATATGAGAATACACTCTTACAATAGAGAATTACAATGATGTAAGAGATAACAAAAGGCTATGTGTTTAGGCTAAGGGGTTTATGTTTGATGATGTTTGGTTGATCATCTAAGACCTCTATTTATAGTGCTAGATACTCTAGGAGTTACAAATGACTCTTATTGTGAGTAAATAACATAATAATCACCATTAATTAGCTGAGTTGAATGATGTTGTAACATCCCAAGAAGTTAAAGAGCCAAAAACAGCATCCTGTGCACGTCAGAGGAACCGCTCGACCGGTCGAGCGGACCAGAGGAGTCGAGCGGTCTGGTCGAGCGGAGGATCAGTAGCTTCTGTGAGTATTCTGACTTGTTGCTCGACCAATCAGAAACTTCGCTCGGTCGATCAACCATCAGGTACCCCCTGATCAGTTTGCTCGACTTCTCATAGAAAGGAGTCTCTTCAATTCTTCATTATTCATCATAAAACTCACATTTAAGTGACCCATCAATACATACACTTAAACTCCATATTCAACACCTTAATTAAGTTAGAAAGCTTAATCACCCATTTTAATCCTTCTAGGATTCCAATTTATGAATGCACACAACACATGTGCACTCAAGTCACATTCACAACACAAACAAATCAACAACTATTCACTTTTGCTCAGATGGAACTTAAACAGTCGTATTATTAATGAGATTTCATTAGTCATATGTCCGTCACTAATTAAATTTAATTAGTGATAGTAGTAATTTGAAAAAAAAATTCTACGATGATTAGAAACTTGTTAATTCGTAACGTGGTTATGAATCGTAACAAGTAACATAAACTTTGGAGGTAAAACTTAAACTTGAGCAACTACCGATAACAGTTCGAGAAAATTTTAATTATTACCCGATCACTTTATTTAACCATGATGGGAGTAAATTAAATATTTCATGCACATATACAAGTGATTTTAAACATATAGTACAAGTTACATAACTTGTTACATGTACAACAATTTTTGTCGAAACTTTAAACTATCTGAGATAAACATTTCCTACACTATAATAGATCAAATTAGGGACAAAAATCACCTACTAACAACTAAAACCAACCAGCTATAGCTACCCCATGTTCCTCCATTGCATGCACCTTGTTCACTTACACACACTATCTAGATGTTCTACCCAAGACCCTCTCTTGTCCTAGTCAATGATGGACATCATTACTAGCATGCAAGAGGCAAGAATAGAAGCAAAAGTAACCCCCCCAAACAGCCATATAGCTGTGTGCTATTCTCTCCATTCACTCACCATTTTTCACCTTAATACACCCACAAACTCATTCAAACAACTTCCCTAAAAAACCTCTACAAGTCCTACATACTTCACAACATCACTAAAACCACTTGAAAAACACTCATTTTAGTGCATAATAGTTGCTGTCCAGATTATTAAAATCATCATATACTCCTCAAAATATTCATATAAACACATACAAGGTCATCTCTAATCATCTCTAACAAAAACACTTTCAAGCCCATACAAAAACACTTACAAAAAGATTATCTATATGAAGTTTATGAACATAAAAACTTCATAAAATTATTATTCATATTATCATACTTCATCCATACTACTTTGGAGCATTCTTACAAGGTAGTCTAAATTCAAGTTACAAGCTTTGTTTTTACAACTTATACTAGAACAACTAAATATAAAAATAATTTTTGTATAAAATCTTTCTCTTTAATCAAGTATGTTATAAAGATATATTTTATGACTAAAAAGAGGAAAAATCATCACTTGTATAAATCTATAAAAAAAAATCTGAAACTAAGAAAGTGTATTTTCACAATCTTATAAATTTTGTTACTTAAAGGATTAAAGTAAAATTATGGGACTTGATTAAGTATGTTGCTCAAAATAATAAGTATACTCCAAATATGTTAAAATCATCACAAGTATTAGTTTAACAGCTCCAACTAAGGAAAGTTAAGTGCATGCTAGAAATCCAAAATTTTTATTGATTTTTGGATGAATGCAATATGTTTAGTTGAAGAGTTGGAGTTGAGACTTGAAGGGCAAGGACCCGAAGTTGGAACCACTTCTAAAAACACATCGGAGCTTACGTAGGAACTTACAAAATACTTATATAGGCTTGGAGTCGAGGTATGTCACATGGGGTGATTTTTAAAGGATTTAAGAACAAGTTGGGAAAGTTTTGTATAAACTTGTTTTTAAAAATAAAATTCCCAAAGAGAAGTTCTTAAATCTTGAAAAATTATATCAAATGATAATTTTGAGTAAGAAATGATTTATTACATGTATTGTTATTGTGGGCATCATGCATGTTAATTTTATGAATTGTTGTATTTTTAAAGGCATGATTTACACTACTTTGTGAAAGTATTTGTGATGGAAATGGTTATATGGATTTGGAAAATATTTAAAATGCATTTTAAAAATAATTTCCAGTAGCTATATGTTAAAAAAAAATCTCTTGAATAATTTTGTTGAAATTTATTTGTTAAATCGATATTTTAAGGTGTTAAATACTCTTATGATAAAACATAGTATGAGATTAATTATTGATCATAAAAACTAATTATAAAATCATATTATAATGTCTCACTACAAAAAATGTTGCAGATACCCACGCTTAAAAATGCATTTAGGCACACTTATATGTGAGGCTGATGGATTTAGCCACGCTTAAAAAAGCGAGGTCTGTGCTTGTGTGGGTAAATTTTAGGCACGCTTAATAAGCGTGGCTAGAATTACTCATTGTCACGCTTATAATAGTGGCTGATAGTACTTATAACCACACTTATAGGTGTTGTAAACTATCCTCACTTAATAAGTGAGGCTAAATTATTTCATAGTTAATTATTTTACTCGTGTTTTCACACACATTATAAGCGTGGCTAATGTGGTGTCTTATCGTTTTGGTGACATGCATAGTCCACCGCTATGCGTTGTTCCTGGTGGCCTGTGTCGTGGCCCCTTGCTCCGATGGCTTTTTCCCCTCGCGGGGTTTTTTATGCCGGGTGGGCTTGGGTTCCCTTGGCTCAGTGTTTTGTTTCCTTTCCTTTTATAAATTATTTCCAAATTTTCAAAAAAAAAAATAAAAAAAAATAAGCGTGGCTAATGAGTATAATTGACATTTTAAATAATTTTGGTGGTAAATTATTATTATTATTATTATTATTATTATTATTATTATTATTATTATTATTATTATTATTATTATTATTATTATTATTATTATTATTATTATTATTATTATTATTATTATTATTATTATTATTTTTAACAAATAAAAAATTATTTCCATTCACTAGAAAAACATAAAACAACAAGGTCCAAAGCGAGGCCAAAAACGAGCCGACACAATTTGTCAGCAAAGGTCCCAAGCTATAAAGATTCAACTAAAATAGCTACAAAAAGCATCAAGCACCTAGCCTACACAATAAACAAAAACAGAAAGCACTAACTTAGCACTACATAGAATTTGGTAGGCATCAGGAGAAGTTGTTGTACCATAATCAACCACCAACTAGTAAGCATTCAGCAAGCAGCAACAAAACTAATAATAAACCAGCAGTATACCAGCCCCCAACACTTAACATTCAAGATCAGCAGGTCCAAAACGCACACTTACAGCAAATCAAGATCAGCAGCAAGCAGCTACACAAGTATCTTCACATAGGCATAGGCAACAGGTTCAGCATCACACTCCTTTGAATCAGTAATAACAGCAACCCTCAGTACATATTAGATGGCAAATGAGAACAGCCCACTCAAAGTAATTCAGTTAGCATCTCAACCCCTCTCCACAGTAGCTATGCAGCAGCTAAAAGGATCTTGAAGGAGAGCAGGTAGCATCTCCACAGTAGCAGCTAGGATTGCATAGACAACATAGTCAGCATCATGATTCACCAGACACCATCGTCATTATAATCAGCACCAAGAAATCCAACAGCAGATCAAGAGCTTCAATCCTTAGGAGAAGCAGACCAGTAGCACAAACAAAATAGGAGCAGCATCAATACAATAGCAAACCAAGTAGGAGCATCAGCAATACTCATACACACCAACAAGTATTAACTAGCTCAATAGTTGAGCAGCACATGATGCAAACCAGAAACCAGTAGCACCAAACAACCAATTAGTAGACAACATTTGTGCAGCAACATCTTCAAAACCCGCAGCAAAATATCAAAATTAGTGCAGTAGCAAGCAGCACTACAATAACCGGCCGTCAATAGAACAACCAGCTCTCAATAGATCAGCACAAGTTCAAACCATCAGATCAGAATGAAACCAAACTCAGCTGACTAAACCAACCAAAATTTAATTGCACTACAGTAAGATTTACAACTTCTACGATTCATCAACAATGGAAACAACAAAGCCAATGGGCTTACAAAACTCAGAATCAAGCCCATATCCATCAAACCCACAAAACCCACAAACCCACAAACCCATAAACCCAACAGGAAAGACAAGAGCAGAGAAAGATAGAGAAATAGCAGAATACTTAAACAAAAATGGAGTAAATAGGGACGCTAAAACAGCAGGGACAAAGTGGGACAATATGTTGGGAGAATTATCAAATTGAAAAACAACATAATCAAGTCTATAAATCAAACCTGAAAATTGATAAGCAAGAACCAAATTAAATCAACCTGCAGCAATGGAAATACCGAAATAATGAAGAAACAGAGAACAAAAATAATCAGAGAAAATCAAAATTTGTAGAAATTCAGAGAAAATGAAAGAATCAGAGAACAAGAATTAGAGAACGAAAAGTACAAATTGGTTCTTAAAATTGATAAGCAATGGCAATGGAAATTTAGGGTTGATATGAGAATGTGAAAGAGAAAATTACTAATAATGAAGAATCAAAGAATACATACCTGGAGATGGAGAATGATCGAAGTCAGAGAATTTGAAGAAATGTCGACTTCTGACTTCATCAATGGCAATATAGGTTGATGATAATGGAGTATGGAGACTACAGTAGCAATGGGCGGAATTTAGGGTTGATATGGCCACAATTCAGAGAATTTTGATGAAGAAGATGAAACGCCCGTCCAAGCTCGCGAATTTTACTAATTTTTTTAATTTCAGTAGCCACGCTTATTTAGTGTGGCTGATTTAAAGGTTTTTTATTCGCCATTAGCCTCGCTTATTAATTGTGGCTGATTTAAAAGAATTTTTTCTACATATTATTTAGCCTCACTTATTTAGAGTGCCTAATTTTATTATATATTTTTTACTTGAACGTTAGCCACACTTATTAACTATGGCTGACTTTATAATTTTTTTATTAAATTAGTATGTAGCCACGCTTTTAAAGTATGGCTGCATTGTTTACCAACAATAAATGAATTTTAGTTACCTTTTAGCCATGCTTATAAGTGAGACTAAAATTGCCACACTTAATAAGCGTGCCTAAATGCTACAAGTGTGCCTAATTACAAAATAGTTTGCCTCACTTCTATAAACATGGCTATATAAGTGTGGGTAGCTGCAACTTTTTCCACATGCTTATAAGTGAGATCTCCAACAAGATTTGGCCACAATATATTTAGTTTGGAATTTTTCATGATTTTTGAGTAATCGTTAAATTGTTTATCGGTAAATTGTTAAATAGCAAAATATAAAATAATTACCAAATGAACGCATATGGACTTGAAATTTTTATCACATACTCATATGGACAGTAACTAAATTTGGTAAAATTTTGAGAAGGTTTTGTGGACGTTTGAGGACCTTAATAATTTTTACTCGGTTATTAATAAGCAGTAAGTTAGACAACGGTAAAATACAAAATAAATACTAAATGGCGTCTTTTGGGCATGAAAGTTTTATGAGCCACTTAAATAAACAGTAGATACATGTGGAAAAATTTATATCTATTTTCGTGAATGGACTTAAATAAATTTTATTCGAATTATTGGTAAAATAACAATATTAATTATTAAAAATACCCCACACGATTTTTAATGGTCAGTTAAAATTGTATATTCCTTAAAATAGTTTCTGAAACATCATAAAAGCTTTTATATTATTTTATTCGGACTTAAATAATTTTAAACCGATTTTATTTGATTTATCGATAAGATGTCTATATAAAAAGATAAAATATCATACATGACATTTATAAGTTTAAATGAGATAATAACAATATTATATAACTTATAGAACTTTGGTAAAATTTATTAAACTAATAATTAATTATTTACTAATTTATCAAATTCATAAATATTGTTTAATTATTTAAAGGCATAATATTGTTAATTAAATTTGAGTAAAAATAGACCTATATCAAAAATTTATAATTTTATTAGTAACCTACTGTCTCATAGTATAAATAAGTTTTACTTAGATGGTTTATAAATTGTATGGATTTAAAACATCTTTTAAATAACGGTAAATACCTAAATTGTCGAAATAATCGTAAAATCATTATAAATTTGTATAACCAATTATAATCTGATGGGACAATCTTAAATTCATTTTAATTAAGTTATTATAATGACTTGATTAATGTGGGCCTTGTTGGAGAATTAATATGTATTTTGTAAATCAATTACCGATTTTATTACCGGTAAAACTATCACGTATTTAAGAAAATAGTGTTTTATGAAATCTCCTATGACAAAGATTTTATAGACTTATGAACTAAATTCTATTTGTTTTGAATGAATTTCAAAACTCTTTTAAGTTATATTTACTTTGAAAAGGATTGAATGGAACATTTTAATGGTTTCTTTGAAAAATCGTCTAGAATTTTAATCACTTTTTGTTACGATGCATTTCCACACATGCTAATGATGCCCCAATATAATACAAAGGTTATGTTTAATGATATGATTATTCTATGCATGTTTTACCCATGTGGGAAAGATTATGATTTGATTTTTCATATGTTGTAAAGAAAATATGTTTTGCTATGTTGCAAATAAAAGATATTTATCATAAGGAAAAAGTTATTATTTTTCTTAACTTTTCAAATGCTATTGAAATTACAAGGTATATATTATCTACAAAATGTTTTAGCCTAAATGGCGGGTACATATGCCACAGCAAATGTTGTGTGCATGATTAAACGGCTCACCAATGCAGCTGAGCGCGTATTGCTCACAATACCATTGTGTTACACTTGCCGGACATGTCGCGGACGGTAGACCGACTTCCAAACGAGTCACAGGTCGACTCATAGAGTACCCATGTAAACTTATGATATGAGTTTGAAATTGATTTGGATCTATTGAGATCTTATGGTTTATGATGAAATATGATAATTTGAACTAAATTTGAATGATAATATGATTTATCAAATGAAAAAACATCTTTCAAAATGAATTTACTCAAATCAAAAAGGTTTTAATAACTTGTTTGACAGACACTAGTGTGTTATACTCAGACTTTTTGCTGATACTATGCGTTGTATGTTTTTCAATGGTTTTGTTTTTAGAGTAAACCCCTATGGCACCTCGACGAATAATGGATATGCGAGCGGAAGATGAATCCGAGTTGGAGTATGACTCCCCTTTTGTTTAGATCTCTTTATTGTATTTGAGAGACTATTAGTTTAGTTGTTTAGGTTTGGACTATTTTAAGGATGTATTTGAACTTTGGACGTATTTCGATTTGGTTGTAATTTTCCTATATTTTGGACAGTCAAGACTTCCGTTATATTGCTTTGGTTTGATTCAAGTATTTTACTTGGATATTGGTTTGACCTTTAAGTAACCCCTTAATTGTATTGGCAAAAGTAAGCTTCTGCTTGATTAATACTAAATTCCAGTTAGTGTTTGCCTTCATAATTCGGGGCGGTTACAGGAAAAAATATTTCACATATTCCAGAAATTGAATAAAACAAATTCAACCACCGAGTCATCATCATTGGTGTAAAAAATGGCCATGTCTTTTGATATTGAAAACTCAGAACGCAAGAATGAGAAGGAGGTTGTTGAAGTGCCCATGTGTACTCACATGTGAGTTATCCCCACATCGGAGAAAGGGAAAAGTATGCATTACTTTATATACTCAAGGAGTAACTCCTACTCTTATTATTTGCTATAATTTTAAATACGACATACCACAAAAAGAAATGGAACAAATTAAATAAACTGACTTGAGTAAAAAAAGAGATAAAATAAATAAATAAGACAAAATTACTAAAATGAGGGAGTATTTATCAGAAAAGTCTATGTTAAATATTTAAAAAAAAACGACTAGGGGCACGTGACCCCGGGTGCTCCAACGTGGCTCCGCCACCGCCCAGGCCCATTTTCTAAATTTTATGAGAGGCGTATGAAGATGAAAGAGAGGAGCAAAAAAACTTGCCTAACTTAGCTTTTTAAACAAAAGCTATGAAAAAACCCCATCCCAGGAAACCTAAACCTATTCAACCCATGTCACATGGGGCCCAATCCCAACAATTCACACAAAAATCCACCCATTTTTCACTTGAAACCCAACAAAAAACCTTTTTTAATTCTCACAATACTAATGGGCTCGGCATGGCGTGTGACTCAAATAATTATTCTTGGATTTTCGACTGCGGAGCCACTGATACTATGAGTCTATGTCCTTTGATTCTCGAGATCTTTTATTTCTTAGCCCTGCATCTCGTACTCATATACAGACCGCAAACGGGGCATGTGGTAGTGTTGACCATACTGGACCTGTTGATATTTCTCCCTCCATCCACTTACAAAACTGTCTTTTGATACCCAGTTTGTCCCATAAATTATTATCTATTAGTCAGCTGACAAAAGAACTGCATTGTATTGTGTAGGATGCTCAGACAGGGGCGATAATTGGGCTTGGTACTGAGAAGGGAGACTTATACTATGTGGATGGGGCAGTTCAAAAAGGTCACACTTCGCTTGTTCATGGGTCTCCTGATCATCGGTTATGGATGTGGCACCGACGTTTAGGTCACCCCTCATTAGGTTATCTAAAACGTCATTTTCCATCTCTTCATGGTTGTAATATTTATTTAGATTGTGAGGCATGTGTTTTAGTCAAAAGTCATAAACATTCATATTCTCCTAGCATGTCTCATACTGATAAATCTTTTGTCTTATTACATTCTGATGTTGGGGGTCCTGCTCCTGAATTTAATAGCCATGGTTTTTCATATTTTGTCTTGTTTGTGGATGATTGTACTCGTATGAATTGGGTTTATCTTTTAAAACACAAATCTGAAGTCTTTGATGTGTTTGTAACCTTTTATAATATGATTGTCACCCAATTCCAGACTCGTCCCCAAATCCTTCGGTCAGATAAGGAGGGGGGGGGGGGGGAGTATTTCAACTTGAACATGAAACAATATATAGCTGAACATGGTCTCATACACCAAACGACCTGTCATGATACTCCCCAACAGAATGGGATTGCTGAACGAAAGAATCGAACTCTCCTAGAAATCACCAGATCTCTTATGTTTGAGTCTCGTGTTCCTGCATCCTATTGGCTTGAAGCACTTGCTACTGCCACCTAACTAACTAACCGCCTTCCTACCAAAATACTACAGTTCCAAACTCCTTTAGACACCCTTGAAACCCTTGTATATGTTCCCTCATCTCATTCCCTACCACCCCAGGTGTTCGACTGTTTTGTTTATGTTCATCTTCCTAATTGTGTTCGTACCAAACTTGAACCTCGAGCTGTTAAGTGCGTTTTTTTGGGATATGGGACCACACAAAAGGGGTATCGGTGCTTTGACCTTTGTGGCCAACCGCATGTACACTACCATGGATTGTGAGTTCTTCGAAGAGTCTTATTATTTTACCCAGCCTAGTCATAAGGGGGAGAATTGGGTTGAGGACCTAAGCTGGTTGACATGTCCAGGAAGGATTGACTCTGCAGAGTAAGTAGGTAAAACCGCTGACACTGCCTCTGAAGATATAATTTTAAATCCTTCTCACTCTCAGTCCACTCCAATCTCCGAGCATCCAGACACTCCTGAGGTAAACCCTGAATCACCTGTAGATGATAATGTGGTGGTTAATAAGACTATTCCAGCAGTGATAAGTGATGAGTCTAATGTTGTGTCAATTTTTGAGGTTAATGGGTCTATTCCAGCAGTGATAAATAATGAGTCTAATGTTGTGCCAAGTGTTGAGTCCTTAAAAAGATATGAGCTGCTGCAACGGAGAAGCATGAGGGGTGTCCCACCTAGGAGATATGATCCAGAGTATGAGGCTCAAAGATCTCGATATCTTGTGAATAAAGGTAATGATTAATCTTTAACAGAGATAACTTTGGCCTTTAACACTTCTTTGTATTCCAATGATGTACCAGGAACTTTCAAGGAGGCTCTTCAGGACCCTAGGTGGAACAAAGCAATGGAGGAAGAGATTTTAGCCCTTAAGAAAAATGAAACATGGGAAAATGTCTGGTGCCTAAAGGGAAGAAAATAGTGGGCTGCAAATGGGTGTTCACTATCAAATATCATGCAGATGGAACCATTGAACAATATAAGGCTCGGCTTGTAGCAAAAGGGTACACTCAAACATATAGGGTTGATTACTCCGAAACCTTCTCTTTAGTGGCTAAGATTGATACTATTCGGGTTCTATTCTCAATTGCTACAAACAAGGATTGACCATTCCACCAGTTCGATGTAAAAAATGCATTCCTACATGGGGAACTCGAAGAGGAAGTGTATATGAAGCCACCACTGGGGTTCTCAGAAGGGTACAACCCACAAGAAGGATGCAGACTCAGAAAAGCTTTATATGGTATGAAAAAATGTCCTCGAGCTTGGTTTGGGAGATTTACATTTGCTATGAAGAAATTTGGGTATAAACAGAGTAATTCTTATCACTCCCTGTTCCTCAAGAAAGAAAAGGATCGGATTACTTGTTTAATCATTTATGTGGATGATATGGTGATGACTGGCAATGATCCCGGGGAGATACAAGATCTAAAGAAGAAATTGAGTTTGATATGAAAGATTTGGGGAACCTTAAATACTTCCTTGGCATTGAGGTATTACGATCAAAGAAAAATCTTCATTAGTCAGCGGAAGTACATCCTTGATCTCTTGGCAGAAACTAGCATGCTTGATTGTAAACCAGCCGAGACCCCTGTAGCAGCTAATCATGGTCTTCAAATAATTAAGGGGGAGAAGCTGGCTGATAAAGATCGTTATAAGAGATTAGTTGGAAAAATCATCTACCTATCACATACTAGACCCGATATCGCTTATGCAGTAGGAGTAGTTAGTCAATTCATGCACATGCCTCAGATACAACACATGATTGCAGTAATGCGAATTTTGAGATATCTCAAGGGTACTAGTAGTAGGGGACTTCTATTCGGGAAAAATGACAATCTGGATCTCTTGGCCTATACAGATGCAGACTGGGCAGGTGATAAAGCTGACAGGAGATCTACTTCTGGGTACTTCACTCTAGTTAGGGGAAACTTAGTCACTTGGAAGAGCAAGAAACAAAAGGTGGTAGCATTATCTAGTGCTGAAGTAGAGTGTCGAGGGATCGTGAAAGGGATTACAAAAGTGCTATGGATCAGAAAACTTCTAGGGGAACTGAATTTTTCTTAAAAAGGACCATGTAACCTCTTCTGTGACAATAAAGCAGCCATTAGCATCTCTGGTAATCCAGTCCAGCATGATCGCACAAAACACGTCGAAATTGACTGACATTTCATCAAAGAGAAACTAGAAAACGTGATTACCAGACTTGCATTTGTCCGGTCAAAGGATTAGCTTGCAGATATTCTCACCAAGGCAGTTGCGTTTGAAACATCCGATGATGCAATATATGCAAGTTAGGTCTTGGCGAACCATACGACCTAACTTGAGGGGGAGTGTAGGAAAGTAGAATAAAATCAGAATAACTTATATACACTAAATATTGTAATTTAGGCCTAAAATTATGCTGTGTATATTTTTCTTCTTAGAATAGATTAATTCTTAGTGTATATAAGTAAGCTTTGTAATCCTCATTAATTAATACAAATTGTATTCGGCCAAAATTAAAACTTTAATCTCGATTATTTCCGCTTTTCATGGGCGAATAATTCAAAGCTAGCGAATCAATATTAGAATACAAAATTTTACTTAGAATAATTCGATTTTCACTGACTTTTATAATGTCAATATATTTTCTTATGAACTTAAATATAAATCATTTTATTAAAGTGTATAAAATAAGCTTCTGTCAACTTAGTTTGGGAAAATCATTTATAAATACTAAAAGTTTTATAATAATAAAGAAAATAAATATGTTTATCAAATCAACAATTTTAAAAGAAATACTAGCAACTTAAGTAAATTCAATTGACCTTTAGAGAATAAAAAGCATTGAAATCTTTACACAATATTTCACAAAAAAACAGACTTAGTTTGTTCAAACTTAACAGTTTTAAAAAACTGATATTCCCTCCAATTCATCACTAAAGTGTCATTTACTTTTTGGACACTGTTCATATCAAACTCTTAGTTTGTATTTTATTATTAATCTATAAGTTAAAACATATTCAAGTGAGATCTTGTTTCATTCGTCTAATTGCCAGGATTATTTATATCAACTTTTTATACTTCCTCTGTTTCGTTTTAGTTGCACCTAGTGATGGCCACGGTCCGGGTTGGCCCGGTGCCGAACCGGTCCCGAACCGCTTGAAACCGGAACCGGAACCGGAACGTTCGCGACAGGTTCCGAACCGGAACCGAACCGCGAAACCGTGAACCCGCCGGTAAAAAATTGCCGGAACCGTGGAACCGCCGGAAAAAAACGAAAAAAACGGACCAAAGAACCGTGGACCGGTTCACCCGGACCGGACCGGTTCACCCGGCCCACCGGTTCAAAGGAACCGTTCAGAACCGTGAACCCGGACCGGACCGGTTCACCCGGCCCAGCGGTTCCATGGAACCGGAACCGGAACCGGACCCGGAACCGTACGGTTCCACAGGCCCAACGGTTCTTTGGAACCGGTCAAAAAATCCGTTTGAATTGGGTCAAACTAGCCGTTACAAAATTTTCTATAAATACCCATCACTTTCAACCATTCCAATTCACAACTCATCTCTTCTCCTACTCTCTCTACTTAATTACTTAATTACGCAATTATTCTCTTAATTACATAATTAGTCTTCTAATTATTTCTTAATTATTTCTTAATTATTTCTTAATTAGTTCTTAATTATTTCTTAATTAGTTCTTAATTATTCTTCTAATTAATTCTTAAGTATTTATTAATTATTTCTTAATTACATAAATATTAATATTATCATGTCTTCATTCTTGAAAAAAGCCACTAAAAAAGTCACTAAAGTGGCAAAATCTTTGGGGGGTTCTTCTTCTAGCTCCAAAAGAAAGGCAATTTCAACTCCATCAATATCAACAACACCTTCGGTTAGTAATTACGAACCGACTTATCCAAGAAGGGTACGAGCCATACGAGTACGACCGAGAATTACATGAGTATGCGGAACATGTTGAAAGAGAAATAGAAATTCAAGATGAAGAAGAAACACAAGAAGAAGAAGCACAAGAAGAAGAAGAAGAAGAAGAACCAACAACCCCTATCGGGATACTTAGATCTCGACAATCATCAACAAGAATAGAAGAAGAAGCACAACAACAACAACAAAGACACGCTCGTGGTAAACGAGTGAATTTCCAAAGTATTGGTTAGTTTTCTAATTTTTATTCTTCAATTTAATTGAATTATAAATTATTATTTATTTTAATAATGTTTTTATATTTATATTTAGATGAAAATGAACCAGTAAGACAACCTTTTCCGGCAATGCCACCTCCTACTGGTAGAGCTAGTTCACATGTTTGGTCGTATTTTACAAAAGTACCAACCGACAACCCGGAAGTTTTCATATGCACTTGTCAAGTTTGTGAAAGTCAAGGAGTAAAGCCTTTAGTTTCTTACAATTTTACCAAAGGTAAATACTTTTTAAGTTTTTATACATGATATTTATATTTTGTACATCAAAAATATTTTGTACATGATATGATATTTATATTTATTGTGTTTTGTGAATACGTGTTAGGTGGTGGTACGGGATCCTTCAACAAACATTTGGCGAAAAAGCATGGAATCACCAAAGAAACGCATGCAGCAAGCGGTAGCGGGACAACAAGCGGAAGCGGACAACAACAATGGGCAACGGACTTCCCCGGCGGACCCGGAGGTACGCCTTTTAGATATAATCGTGACGAAATGATCGATGAGTTTTCAAAATATGTTATTGGTGATGAATTGCCCTTTAATCACGGTGAAAGTCATAGATATGAATATTTCAATAGGAAATGTTTACAACCGCAATTTAGAGCAATCCCTAGGAATACCCTTAAAAGAAGAACTATTAAATTATATGAAGCAAAAAGATATGAATTGACACAAATGTTTAAAACTTTTGACGGTAGAGTTAGCTTAACGACCGATATTTGGTCAGCTCCCCCACATTTAGAACCTTATATGTGTGTAACAGCACATTGGATAGACCGTAATTGGTCTATTCAAAAAAGAATAATCGCGTTCGAGTTAATGCCCGAAAGACATACGGGCGAAAACATAAAATATAGATTAGTTGAAATTTGTAAAGAATGGAACCTATTGGATAAAATATTTAGTTGTTCTACTGATAATGCTTCCGCAAACATAAAATGCATGGAACTTTTATATAATGAACCCGCTTTTACTAGAATATTAGGAGGTAGTTTATTACATGTACGTTGTTGTGCTCACATTGTAAACTTATCTTGTCAAGCAGGTATCAAAAATTTAAGTGATTTATTAGGTCCCATTAGAGATATAGTCAAATGGCTTAGATTAGGACACGTTAAACGAAGATATAAACAATTATGTGCCCAATATGAACTTAGAAAAGTATATTGGGTTTTAGACACTCCTACACGATGGGGTTCGACCCATGACCTATTAAAAAAGGCGATTGCTTATCGCCCCGTCATAACACAACTGTACAGTGAGTTTACGGATAGCCATATAAGTATCAGTGATGATACTTGGGACTTAGCCATAGGAGTACAAAAACTACTAGAAGCGTATGTCCACGCAACTAAGATATTTTCTTATGTATACCAACCAAACGTTCACTTAGTAATAAGTGAATGTGTTACTGTTTTTTATCATCTGCATTCATATTCTTATGAAGATACTAACATTTTTTTGAAGCCGATTCTTGAAGAAATGATGAATAAGTGGAAGACTTATTTTAATGATTTTCCTTATATTTATGGCATAGCGACAATTTTAGATCCGTGTTTTAAAACGGAAGCACTAAGTAAAATTATAGGATTTTATTATCAAGCATTAAATCGCCCGGCTACTGATGTACATAATTATGTAGGCAATTGTAAAAAACTATTAGTGGACCTTTATGACCATTATTCTAGTATATATAACCCGAGTCGCGATACGTCTAGGCGTGCTAGCGTCTCGGCACGTCCCGATTATTATAATCCCGTTATCGCTAACATAATGAGTCGCGATGATACTTTTCTAGGACTAGGATCATCCTCTTCCTCCTCCACCGCTTCATATTTAGAAGTTGATAACTACCTTAAACATCACTTTGAAATAGACCTAAGTAATTATAATATTTTAGAATGGTGGAGAGGAAAATCGGTAAAATACCCAATATTATCGCGAATTGCAAAGGATATCCTTGCAATTCCTGCTTCTACTGTTGCGTCGGAGTCGGCTTTTAGTGCAGGTAAAAGAGTTTTGGATGAAAAGAGATCTCGTCTTGCACCACATAGCATTCAAATATGTGTTTGCAAAAAAGATTGGGATCAGGCAGAGGTCCGAATGCAAGGAGAAAGGGACGAGGATGATGAAGAGGAAGATGATCCATGGATGATGATGGATACGTCTGCATCATCGGGAGCCGAGTCGGGGGAAGCATCCAACCAACCAAACGACGATGACGAATAGGATCACAAGCACGGATGATCGGACCACGACATTAAACAATAAAATATAAAAGGTACGAAAACGAACTACGTGGACTTTGATTCCTTCGGGATACGTAGGCAGCTTAGTATTTCTTCGGGATACTAGGTTCAAGTCCAATCTCTCCCCCTTTTTTTATTATTCATCTTTATATATCGTCGATTCGTTTCTTATTAATTTATTTTTTTGTTTTTTTTTAGTAAATATTTCGATAATAATCATGTAATCGACGAAGTCGAAGGTACGTCCGTATTATTTTAGTATTTTAATATTAAAAATTTAAAATTAAATGAAAAATAAGAATGGAACCGATGGTCCGACCCACCCGACCCGGGTATTGGAACCGCCGGAACCGCCTCATGAACCGCCAAAGAACCGTTTGGAACCGTCCGGAACCGGAACCGGAACCGGAAACGTTCGAGTCAGGTTCCAAATGGAACCGGAACCGGTGGAACCGGAACCGGATGGAACCGGAACGGAACCGGCCCAACCCGGACCGTGGCCATCACTAGTTGCACCATTGCATAAGGGCACAGGAATTAAGGCATGTCATTTCAGTGTCTTTTCATCAGTCCACTAAGGGTTGTTGGTGATTTAAATAATATTAAAATTTTCATATTTAAATTAAAAAAAAACCAACAGTTTCATCAGTCCACTAAGGGCAGTCAACCTAAACTGATTTTCCCCCCAAAATTACAACCCACAATTCAGCAGAACCAAAACATAATTTATAATCCAAAATACACTTAACCCAAAAATTTTAAACTTTCCCCCCAAAATGAAATTTCCCCACCAAAATGAAAATGAGAATACAGTTTTAATAGCCTATATAAAGGCAGAAGCACAATCAGTATGGGAATTTTGATTTCCCCATATTTCCCTTCCATCTTTGAGCATCTTTTAAAATCTTTGCATTTTCCTTGAGTCTTTGTTCTTTTAATTTCTCCACATTTTCCTTGACTCTTTGAGCTTCAACTTCAAAGTCTCGAGGGTCTAACCCGATCTTAATCATCGCCTCTGAAAAAGAGGCATTAATTGGGGAAGGGGGTTCTTAACACTACAAACGAACACAAACACACACAAGCACTATAATTGTACAGTTTTGAAGATTACAAAAGCAAACATGGATGACACAAACCTTGATGAGAATTTCGATCCCGACATTGAGGTATTTATTTCTTACTTTGAACAATTAGGGTTAATAGATGATTATGATGTTTTTGAAGATTACACAAGTGAAACATACGGGAATATTGATGTCAGTGTAAACTTGTGTTTAAATAATTCCCAACCATCAGCACAACAAGATCAGAATCCACCACAAGAACAAGGTACAAACAGCAACAATATAGCAGAACCAAACCATAGTCCAGCTCATAACCAAAGTAGGGAACTCACGATTGAAAAAAGAAAGTTAATTGTTCAACAATTAACTTGCCTTTGTCAACCACAGAGTATTATCTTGCCTAAAGGAAGTATAAAGGCAACAACTCTTGCACATAATGTATAACGTTGGACAGTTTGGAGGCTATGGGAAAGTGCCAAAAATTCCATGGCCAATGGAAGTGTTATTGATGTTAGAAACAAGAAGAGGGGAAGGGTTGGAAGGAAAAAAAATGTTTTTAACATGGAAACACTTAATGCAATTCCAATTGAGAAAAGAACAACAATTAGAGCAATTGCCAATGAGATGAAAATGGGTCATTCACAAGTGTATAGAATGTTAAAAGTTGGAGACCTTAGATCCCACACTAATTCCACCAAACCAAAGCTGTCACATGAGCACAAAGTTAATAGACTTAATTTTATTTTATCTCAAATTATACCGGCAACAGTTAACACACTGCCCAAGTTTAGTTTGATGTACAACATGGTACACATCGACGAGAAGTGGTTTTATATGAGTAGAGAGACACAAAGATTTTACTTATTCACATGAGAAGAAGAAGAGCCATATAGGTGTGTTCAAAACAAGAAATTTATAGGTAAAGTTATGTTCATTGCTGCTGTTGCTAGACCTATAATCAACAACAATGGAGACATATTATGGGATGGAAAGATAGGCATCTTCCCTTTTACAGAAACACAAAGGGCAGTAAGGAGTTCAAGCAATAGGCCAGCGGGTACACCCGAGTTAAAAGCAATTACAAGAGTTACACGAGATGTCATAAGGCAAAAGTTAATTGCCGAAATTTTACCGGCAATCAGATCCAAATGGCCAGCAAATGGAGTCAGAGATATATGGATTCAGCAAGACAATGCAAGACCACACATATTAATAAATGATCAAGCATTCAATGAAGCTGCTACACAAGATGGGTTCAATATTAGGCTTGTCTATCAACCAGCATCTAGTCCAGACATGAACATATTGGATCTAGGTACATTTAATGCGCTTCAATCAATTCAATTTAAAAAATTTCCAAGGGATTTAGAAGCTTTAGTTAAGGCAGTCAATGATGCATATGAAACATTCAATCCAAAACTATTGAATTACTCATGGATTCAATATCATTTATGAATGATTGAAGTACTTAAAGTTAGGGGTGGTAACAATTACAAGCAACCACATATGGGAAAGAACAGATTAGACAGGCTAGGTCAATTGCCAAGGCAACTTGAAGTTGCTACTGAGCTAATAGATTCAACAAATGAATATTTACGTCGCGGGTTAATTAATCTCAATGTTCTTCCTCAAGAAGATTGAAATTAATTAGTCATAGGATAAACATTTTGTAAAGGATGAAAATATGCTACATTTTGTATTTTGTAAAGGATTATAATATGCAACATTTTGTATAGTCTAGATTGAAATCTAGATTTAAATCAACATTTTGTAAAGAATCTAATGCTAATATGATTATATACAACATTTAGTATACATTTACTTCCTCTGTTCCGTTTAAGTTGCACCATTGGGTTTGGGAACACCTCTCATTAGTCATTGAGGTGATTGTTTAAGGTTAACATCATTTAAACGTGTGCACAAGCAATTTTTATTCATCAATTTAACATTTAACATTTAACATCATTCATCAATTTTTATTCCCATGTTTCACTTGTGATATTTCCCTCAGATTGTTTAAGGTTAACATCATTTAAACGTGTGCACAAGCAAGCAATTTAGCCTCATCTCGAGTAACCACAAGTAAGGACGCAAAATACATCTATGATATGCCATTAATACTCAGAGTTACATGTTTATGCAATATCAAATTAAAGAAACTACAATAGTGCAACTAAAACAGAACAATCATAGTAAAGAATAAGGCAAAATTAACCCCATCAAAGTAACTGAAATGGCATAAGCAATAGTGCATTTGTATCAACCTACTTTGTGCTTAAGTCCAAGGTGGCATGAACTTGCTTACTTATTCGTGCACACATTTATCAGTTTTTACCCCATCATCATTGGGATTTTACTATACATCCAGATCATAAATCAACAAATAAACAGAACAATATCATAATTGAACATAATTGAACATAAATCAACATAAATAAATCAACATAAATAAGATCTAAAATCAACATAATAATCAGATCTTAAAACAATCTTCAAACTAAACAATCTTAAAACCAACATTAATAAACTGATCTTTAAACAGATCTTTAAACTAAACAATCTTAAAACCAACATTAATAAACTGATCTTTAAACATGAAACATTAATCAGATCTTAAAACTAATAAACAGAACAATAACATAAATAAACTTAAATAAACATCTAAAATCAACATAATAATCAGATCTTAAAACAATGTTTAAACTAAACAATCTTAAAACCAACATTAATAAACTGATCTTTAAACAGATCTTTAAATTAAACAATCTTAAAACCAACATTAATAAACTGATCTTTAAACATGAAACATTAATCAGATCTTAAAACTAATAAACAGAACAATAACATAAATAAACTTAAATAAACATCTAAAATCAACATAATAATCAGATCTTAAAACAATGTTTAAACTAAACAATCTTAAAACCAACATTAATAAACATATCTTTAAACAGATCTTTAAACTAAACAATCTTAAAACCAACATTAATAAACTGATATTTAAACATGAAACATTAATCAGTTCTTAAAACTAATAAACATCTAAAATCAACATAATAATCGACATAAACATCTAAAATCAACATAATAATCTAAAATCAACATTATTGAACATGCATGAAACATTAATGAACATCTAAAATCAACATTAATAAACAGAACCAACATGCATGAACTAATAAACAGAAATCAACATAAAAATCGACATAAACTAATAAACAGAACCAGATCAACATGTAAAATCAAAAGAAATCAACATAATAATTGTAATAAACAGATCTTAAAACCAGATCAACATCTACAAATAAATAATCAGATCTTAAAACATGAAACATTAATCAGATCTTTAAACATGAAACATTAATCAGCTCTTAAAACTAATAAACATCTAAAATCAAGATAATAATCGACATAAACATCAAAAATCAACATAATAATCTAAAATCAACATTAATGAACATGCATGAAACATTAATCAACATCTAAAATCAACATTAATAAACAGAACCAACATGCATGTAACTAATAAAAAGAAATCAACAAAATATTCGACATAAACTATAAACAGAAACATAATTCAACATAAAAAGAAATCAACAAAATCAACAAAAATCAGATCTAAAAATCGTGATAAACACATCTTAAAAACAGATCAACATCTACAAATAAATAATCAAATCTTAAAACATGAAACATTAATCAAATCTTTAAACATGAAACTATAAACAGAAACATAATTCAATATTAATCAGATCTAAAAACATGAAAAGATAGGGTTAGAAATGCTCATTATGTCTACCACGAAGGGTCATTTTGGGGGGTATCCTTTTTTCATTAAGTAAAAATCCTCCTTCATCATCAGAGTAAGGATCAGGATAAGCATATAAATCAGATGAAGAACCAAAACTAGGGGTAGTTTCATCACTATCAAAACCAGGGGTAGTTTCATCACTATCAAAATAATGTGAAGACTCGATAAAATTAACCCAAAAGAATCAGATCTGAAACGAACGAAAGGGAGGATTGGTAGGGTTTCTAGAATGTTCTTGAGAGAGAGAGAGAGAGAGCCGTTTTGAGTGTTCTTGAGAGAGGGAGGAAATGAATGGGTATTAGGGTTTGGGAGGAAATGAAAGGGTTTTTAAAGGGAGGATAGGGTTCTGGAGAGTTCTCATCAATATTCCCGTTGGAATTGATGGGTTGGTTGGGAGATGAGTGGGTGGGGTGGGTATTTAAAGGAAGGTAGTTGGGGTGGGTATTAAATTTAATTAAATAATAGAAATAAAAAAAATTAATGTTATTTAAATGATTTTAGTTAAAAGATGGAATTAAAAAATAAAGATTAATTATAAATAATGGAAGGTAGGTATTGGTTGTGGTTATATTGAATAATTAATGGGATGATATATGATTGATGGTGATATGTAGGGTAGGAATAAAGTGATAATAAAATAAGATTATTTTTTGCCAAAAATAGTAATGGTGCAAGTATTGTGAAACTTCCTAATATGGTAAGTGTTGCAAGTATTTTGGAACGGAGGAAGTAATTTTTATTTATACACAATTAGAGATATTAACGATTAAATAAGTGCATTGGATAGAGTGCATAAAACAAATGAGACTTTAGTGGTGAATTGGAGAGAGTATTATTTTTGACACTTAAGAATGGATAGCTAAAGAGGTTCCCCTAAAGGGCGAACTATATATCATATTTTAAACAGTTTAAAAAAGCAATGGCGTCGGCATACGCAAAAGCACACCTAAAAAGTAAAAAGCGCAAACAATATGAAAAAAACTGAAATTGGTAGCCCTAAAGCTGGTGATGGACAAATAATTCTAAAGCTAGGGTATCAATATTAAAATAACAAAATTCTACTTTAGAATAATTCCATTTTCACTATTTTTTTTACAATAATCTCATCTTTCAATTAATTCTAAATAATCTTAATTTAAGTTGTTTATGTTTAGAATGGACCAAGGTGACCAATTTATAAAAAAAATTTCATCGAAAAAAATTGAAATAATAAAAACTAATACAAACAAAGAAAGGATAAAAATTATCTCATTCAAAATGGAATTTCTTCTCATTTGTTCTATCACATTTGTTGAAGAGTGAAGACCTTAATTCGTCAGGAAAGAGACTATTAATTTGTTTCCCTGATTAATATATTTTGATTGTTTAATACTTTTGATAATTAATTGTATATATTTTCCCCCATTAATGCTTCTAACATTTGAATTTCTAGTTGCATTCTTTTTATTATTTTGTTTACAACAAACTACCTAATCTATAGCACCTTTTACTAAAAACTACCTAATTAATTTTTTTTTCAAAACATTACCTTATACCATATTTTTGTTTTCAAAGGACAAACACTTGACGGGAAGTTTTAGTTAACCGTCAAATGGGGCATTGACTTTGCACGTGAGATTCATTCTCCTTTTCCTTTTTCTAATTCTTTGGTTTTTTGTCCTTCTCTTTCTCTACATCATCCCTATTTTCTGCTTTTCTTTTTTTCTTTTGGGTTCCTTCTTCTTTTTCTACATCCCTATTTTCTTCTTTGTTTTTCTTCTTTTGGGTTCCATCTACAACCTTCTCTCTACTTCCACATAGGGATGACAATGGGTCGGACTTGGCTCAGATTATACGTACTTTGACTTTACTCCGGATAATAGTCGAATTTTTTTTTCAATCCACCGCCACTCGGAGTCGAATTATGCATACTCTAAGTTTGCCCCGACTCGGATTCTCGGGCCTCCAACGGAGTCGGATTATTATCAAACAATATCGTTGTGATATTGTACTAATGATTTTAATGCATACAAAATTAACAAAATATATTTTTCAAATGTAATTTAACAGAAAAATATGTACTTTGAATTTAAGTTTAACAAGAGAAATAGTCCTACTACTACAATTTAAAAAAATATTCTCGCATTTTGATTTGGCGTATTTAATTTCTCTTAATCTGATTTGTCGTATTTTGATTGATTAATCTAAAAAAATATAAAGTAGTTTTTCAAAATCGAAAATTACACTTAGTATGAGAAAAAACTTGAATTAGTCACGTCTAAAGTTTTAAAGGAAACAAAATATTGGTGTGAAAGTCAAATTCAAAGTTGGATTTCCTTCAGGGTCGGAGTGTCGGATTTTTAATTAGATCCAACTCAAGTCCGTCTCTAACTCGGACACGGATCGTAAAGTCAGAGTGGGGTGACTTTTTCCTCGGACTCGAATCAGATTATTTTCATCGGATCGAGTCGGACTAGGGTCGTATTCGGACTAAATTGTCATCCCTACTTCCACATTAACCACTTTCCTTTTCTTATTGTAGGTCTTATCTGGAACTTATGTTTCTTTGCTCTCTTATTTTTTGCTTTCTTTTTCTTCTTCTTTTGTGTTTCATCCACAACCCTTCTTTTTCTCCCCTTCCCCATTCCTCACTTCCTTTTTGGTCTTCAGGGTTTCAATTGGAAACTTCAATTTCAATTTTAAAGATTTTTTTAGGTTTCATCTTTCACTTCATTCTGAATATTCTATTTTTCCTTCGCCAAATTCTTTTGTTGAATTTTCTCTATCTTTTGCTTTGATTTTAGTGAATCCCCAACTTTATTCTTCGTATCATCAATCTCTAAAGTTTTCTTCTTGATAACTGATTGTTCACTTTTCTCAACAATTATGAATTTAACTGTCTTGTTGTTTTTATGTTACAAGTTCGACCTCATTGTTTTTGCCTTTGTTATCTTCATATCGTTCTTTTTGTTATTTATTGAAAAAGTCTTCTCAAATCTAGTAGGCTTGCTCATCTTTTCTCAATCTCTCTAACCCTTACTCGGCTGCAAATAGGGGTGGCAATGGGTCGGACTCGGCTCGGATTATACATACTCCCACTTTGCTCTGTATAATAGTCAGACTTTTGTTTTCCGACCGCCTCTACTCGGAGTCAGATTATGCATACTCCAAGTTTGCCCCGACTCGGACTCTCGGATCTCCAACGAAGTCGAATGCAGAGTCGGATTATTATCAAACAATATCGTTGTGATATTTTACTAATGATTTTAAAGCATACAAATTAACAAAATATATTTTTCATATACAATTTAGCAAATAATATGTAATTTAATTTGAATTCAATTTTAACAACATAAATAATCCTACTACTAAAATTTAACAAAATTTTCTCGTATTTTGATTTGGCGTATTTTATTCCTCTTGATTTCATTTGTCTTACCTTGATTCATTAATCTAAATAAAAAGGATCATTTACTAACTACAGCCTCTAAGTTTACTCAATTTCAAATAAACAGCCGCAAACTTCGTTTATTACCAACTACAGCCTCCAACTTAACAAACATGACATTGAGACAGCCAAAACACCCCATTTTTTACCCTTTTTTGGCTGTTTTGGCTGTCTCGATGTCATGTTTGGTAAGTTGGAGGTTGTAGTTGGTAATAAACAAAGTTCGCGGCTGTTTATTTAAAATTGAGTAAACTTAGAGGCTGTAGTTGGTAAATGATCCAAATAGAAATACCAAGTACTTTTTCAAAATCGAAAATTACAATTAGTATAAGAGAGAATTTGAATTAGTCACATCTAGCGTTTTAAAGGACACAAAATATTAGTGTAAAAGTCAAATTCAAAGTCGGATGTTCTTCAGGGTCGAAGTCTCGGATTTTTAATACAGTCCAACTCAGGTCCGTCTCTAACTCGGACTCGTATCGTAAAGTCGGAGTCGGAGTTGGATGACTTTTTCCTCGGACTCAAATCGGATTATTTTCCTCGGATCGAGTCGGACTAGGGTCGGATTCGGACTGAATTGCAATCCCTAGCTGCAAATGTAAGGAAATCATAGTCGATTTCAAAGGTCAAATGGAATTGCAAAAGGAAACATCAAAACGTTAATCAAACAACCTTCAGTGTGTGGGCAAATTTATTGGTTTATTAAAAAATCAATAAAAGCTTGGACTATTGTAGGAAAATTTTTGTTAACTTTAATCTTAAAGTTGGGAAAATTTATGCTTAAAAAAAATTTAGTATTATTGTAGGAAAATCGTAAAAGCTTGGACTATTCTAGGTCATTTTTCCTAAATTTTATTGGTTTATTAAAAAATCAATAAATTAAAAAACGGTAAAAATGAAAGAATTATCAAATAGACTCTTCTTGACCTATAACTTTTCTGAGACATTCTTATAACTAGTAGGATCATATTAGGACCCTTTGATGATTTTTATGGACTATATGCAATTAAAAAAATTTTAAAACGCCACCCTTTTCATTTTAACGCCACCCCTATATATTGAATTTACTTTATTGCCCCTTATTATTTTCGAACTCAAAAACTCTAACATCTCTCTAAAAAACTCTTAAAAAAAATCTCTGAAGTAAAAGAACTTAAAATTAACAATCGAACAACAATGGCGAACCAAAACGAACATGAAAACGACTCGGTAAGTTATTAATCGATTCAAATTTTTTCAAAAAAAAAAAATTAAAAAAAGTCGTACAAAAGGGCTGCCTCGCACAATTTATGTCTGGTCACCATGGTAGCACTGACCTAAAATGCGCGAGGGAACCATGGCACAACCTACCTAAACTGCGCGAGTGGACCATGGTTCACCTGACCTAAAATGCGAGTGAACCATGGTTCACCTGACCTAAATTGCGCGAGTGAACCATGGTTCACCTGACCTGAATTGCGCGAGTGAACCATGGTTCACCTGACCTAAATTGTGCGAGTGGCTTTTATTTTTTATTTTTTTTATTTTGATATATTAATATTAAGTTAATGTATATTAATTTTGTTATAATTAATATTATTAATTAAAATATTTAGTTACTTTATGTGTTTTAAATTATTAATTAAATTATATATTTGTTTTATGTGTTTTAAATTATTAATTGTGTTATTTTATATGTATTTATGTAATTATTTTGAAGTTGTAATTTATATTTGCAGGACTTTGAAAACTTAGGTGATAACATAGATTATTCTCATAGATTTGTTACGGATAGAGAATTTGATTCCGTAAATGAATTACATAGATGGGCTGATGAGATAGCAATAGAAATTGGTTTTCAATTCGCACGTACTTCTTATAAACGTAAGGAAGGACGCACAAGAGTTAGTGTATACTTACGGTGTCATAGACATGGTAGACTTAGGGGTGATGTGAGTAGCCTAGATAATGTTGCTAGACCCGGTTCTAGAAGTAGTGCGTGTGGTTACAAACTTATGATTGTAGGAACTAGCCGTAATCCAGAAGAAAGACCTTGGACGATAAGAGTGTGTCCAGGCGAAAAAGGCAGACATAACCACCAGTTCCTTGTATATAGAGAAGGCCAAGTAAGAACAACTAGGATGAACGTAGATATTAGACAACATATACACGATCTAACTTCAACTGGCATGAAACCAGCCTTCATTATGACGTCAATTAGAAGGAACTTCCCTGATTTTTATCCTAGTATGAGTCAAATTTATAATATAAGACAGGCACTGAGGAGGGAAGAGACGGATGGTCGGACTCCTCTTCAACACTGTCTCTATTTGGCCACAGAAAATAATTATGTTGTTTGGACACATTTGGATGGTGAGGGGCAGTTGTGTAGGCTATTAATTGCAAACCCCATATCCATTCAAATGATACGTACGTGGCCCCATGTTGTGCTGATAGACACAACATATAAGACGAATAAGCCTAAGTGGCCTCTTTGTGAAATAATAGGAATGACGCCAACCAATCACAACTTCTTGGTTGCGTTCTGCTTGATGCGAGATGAGGCGGTCATTTCTTCTTCTTGGGTGTTGGAGAGACTAAGGGATATATTTGGTACAGTACAGGTGCCTAACGTTATTGTAACCGACAGGGATGAGGGTTTATCCGCAGCTATTCGTGATGTCTATCCAGGTAAACTTCTACCTATGGATATGTTAATGTCGATTGATTTACTTACCATATATATATATATATATATATATATATATATATATATATATATATATATATATATATATATATATATATATGTATATATATATATGTATATATATATATATATATATATATATATGTATATATATATATATATATATGTATATATATATATATATGTATATATATATATATATATATATATATATTAATTTTAATCTTTTGTATAATGTAGAGGTACGTCATTTACTATGCGTATGGCATATTGGAAATGATGTAGAGAACATGGTAGACAAATTATGCGGTGGGAAGAAAAACCAACAGGGCCAGGTTTTCAGACAAACGAAGGGGAATCCTTTGGTTAACAGTTTGACCACTGATGAATTCGAGAAAAGATGGTCAGCGATTGAATCTACTTGATCAACACGGAACAAAAGGGTCGTGCGGTATTTGGTTGGGACATGGATTCCCCTTAGACATAAATTTGTTCATGCGTGGACGAATGACTGTATGCACTTTGGTAACCACACTACCAGTAGAGTTGAAAGCCAACACTCTTCATTCAAGTACTATCTCGGTAGTGGCAACAGTTCATTTGATACGCTATTCAAAAGGGCACACGAACAGATAACAAATCAGCAGACCAGGATACGACAGGCTCTGCAGGAATCCTTGTCATCAGTTCCAAGGAATAGTCGACTTCGTACTTATAAACTGCTATATCGTAAAGTTTCCATTCATGCGTTAGAAATGTTGACGATCGAGCGCAACTGGATGTTGGATTTAGGGGAATATGTAATCAACAGATGCGGTTGTGTTCTTCAATACACTCATGGTCTACCATGCGCATGTTATCAGTTTTATTCAGAGAAGTCACACGGTGGGTTGTACTTGGACGACATACATTACTTTTGGAAAACATTGCAGTACGTAGAGGCTGACGAATACCCAAACGAACAAGTTCGCCAGGCAGTCCATCATGACAAAGATTACTTTCAATCCTTGGTGGATGAAGTATTAAACACTGATCCGGCGGTTATTAGACGCATGTCTCAGGTACTAGAAGACGAATTACATCCCGATGGTACTGATATACCTGAGCCCCAAGCAAGTCCACCAAGGAAGGGAAAAGACCAGCGACAAGCAGAACCCTAAAGAGAAACAAAAGTGCATTTGAATATAGCAGATCATCGTCAAGGGGTCGCGGTTCTACATCTTCATCACGCGTGAGATCTAGCGGAAGATCTAGCGGAAGATCAAGTGGTAGAACAAATCAATCATCAGCTGGAATCAACTTTAGTTTCAACCTATCCGGTAAATATCCTATACTTCCTTTATTTTTATATTAGTCTTATTCCTCTGAATGCTAATGAATCTATTTCTCTTCAGATGGTGCAGCAGGTCGTGATTTTTCTATGTTTCCATCGCCACAGTACATTCCTTACATTCTTCCTCCGTACCTGTTTGATTGGATCGATGTTCTAGGTGACGGTAATTGTGGTTTTAGAGCGCTTACCGTTACAGAGATGGGGGGCGAGGATGCTTGGCCTCTTTTACGACGATCAATGGTGTTTGAAATGCAACAACATAGACAGCAATACACATGCCTCTATTTGTCACCGGAATCGTGCGAGGATGCTATACACAGGATTGGTGGACATGCACATGGACCAGCTAGTTTCGATCATTGGATGGACGCTATAAATATGTATGCTGCAGCAATGTTTTCTCAATATCGCCATTGCTTATTATGGTTCTTCCGACTATAATAATTATAGGAATTGGTTAATTCTTCCACTTAGAAGAACAAGGGGAGCTCATGGCGTACATAAACTTGTACATATTCTTTGGGTGAACAACAATCATTATGTTCAACTATTAATGAACGATGATACATCTCCACTTCCGCAAGACGCAACTCTTGATCACCAACTCGGGCACAATAAGGGAACCTACTCCATGTCAACGTGTAGGAACTAGTACCAAAGGACAGTGAGTAGACCCCCTTAGCTGGTCGGTGAGCCTCAGTGGGTACCAAAGGAGGGACGGGAATAGACTGGACGTAACCAAGCTGTCTGACTGTCCGCTCAGGCAAGTACACCTCGACGATATCAAATGCGGTGATGTGACCGATGAAGGCGGTGCGTGGGTGATCACTTAGTAAAACCCTGGGAGAATTAATATACGGAGTCCACTCTACCTGCTTAACAAAAAAACAACATAATATAAAACAACAATAACGAATGAAAATATGTGTGAGGATATTTACAAAACCTGTCTCTCCGACATGGAGTCCAGTATACTCCTACAATCTCTCAGCCTGTTAAGGTCCCAGGTCGGCTTCATCGGAGACCACATCTCTGCCCTAGTCTTGTTACGCACATATGCTAGTCGAGGATGCGGATGAAAACACGGGAAGTACTCGTAAATCCATGTCTGTAATAGTGTCAGACATCCCGCTATAGTCCGGAAGCCGGCCTTGGACGCAATACCCAACTGCCGATAGAGAAACGCAAGCATCACGGCACCCCAGGAGATCTCATCCTAATCGGCAGTAACAGCAATAATAGGGTGCGGTCGCATCCCAATTCTGGTCTTATCGACCAGCACTGTCGAGCCCACAATAGCCATGTAGTAGGCAGTACTCTGCCTCTCCAAGGCCTGAGAACGGTGGCACAACTGTAACATGTCACTAACGTTAATGCTACCTTCTTTAAAATACCCTTTCTCCGCAGCTCAGCCACCGGCTCCCCAAACAAACCGGCCAGGGCCATCTTCCACTGCCCATCAGCAGGATCAGCAGGCAAAGCACCATTCAGACCAAGACCTAAAATGCGTTGCACGTCGTGCAACATAATCGTCATCTCCCCCCAAGGCATGTGGAAGGTGTTCGTATCCGGCTGCCACCTCTCCACAAAGGCCGATATAAGAGCACTGTCAATGTGCTGGTGCATAATGTACGGTAGACGGCCTAGGGAACTCGCAGGTAAAACCTGATGACCTCATCGGACATGTCCGCGATGCTGATGATCGCATCCACCGTCCTATTCCTAAGCCGACAATCCAAAAGCGAGGGACGCTCTAATCCCTCATAAATAACCTCGCAATGTGCCTCCCGTAGCTGGGTATCAAACGGGTATCGATCGGGCCCCGCTGCGGTGATGTGATAATCCAGTCCGCGATCGAGACGTGAGCACCTCGCCTCTGGAGCGCGATCCTCCACCTAGTCGCCTCCGCGTCGATTGGCCAGCAGAGCTATAAGCTTTACGCTTAAACTGACCGCCAGCCCCCCTATGTAAAGCCCAATCAACAGGCTCTCCAACCGACTCTCCATCACCTAAAGACTCGTCGTAGTCGGTATCATCATCCCCTGAGCCAAGCGTATCACTACACAAGCTCGTCTATGCTCAATCGAGCCACGTGTTCCACGTACTCGACGAGGGGCGACTATATCTTGCGCTCTTCCGCCTAGCTCTCCTAGTAGAACCCGTTACCCCTCTCATGGGGTCCCCTAAGTAAAGTCGGTCTAGAGCTGTGGCCGCTCAATAGGCCTCTAAAAAAACCCTTACCTTTACCCTGGTTTCCAGCCATTTACTACAATTTTCATAATTAATAAATTATTATAAACAATATAAAATAATTAAACATTAAGAACTAAAAATAAAATAAAAACACATCTGGACACCTTGGCACCCTCGCACAAAACAGATCTGGGGTCCATGGTTCACCTACCGTTTTGTGCGAAGTGAGCGTCCTTTTTATTTCTTTTTTTATTTTTTTTTAATTTAAAACGAGTTAAGTTTAGAAAATACCTCGATTTATGGTAACAATTCGAATACCGATCCTCTAGCAAGTAAAATTTTTTGTGTGATTTTTGTGAGTTTTAGAGTGATAAAAGTGTTATGGAGTGAGTTCGAAGTGTTTTATTGTAGTTTTAAGTCCAAGGGCATTTTCGTCATTTTATATATTAATTTAAAATAGGGGTGGCGTTAAAATGAAAAGGGTGGCGTTTTATAAAGATTGGGTATATAATTTATATGAATCATTAATCTATTTATCGGTAAAATTGCCAAGCTAATTAGTTAGATTGCATAACCTTGTTTTTGTTGAGCATGTTGATTTGAAAACCATTTCATATAGTTTCTAATTCTTCAATATATTTTAAGAATATTTTTCTTGATTATTATAAATTTCTCTTTAGTTTATATTTATTTGGTTTATAAATTACTTTTATTGAAAGAATAAAATCCATAAATTTTGTCAAATCATGGTGGATTTTTAAAATTTTAATCCTATGATATAAAGTCTTATATGAAATTCGATGTACTTGGATGTGTGATTTTGATAGTAGGTAATATTGAACCATGGACCAGCATGTAAAATAATGGCGGCCTTGTTAGCCGATACGTAAAATGCATTGCTAGAGGAGTAATGACTCCCACAACAGTTAGTGTTTAGAACCCTGGTCCTCAACTAGTCAGACCCTTACATATATATTAGTAACTGTTAATTGTCACTTGTGTGAGTGCAAGGATGATATAGTTATGAGTATTAATCAAACTTGTTAAAAAACATTAATTTTACCAATCAAGTGTTTAGAAGCAGTATTGAACCTCTGCAATTATTGAAAATACTAACTTGATGGCTTATTAGATAAAACAGTAACGAATATGTACCTCTAATATATTTTTAGAATATCTATTGAGAATATTCAAATTTATTTTTTATTTTATATTAAATTGGTGAATATGTTACTCCTATTAAAAGAACAAAACCCTTAGATTTGATCAAACCATAGTTGACTTGTACTATTGTAATCATATGATACAATGTAATGTTAGATAGGGGTTAGAAAATTGCCTTACATGTGAAGTCTCGAACATAATAGTATTGAAAGGAGTGACGATTCCCACCATAATTAGAGTTTAGGAGTTCGGTCTTCATCTAGTTAGACCCATAATATTAACAACCATTAATTTTGTTAAAAAGCATTAAGGTTACCAAGTGTTTACTAGTAGTAATACACATTTGCAAGTATGAGAAAGGTAACTTAATGGCTTAAAATTAAAACAGTAACAATTATTTATTGTCTTAATTTATGGTTTGATTATTATCTCGTAAGAATAATATATTACCACATTATAATTTTGTTAAGAAAGTCATACTCGGCGTTATCGTTAATATGATTCAATCGGCTGTAATAAGTAGTATGCATTTTAGTATCTTGAAGAAAGATATAACTCAGGTTTCGATCAAGGTATCAACCTTTATTTACTTTATAGAGGACTTAGTTGCATTTTATATTACTTGATTACTTTGATTATTATGGTGTATATTTTGTATTATTCTCTCAATTTTATCAATGTAAATTTATATTCTAGATGACTTTAATTTTTAATGGTTCTTAGCAAGTCGGAAAAAAAAGGAGAATCAATAGCATGCCACGAAGCATCATTTGGGATAGCCTCAAGAATAGAGGTATTTCACGATGGTACGTTGAGGTAATACAGGACATATATGACAGAGTGTCGACTATCATACATAAACCAGTGGGTATAACAGAGTATTTCTCAATTAAAATGGGACTGCATCAGGGATTAGAACTAAGCCCTTTCAATTTTACGGTCACTATGGAGGAAATCTTTAAATCCATCTAAGAGACTGTACCATAGACGATATAGTTTTGGTCGCAGAAACCAAGGAGGAGGCTAATAGTAACTTGGAAGCGTGGAGGGAAGCCTTGGAGGGTAAGGGGTTATGCATAAGCCGTACGAAGACAGAATACTTGCGATGCAAATTCAATGGGACATAATCGATACGGGAGCCAGAGGTGACCATAGGGGGTGAAGTTGTTGCATGTACGTCCAAGATCAAATATTTGGTGATTCAGAGTAATGAGGTGATTGATGGTTACGTTACTAATGGTATAAAAGCGGGTCCAGGTCAGGTCCTGAACTTTAGTGGGCCCTAGGAGAAATAGTAAATTGGGGCCCCTAAAAATTTTTACTATTTTGAAAAAAAAAGTAACTTAATTAATATGCAATTATTTAAAAGATAAATATTTTACTAATGTAATGAACATTTTTGATGCAATTTGTCTTTGTTTGTCATGTCAAAATAACTAAAATACAAAGACATACATAGAATATGACATGATCATCAAATAAAATAGACAATATATAAGTGTGCTCCTATTTGATTTGTCAAACAAAAAAGTTATTAATATTGATATATTTGATAATTTTTCATTATACTTCCTTCGTTTCATAATAAATGTCCCTTTAGTTTTTGCACTAATTTGAAAAAGACAAATTCTTTATTAGGATCGTCTCATTGTGATACGGCTTAATATGGGCTAACAAATTCTAATTTACATGATTAATTTTTCTAAAAAACCATTAAATGGACTGCTTGTATGGTTCTGTCTCACGATGAGACGGTCTCACACATGACTTGCTGTTTGGAAAAATGTAAGCTTAAGAACAAAAAATTAAAGTTGACTAGTTTGGTGGACCACTATTAAAAAGGCTAAAAACTAACTTCTAAAAAAAAGACATTTACAATGATATACCCCTAAATAAAAATAAGACATTAATAAAGAAATAAAGGTGTATAATTAGAAATATTACCAATTGAAATAACATATTGGATAGATTATAAAATTAAAAATAAAGGCAAGACACAATATACGAAGAATGGTCTTATTCTACTCCATCCACTCTTTTCCATTCATACCCTTACTTTTTGGAGCCAATCATCAATAATTTTCATGGTTATTTTAGTTAAGTCAATTTTAAAAATATATTTCTAAATCCTAAAAGGTCAGATCTATCTTTTATCTTCTTTCTCTACCCAACAATGGCTTCCTACTACTTATCACTTACAGGTTTACAGATTTATTGGGCCCTTGAGTGTCGGGGCCTTGGGCGGCGGCACTCCTCGCCTACCCCCAGGGCCGGCCCTGAGCGGGTTAGCTTAAGTGGGGAATTGTTACCGGGGTGCTTTGTGATAAAAGGTTCCCGAGAAAATTAAAAGGTAAATTTTACCGCGTCGCAATTTGGCCGGTGTTGTTGCATGAGACAGAATGTTGGTCGGTAAAGAAGGTTTTCGAACAAAGGAAGGAAGTAACAAAATTGTGTATGATGAGGTGGATGTGTGGTAATATTATGATGGATATGATAAGTAATCAGGAACAAAGATGCGGGAGAACAGTTTGAGATGGTTTAGGCATGTGCAGAGAAAGACCCATGACACTCTAGTAAGAAGGGTCGAATGCATCATGATGGAGGGCAAGAGATGTCGAGGAAGACTTAGGAGAACGTGGGAGGAACAGATGAAAAGTGACCTGCATGAACTTCACCTTTCCAAGGGCCTGACCAGGGATAAGGGCAATTGGCGGCGCCTTATCCACGTCTTAGATTATTAAACCCGTACCTTTTACCTATCATTTGTTATCGTTCATTGTCTTTAATTATCGCTCTTTACCTCGTGCTTTATTTTTTGTTATTTGTACGTATTCTATTTATTCCATTTGTAAGTTGCATGTCTCTTTCTTTGAAGACCTTTTTGGAACATAGGGACTCTTTGAACGCACGCTTCTATATGGGTATGAGCTGTCGTTTCTCTTCCCTCCCTAAACCCTGACCATAGTTTTCTATGAGTGGGATACACTGGGTATTTTGATGGTGATGATGATGCTTAGCAGGTTGGCATTCAGATATTTCCATTATTTATTGTAACTAGATAGATTTTCGTACCAAGCACGGTTTATAATTCATTTAAAATAAAAATAACTAATTTACTTTAAGTAACTAAGTCATTATATGACTCTTAAATCATATTGAAATTATAAATTGATTTGTGAATAGTAAATTGCTTAGTCACTCTACATTATTCCAAATATGTGAGTGATTACACGTAGTTTAAGTTATTTTATTGTTTTTTGCATGTAGGATGGGTGTGTGTCTTACTGTTGTGCATAAGGGAGTCTACTTGTCATGAGAGTGTGTTGTTGCATGCATGTTAGTGCTCTTGCATGAGTGTGAGTGCTTTGTTTAGACACATGTATCCATGTATATAAGTGTTCTTGCATGAAGTTTAGCGTTTTGCTTGGACACATGTCTCAATAGTGGACACATGTCATGGAGTCTTTATTGTGTGTGTTTAGTGTGTGATGTAGGTTGTCTATATAATGCACTAAGTTGATTTCAATCAGAGCCAAAATCATAATTTTGGCTTTGGTTCTAATTTGTGGGGATTCTAGTTCTTGTTGGTTTAATTCAATCTACTTACTCATTCTTTGCATTTGTGTTTGTTCCAGGACAAAGCAAACAAGATTGATACTACAAACAAGCTGTTGCCTACAAGGTTTTACATAACAGAGAAAACACACTTGATTGGGATCTGTGTGCTTATCCGTGTCTACATCTATTCAATGGTTCAGATTTATTCTTCATCAAGGGTGTAGATTTAATGAGTTTGTTAGATAGGACTTTAGGTTGTTATTCTGTTATTATTTTGTAAGGTAGGCAATAGGTTCTTTTTTATATAGCCTTTTCATGCATTTGAGTAAAGTTGGTGTAGCAAGTAACAGAAAGCAATAATGAATTTTTTCATCCTTTTTATTCAATTCTTCTATTGTTATTTGTTAACACTAGTGAGTGCAGATGATTCACAATGTGGAATTGATATTTGTTATATTCACAATGTTGCAAGCCTTCATTCTATATTGTATCTTATCAACACAATCTTCTAGCTATAAATTTATCTTGAAGCTTTTTTCTTATGATGTGCTTTCCAATTGGTGTTACATTCTGCCATTCTAAGTCTGATTCTACAAACATTTTTATTAGCTTGTAAATCATTTGATTTACACTTATTTTGGTATCCTAAACAAAAGAATGAGTTTTGGTGGTTATAGAGGACAAGCGATCCTATGATGCTTCTTTGATGTTCTATGTTTTTCCAGTTCCTTGAAGCACCAAGTAATTATTGAGTGATGAATGTTACTTGACCTGAGGTATTATTCTCATCAGTTTTTGGCATTGTGAACAACCATGTTACAATAGGAAACTTAGAAGCTGCTGTGAGTTTATTATTATCCACTCCTGAAAGTCCATACTTTTATGCGAATTCGCTGCGTGCAGTTGCCCTTACTTCTGCAGTGTCTAAGTCTCTTCTTGAACTTGCTGTTAAGGTATGTAAAATGTCATATTTATTGACATTCTTATCATCATCCTTGTGTCCTAGGCTCTTCTTCAAGATTGTTAAATCTATGTAAAATTCTGAATTGATCATCATCCTGGATTCTTTAAGTCGTTTTAGCTAACATGGTAAGGACAGATAAGTCGTTAAAGTTCTATAATAAGGTATTGTCTAATCGTTTGGTTCTTTACACCGGAACAATTGTGACTGAGAATTCTAAGGAAAATAAAGTAAGTATTGATTTTGAGCCATTGAGATGTCGAAGTTGTGTTGTCGATCTGCTATTGGTGTGTCGCTTTTGGAGCTGTTGCTTGCTTGTCGATCAACTTGCAGCTTCTGTCCATGAGCTGTTGTCGATGTTAACAAAACTATAATGACTAACCGCTGTGTCGAGAGAGGCTGTGAGGGTTGTTACAACAATGTATAGGTGTTGTTGTCGAGGTGCTGTTTATGAGTAGCTATTTAAGTTGTTGCTTGCTTGTCGATCGCCTGTTGTATCAGTTGGCACTACTATGATTACACGATGTCTCGAGGGAGGCTGCGAGGGCTGTTATAGCGATGTGAATGTGGCACTGTTGAGTTTCGATTCGAGCGTAGCTGTTAGAGTTGGTGCTAGCTTGTTTGGTAACTAAAATGGATAAATAAAACTTTCACTTTTCCTTTTGATTAATAGAAACACCTGCATTAGCAAGAGTGTCTGATTTGTTGACGGGTATAACATCATTTATCAAACCCACGTACCATCTCGAATTTGTTGAGGAAGTGGAAGCTAAACACCCACCGAAAACATCATATACATGACATGGTCTAAGCACTATTCCAAATGAAACTAAATTCCTGTTATTTAAGGCTAAACTATATATGTTAATGTGGACACTAGTTACTGCAAGATACCTTCCTTGTATATAGTAAGAGTAGATGGATTAGGGCCATCATTGAGTTTGTATAAGTCGTATTCAAGAAACTTTGCTTCCATTTGAATTCTCAAGAATTATATTTTGTGGAGTTCAGTCTGATGAAATTATGAATTGTGATAAGTGTAATTGGTTCGTTCAGCTAAGGATTGTTTGGGATGGTGAGAAAAATTTAGGGAGGAAAACTGTTACGCTTGATAGTATGTAAATGTGATGAAAAAGCTTATGGATTCATCAAACAGAGTTGATAAAACTAGAATAGATACAATACAACTGAAGAAAAGTAAAACAACGGAAATAATAAGATTGAGACGGAATACTCAATTTGTATTGCCTTTCTAATGAATTACATGACTCATTATATACACCCATAATCAAGCTAATCTAGGTAGTAAATAAGAATACAATACAAACATGCCTAAAATACAATATGTAACACCCCTGAATTTTCGATTCCTTGTACGAAACCAAAATCGCAAAGGGTGGGAGGAAATTCGGGTTTTACATAGAAAGAAAAAGGAAAGAAAAGAATTTAAATAAACGCTAAAGATTAGCTTTGAAAAGGTGAGTAAAAATTTTGGCAGCATCTCTACTCAAACTCGAACATGTGGTAAACCAATCAGCACAACAAAAACAGTAAACTAATTTAAGGAATCATTTCCATTAAAATCTCGCACCACGGCGGAATGGTTCATCGCCGGCTTCTCAAATCGACATGCCAAGCATGGATCATGGTTCCAATGTCAACGTTTGCGTTTAAAAAAAAAAGACTGGACTCCTCTAAACCATACAAGTCATAAATTATGCAGCGGAAATACAAATATACAAGGGAGATCGCAAGGCCTCATAACATAATGTATACAACCAAAGCTTATAAACGATAAATAAGAACTATAGAATCACATTAACGGTATGACACAGTTTATGCTTCGCCCTCGTCAATCTCCCCCAATGCTATGCAATGCAAATGAAGCTCCAATACCTGCTACGACTGCCCATGATCCTCCTGCTGCTCAACATCAGACTAAGGCCAATGTGTCATAGCAGGACAATCATAGAAAGTCATCAAACAATCAAACATAAACACAAACATGTACACGTTAGTAACTAGCATCAAATATAGTAAGACCAACTAATAAATAACATTATGTAATACAATAACATAAGATGATTTCATGGGACACAAGAACAAATAGCAACCGTTTGTCGTCCACCTATGCTTCTTGGGTAAAAAGTTGGTCTTCATACTTCTCTTCTCAAAACATAAACTCTTGTAGAACATACGTAGCATTAACAGACTATCTAACACATGACATGACCTTATAGAGCTTTTCTATCTTAAAGTAAGCGTAGTCATAGCCAATCTTTGGGACTGGTAACTCTTTTGAGGTAAGTTAGCTTAGTGCATTTCTCACTAGCATAAACTACTCTATCATTGAATAATCAATGTGTAAACGTCTTATCAATGTGTACGATTTCTATGAATGAATAAACTGTCTATGAAGGAGTAATATTCCATCAATGGATCTCTTTGTCCACTTCATGGCATAGTGGGCGTTATCGGCCACCCGGCGCCCATGCCAAAGAATGAGCTCATACCCCCTCCAGCTAACCCTTTTGAGTCTTACCTTCGAGAAACTAACACTGGGGTACCAATCCAGTGAAGAGGCAACCATATTGGGGTTTGCAAGGCCCGCATGGTGACACCTCGATCGAGGGGCGTTATCGGCCACCCGGCGCCCAATGACAAAGTATACTCATACCCCCCTTACGGTGGTCCCGTCGAACCTCACCTAGGGGACTACTAAATCAACCGGACATAGTCTAGTTGAGTCACGCCAGCTAATCATAATTTAGTACTTTATCAAATGGGAATAACTCTCGCTTTTGACTATTAATGAGTGCCCTGAGATAGCAGAACGCCGAAACCCACTAAGCAACTCAAATAAAATATGAAATTCACCTACGAAGGAGTCATTCTAACTCCAAGTAAGGCATAATTCAAAAGTGTGCACACACATTTTAATAAAGGGTTTTTTATGAAAAGTTACCGTTGACCACCACCGCCGTTGACCAACCCTTCTTCCGGTTACTAACCCTCTTCCTCCTTCTTCTTCATCCTCTTCCTCTTTCTTCTTCATCTTCTTCATCCTCTTCTTCCTTCTTCTTCATCTTCTTCATCCTCCCTCATCCCATTTCAAATAAAATTTCTGGGTTTATTTTTAAAATTAACCCAAATCTTTTTGTTTTTTTTTTGTTTTTCTTTTTTTTTTAATTTAATTCTTCATCCCCTCCACTTCTTCATCTTCTTCCTCCTTCTTCTCCCTTCTTCTCCTTGTCAAATTTTTGACCCCATTTACCCACAAATTCAAACACCAGAATAATTAATCTGCAACAATAAAGATTGGAACTTTAGATTGAAACAGTTCAAAAATTTATACTTTACACCAATTAATCTCATGCAAAGAAGCAGAACAAACCCACAAAAAATTAAATTAAACCCACTAAAATAAATACACTAAATTTACTAAATATTCACCATTTCAACGTTAAATTTAAGAAAAGAAGAAATTAATCCATTTTACCGCTCTAAATCGGAGTTTAGCGCTTCAATCGTGCATTCAAGTAGAGTCAAAGTTGAGCAATAACCAGCTTTATCCCAAAAATCAAACTCTATAATTTGATTGAAATTAAAGTAAAACTGATGTTAAATTGAAGAAGTAAACTTGAATGAAAGATCTAATACAGTTCAAGATGAATTCTAGAGAGAGAAACTTAAAAATCAATGAAAGGAAAAATGAGAATGAGTAACAGCAAAGAGAAACGGAGGAGGGTAAGGGGAGAAGAACAAGATGAGAGAGAAAGCGTGGTGTGAACATCATTGTCAAAATTTGTAAACATCACAGCCCATATTACAAAAATATTGTATCTATTGAAATATTGTCAATTCAGTCAATTTGCAAATTGAATCTACAGAAATATGGTCGAACTTCCAGTTTAAAGAAGATTTGTGGGTCATTAAGTGCCAATTTTACTCCTTGTCAATTCAGAATTGGGTCAATTTAAGGGGAAGATTTGAGTTAATTTAAAAAATCAACCTAGAAAGTTTATGTGAAATGAGATGAAAATGTTGAAGATTTCTAATTTTGTCAATTTAAGGGGAAAATTTGGGTCAATTAAAGGGTATATTTATGAAATTAAAAAAAACAACCCAGAAAGTTTATGAGAAGAAGGGAGAAGAAGGAGGAAGAAGATGAAGAAGTGGAGGGGATGAAGAATTAAATTAAAAAAAAGAAAAACAAAAAAAAAACAAAAAGATTTGGGTTAATTTTAAAAATAAACCCAGAAATTTTATTTGAAATGGGATGAGGAGGATGAAGAAGATGAAGAAGAAGGAAGAAGAGGATGAAGAAGATGAAGAAGAAAGAGGAAGAGGATGAAGAAGAAGGAGGAAGAGGGTTAGTAACCGGAAGAAGGGTTGGTCAACGGTTGACAGGGTGGTCAACGGTAACTTGGCCGTAATACTGGTCAGTTTTGAAAGTTTGAGGCTGTAATTCATAAAAAAAAAACTTTGAGGCTGTAATTCATAAAAAGGGTAAACTTTGAGGCTGTTTTTCATAAAAAACCCTTTAATAAAATAATAATTTTGATTCGAACCTCTTTATTTTAGAAATCGTAAATGTATCTTTAATATATATATTGTTATTGGGTCAACTGGCCCCAATGTTCATGGATCAAGTCAAAAGGCCCAACCATTCCGGTCAATATTAACGTTGACCCAACCCAGGGCGAAATTACCAAAGTGCCCTTAGGGTTGTCTCATCAGATTGTCATATCCTATATATACCCCAATTCAAACCTTAAATGGTATGCTTTTGTCTCTCTCAAAACTACCATTTTTAGTCTACAATATTTACTCACTTACCGACCATTGACTTGAGCGTCAGAGAGGCTTTCCGGGAAACGCCCCCGGACAAGTAACTCTGTTCATTTTGTAGGTATTCAGCCTTTAACATACATTCGAACACTTCAACAACCGTTGACATACTTCAAGTGGTCACCTTCCGGTCAGGGAGATAACTCGATTTCTACGCAGAAACATTTGGCGCCGTTTGTGGGGAGAGAGACAAGCAACACCCTATTACTCAATCGTACTTAAAAAGCCATGAATTCGAAAAGAAATACAAGAGCCAACACTAGGCAGTCAGAACACCATTCTGCCCAATCGGTCCACGACCAAGATCCCAATGATGGGGCCCCGCTACCCAACTTCGTCACAAGACAAGATTTGGACGACTTCGCGGCAACCATCACTTCCCGTTTTCAAGAGTCGCTCCAGCAGGCAGTAAGAACCTTGCCAACCCTCCTTCAACCACAACTTCATGATTTCCCCCGTTCTGCCCGTAGACAGGCCGAACACAACCCCTCCCGTCCAAAAGAGGCCCCTGACTTCTGGGTAGAAGACGTCGCAGAAAGTCAGGAGTCTCCCCCTTCGCAACAAGCTCCCAACCAAGTCTTACGACCCAATTGGAGAATGCCGAATTCGGCACTACGCCATAGTCAATTACCACCCGAACCCAATCGGCAAGCTCCTAGCCGGATGCCTGATCAAGCTCCTGACCGGAGGCAAGAACAGTCAGGAAGCTCAAGATTTGACGCCCGACAGATCATCAACTGTAGGAGGAAGGAACAAGATGCCAGGACATATCTAACTTCGAAAAGGGAAGGAAATAATCAAGCGGAAGAATCCTATCACAGCCCCTTGATCCAGGAAAGGTACGAGAGGGATGACTATGCCCGGGAAGACTATATTAGGGACGGTTCTGACTCGGCCCCTGCCATCTTCAAAACTCCATTGTCAGCTCGAATACTAGCCGTTCCTGACTGGAACAAAGTTAAAGTACCCGCTATTAAGTCATTCGACGGGTCGGAAGACCCCACCGAACATATCGCTTCCTACCGTGCTCATATGGCCGTGAGCACTACCTGCGAAGCAATGCTATGTAAGTTCTTCCCAACTACGCTCTTCGGGCTAGCGCTGAACTGGTACACGTCCCTTCCACCCGGGAGCGTAGATAGCTTCGCGGCCTTAGAAGCTCTGTTCCTTGACCATTTTGTCGCCTCTAAAACGCAAAAGAAGTCAAACCTACATTTGATGTCCATCATTCAGAAAGAAAGGGAGCCCGTTACCTCATATATTCAGAGATTTCACGAAGAAGTATTGTCAATCCCCGGAACCACTGATGCCACCACGGTCCCTGCCCTTATCAATGGCATCCGGACCCCGAAGTTGAAATGGAAGTTGCTAGAGCATGACAACACGACGTATTCGGAGGCCATGGACGTGGTGCAAAGATTCATTCGGGCATCTGACATATGCACACCGCTAGATTCTCGAAGGAAGAAGGAGAAGGCCGGCCGGTCGCAAGAAACAACGCCTAGCCGGCGGAATTCGGACAACTTTGGAAGAGAAAGATTCAGATCACCCATGGGACCTCCCAGAGATGAAGGTCGTAGACAAGTGCAAGCCTATCCAGCCCTAGAGGTTAAAGACACCACCGAGTCCCGCTTCAACCGAAGCCAGAAAGACATTTTTTACTCCATCCAGGATCAGTTGCCGACACCTACTCGGATCTCGACATCATAGAACAGGAGAAACATGGACTACTGGTGTGATTATCATAAAGAACACGGCCACACTTTATCCCAGTGCCGAGAATTAAAGAAAGTGTTAGACAAGTTGGCCGATGAAGGTCAACTGAATAGATTTTTGAAGCAAGATCGCCGGCCTAGGGATCGCAGGTACAACCCCAAACCAAGAAGTGATAGGCGCGCGACTGGGAACGAACAGTCCGAGGCCACACAGGGTGTTATTAGCATGATTTCGGGAGGATATTCAGAGTTCTATCCAAGCAATAGATCCGTCAAAGATAGCGTGCATACATTGAACCTGATGACCGCAGACGTTAAGAAAATTGACGGACCAAAGATGATCTTTGGTGAGGGAAGTCAAGCAATTCAGTATCCTCACTCGGACCCCATCGTCCTCACCCTCAAAGTGGGGCTGATGTGCGTCCGGAGAGTCTTGGTTGACACTGGAAGTACCGCCGATTTGATTACAATGGATTGTTTAAAACAATTGAAGTATGGAGCAAAGCACTTGGAGAAGCTCGACCGGCCCTTAGAAGCTCGACAGGGAATGTAGACGGTCTACCCGGGAGGGTCAAAACGTCTACATCCCCTCTAGGAGCACGTGAATAAGGACAATCAAGATCCTCAAGCACTGCTCGTGCCAGTACTCGGCCCCTACGCCAGTACTCGGCCCCTATGCTGGTATTCGGCCTCCACGCCTGATACTCGGCCATTGTGCCCATATTCGGCCTAGTATCGAGTTACCAACCCTACCCCTACCTTCCTTCACTTGGGGAAGACTGCAGACAGTCAGAACCGGAGTCTTCCCAAGTGAAGGAAGACAGGGTTAAGGATGACGATTCAAACAGTCTCCCTATATTCGCCCTATAGCGATTCACAACCTTGATTCTACCTTCCTTAATCTGGAGAAGACTGCTGATTGACAGAGCAGGAGTCTTCCCAGATTAAGGAAGATAGTGCCAAGGATGAGCCATCCCATCGACGCCAATGCTCGGTCCTCGCAGCGACCAGTTTCACCGGGAAGCATTCGGCCTAGGCCTCTCCCTGCCTTTGAATGCGATACTCACGAGAACTCCATCCGCCCCCATTAGTACTCGGTTCCTTCTCACGTATTCGGACATGAGAGGTCAGGGGTGCTCTAGGTTCGTTCACCTCTATTTAATTTCCGCACCAAGCAAATTTACCCTCGAGGTAAGACGCCCTTAGCGTGTGGGGCTAATGTTATTGGGTCAACTGGCCCCAATGTTCATGGATCAAGTCAAAAGGCCCAACCATTCCGGTCAATATTAACGTTGACCCAACCCAGGGCGAAATTACCAAAGTGCCCTTAGGGTTGTCTCATCAGATTGTCACATCCTATATATACCTCAATTCAAACCTTAAATGGTATGCTTTTCTCTCTCTCAAAACTACCATTTTTAGTCTACAATATTTACTCACTTACCGACCATTGACTTGAGCGTCGGAGAGGCTTTCCGGGAAACGCCCCCAGACAAGTAACTCTGTTCATTTTGTAGGTATTCAGCCTTTAGCATACATTCGGACACTTCAACAACCGTTGACATACTTCAAGTGGTCACCTTCCGGTCAAGGAGATAACTCAATTTCTACGCAGAAACATATATATATATATATATATATATATATATATATATATATATATATATATATATATATATATATATATATATATATATATATATATATATATACACGTGAACCTTAAATTTGTATATAAAAGAAATTTATTATTACTAACTCAAATTAATTTAACATATTTATAAAATCTCCAAAACTGATTATAATAATAGTAATTAATGACGTTATTAAAATGACGGGGTGTTACACAATATTCTAGCAATAAAATAAGTTGAAAATATTATACTGATTTCCTACACTCCCCCTCAAGTTAGGTCATATGGCTCAGCGAGACTTAACTTGTACATAGCATCATCAAATGTTTCAGATGAAACTTCTTTAGTGAGAATGTCTGTCAGTTGATCCTTCGAACGAACAAAGGGAAGATTGATGATCCCTTTCTTGAGTTTCTCTTTGATAAAGTGTCGATCAATTTCAACACGTTTTGTACAATCATGTTGCACTGGGTTACCTAAGATACCGATAGATGCTTTGTTATCAAAAAATAGATTGCATGGCCCTTTATGTGGAAAATTTAATTCTCCCATAAGCTTTCTGATCCAGAGTATTGATAAGTGCAATTATTTGCACTAATCGCTTATATTTTTATGCTCCTTTGCGGTGTTTTGAAGGCGATTTAGGGTCATTTCGTTCGGTTTCACTCTACTTTGGTATCTCGTGGTCAAATTATGGGAAGTTGGGTGAATTATGCGCTTTTGAGTCATTTTTGTGGGTTTTTGATGCTAATCATGTATACATTGCTCAAAGAACGTCTCAAGATATCAATTTTGTCAAGCCATAAAGAGTAAAAGATCAAAAGAGTAGAAAAGTGTTGTTAATGCAAAAGTTTTGGAAATTTGTACATGCCGATTCGGCAACCGAGCAAGAAATGGCTAACGCTTGAAGTTTTTGAAGCTGTCAGCCCAAATCGCCGACTCGGCTTCCGGGCTCGGAAGTGGCCGCCGAAGTCGCTTTTTCTTCTTTTTTTCGTGCATTCTGTTTTAGTTACTTTAATATGATTCATTTTATTTTATCTTTATTTTCAATTAACTTAGGGTTTATTAGTAGGTAATTAGAAATACATTAGGGGAAGCCTCCTAAGCCTCCTTGAGGGAGCATGAGGGAGGGAGATTGAAACCCTTTTCTTCTTCCTCCTTCCTCCTTAATCTTCCTCCATTAGAGACCATTTTTATTCCTTGTAAGCTTTTAATTTCTTGTCTTTCTTATTAGTAGTTTAATCTTTCTTTATCAATTTTGTATTAGTTTAATCTTTTTTTGTCAAACTTTTCATTAATTGTTTTTCTTAAAAGTAGTTTGTTCTTCATTGTTGTTATTTGAATTATTTGTGGTTTCATTTGGTTTTTAATCATTGATTTTCTTACTTTGTCATTTAATTTATTGTTAGTCATGTCTAATATTATCTTAGGGTTTATTTTAATTGCACTCACCATGATTAGTGAGTAGATTTATTTTCTAGGGTTAGGGTTTGAACCTATTAGTTAAGCATGAATTGATTCTTGGATGTGTCTATGAAACTATGGATTAAAGTGATTAAATTGTGCTAATTAACTCTAAATTAAATATGCTTTGTCGAACCTTTCAATAGAACTAGCGTGTGAGATTGGGATCGCCTTTGCTTTAGGGTAAACTTTAGTTAAATTCTTGTTAATTCGTTCAATAAAGTTAGCGCGTGAGAATTGAATTAACAGGGTCTAAATCTAATAGTTAATCAACAGAGCGAGAGTTTGAGATTAACAAGACCAAGTTTAATCACACAATAAATCCTATACTTCATAGACACTAATGAGAATTTGATCATACAAGACTTTAGGGGATGCCCGACACCCTAGATCTCATCATCATATAGCTTATATCCATTTTAATTATTGCATTTGTAGTAATTAGCTCAAAACCAATCAATCTTTTTATCCCCCAAGCAATATAATCAATTGAAATTACCAAGTTTCTTGTCCTAGCTTCCTTGTGTTCGACCCGCGACTACACGTACACCGTGCGCTTGCGGTTAAATAAAATTTGCACATCAAGTTTTTGGCGCCGTTGCCGGGGAAGCGATCGATAATTAATTTGTTAATTTCTATTGCATATATTGCTTTCTTGTGAATTTTTTTTTTGTTCTGCATCTTTATCCATGGCTATATTTTCTTTTCCGCAATATGAAGGTGAGCAATTCCACACATATTTCTCTAGATTTCAAGATTATGTGGAATACTTGGCCTCTTGTGGTTACACGTTTTACTATGATGATTTAAGCCGTGTGATATTAGAAGGGTTGAACCCTGAGTCTTGGAGTCTAGCTAATTTTATGGGTAATGGTCAAATACTTGACATGGATGACGGTTATCGTTGGGATTTTTTTTGCAATATGTCTGCTCAGTGTTTGCAGGACGAACAATGTCAAGAATCTCATTCTAGACTAGAATCAACAATGAACGAGCTATTAGCAATAATGAATGAACATATGGCTGAAGAGTCAGCTAGTATTGCTCGTATTCAAGCAATTATCGATCAGATGGTAATTAACAATGACAAAACCAGTGGTGAAACATTTGAGCTTGATAATTCCCTTTCTTCAAAGGGTAATGTGGGTGAGTTATACTTTCCAATGGAACAAGGTGATAACTTTAATAACTCTTACTTGCCTATTGATTTATCTTGTGATAGCTCATTTATTGATGATGAGGAAGTAGGGTCTTTAGCGTCTGATGCTATTGAGTCTTATGATATTACTTATGATTGTGTCTCCCCATCTCCCCTCATTCATTCACCACCCATTGAGCATAAGTCCACCATTGACCATCCTAACCTCACTGATGAGGAATGTCATTCCAAGTCTATTTGGGAAAGTGAACTAAATGCACTTGAGATAATGTTAGAGGGTAACGGGGTCTATGATGATGAAACATTAGCAGTGGTTAACTCTTTTGATACTGAGTTTCTTCATCTCGAGACTTCTTCATGTCTCGAATTGTTTTTGGCTGAGGAAGAAAAGTCCCTTATAGTTGCATCTCCACCTTTAATTCATAAGAGTACTATAGAGTTTGTTGATTCTGATTTTATTCCTGATAATAATGCTATTGACAAACTCTCCTGTTATAGTCTCTTTGACCATGATCCATATGTGCTAAATTGTATTAATGTGCATGTTTTTCCTAAATGTGCCGCTAGACTGTTTGACAAGTTGAAAAGGGCTCTCACTTTTTATTTTGCAGTTGTTTTTCTTTCAAACTACCTCTATTATGTTGGTTTAAATTTTTCAGAGGAGTTTGATAAGATGCTTAGAGCTTTGTCGATGTCCAATCTTGAGCACAATAGTCGAGCTATAGACATTAAACAAGCGCTTTGCGGGAGGCAACCCGTACTTTTAGCTAGATCTTCTTTTTATTTTAGTTCTTTTCCTTTTAGACTTCCTTTATCCATGTGTTTCTGTTTTTCATGGTTTGTTCCCTTGCTTCACAGTTAAGCATTGGGGACAATGCTTTCGATAAACATGGAGTGGAGTCTACACCTATTAGCTGTAGTTTTATTGCTTTCATAGATTAGTTTTTATTATAGTCTTTTATTTTTTGTTCAAAAAAATCATGAGAGTGCTAGCCATAACCTGTGAAGGAGGTCTAGGCAAAAGGAGAGTGAGTGTGCTTCAATTGATCTTTATCTACATCCTTTGCCAAGGCGTTCACAGGTATACTTCTTTCCTTATCTATGTGTTCTATCTATTTCTAGCTCCACTAAATTGTCCCACCTTAACCTACCTAGCCATCCTCACTGAGATTCTCGCATACCATCTTATACTAACCATTGCATGTTATTTGAGCTACAAATTTTTAACCAACATAAGCCCCCATCCTCTTTTGTCCAAATTAGCTCTTGGATTGCGAGATCTAAGAACTCCATTATATGAGCCATATTGTTTGGAGTTGGGGTGTTTTATTTGGTTTCATCTTGTTGTAGTTGTATTGATGTTGTGTGGGTGTTTGTTTTCTCTTGGCTATGAGGTCGACAAGGGGTTTGGAATTTTTATGGGCTTATGTGTGATCATATTTTTTTTTTTGAGAGTTAAGGAGATTAAGATAGGAAGCCTCTTTCTTTTGGGGAGCCATAAGTAGATCCGGTGTTCATGTCCAAAGAGGTAATGATGAAACTGATTGTGCTATCGCAGTTCATCATTGGAGTATGTAAGTTAGCTATGTATTCTACCTTCTGTGCTTTGATATGTTTTTATCCAGGGTTACTGAATACCCTATTGCTACCCATGTTCTCTTTGTGCTTCATTTATGTACAATCTTAGCTCTATGTTTATATTGTCCCATTGTTTTTGTTTCGCTAACTTTGTACATTCTATTCTTTGGAAAAAGGGAAACATGCTTCAAAAGAGATAAGCCCGCTAGGTTGAAAACCCGGAAGGGCGACCTAGAGGCAAAAGAGCGGCATGAGTGGGTGAGCAATGCGAGATTTGAAAAAAATGAAAGAGTGGCTAGGACGAAAACCCGAAATGAGTTCCTCGGCAAAATGAGAGAAAAAGAGAGAAATTTCATTGTAATATCCTATGTCATTTGTACTTGAATTTGGAGACCGCATTTTAACCTTGTTTTTATTCTTTTCAACCTTGATTTGCTCGAGGACGAGCAAAGGTTAAACATGGAGTGGTTTGATAAGTGCAATTATTTGCACTAATCGCTTATATTTTTATGCTCCTTTGCGGTGTTTTGAAGGCGATTTAGGGTCATTTCGTTCGGTTTCACTCTACTTTGGTATCTCGTGGTCAAATTATGGGAAGTTGGGTGAATTATGCGCTTTTGAGTCATTTTTGTGGGTTTTTGATGCTAATCATGTATACATTGCTCAAAGAACGTCTCAAGATATCAATTTTGTCAAGCCATAAAGAGTAAAAGATCAAAAGAGTAGAAAAGTGTTGTTAATGCAAAAGTTTTGAGGTGAAATTTGATACATGTCTACTCTTTTGGACATAACTTTTGATAGGAAAATTGCATTGATGCAAAGTTTGCGGCATTGGAAAGTAGACTTCAAGAGCTTTCCAACGGTATATTATACGTCCGATTCCGACAACCGAGCAAGAAATGGCGAACGTTTGAAGTTTGCTGAAGCTGTCAGCCCAAATCGCCGACTCGGCTTCCGGGGCCTGGAAGTGGCCGCCGAGTCGGCTTTTTCTTCTGTTTTTTTTCGTGCATTCTGTTTTAGTTACTTTAATATGATTCATTTTATTTTATCTTTATTTTCAATTAACTTAGGGTTTATTAGTAGGTAATTAGAAATACATTAGGGGAAGCCTCCTAAGCCTCCTTGAGGGAGCATGAGGGAGGGAGATTGAAACCCTTTTCTTCTTCCTCCTTCCTCCTTAATCTTCCTCCATTAGAGACCATTTTTATTCCTTGTAAGCTTTTAATTTCTTGTCTTTCTTATTAGTAGTTTAATCTTTCTTTATCAATTTTGTATTAGTTTAATCTTTTTTTGTCAAACTTTAATTGTTTTCTTAGAAATTGTTATTCCTTAAAAGTAGTTTGTTCTTCATTGTTGTTATTTGAATTATTTGTGGTTTCATTTGGTTTTTAATCATTGATTTTCTTACTTTGTCATTTAATTTATTGTTAGTCATGTCTAATATTATCTTAGGGTTTATTTTAATTGCACTCACCATGATTAGTGAGTAGATTTATTTTCTAGGGTTAGGGTTTGAACCTATTAGTTAAGCATGAATTGATTCTTGGATGTGTCTATGAAACTATGGATTAAAGTGATTAAATTGTGCTAATTAACTCTAAATTAAATATGCTTTGTCGAACCTTTCAATAGAACTAGCGTGTGAGATTGGGATCGCCTTTGCTTTAGGGTAAACTTTAGTTAAATTCTTGTTAATTCGTTCAATAAAGTTAGCGCGTGAGAATTGAATTAACAGGGTCTAAATCTAATAGTTAATCAACAGAGCGAGAGTTTGAGATTAACAAGACCAAGTTTAATCACACAATAAATCCTATACTTCATAGACACTAATGAGAATTTGATCATACAAGACTTTAGGGGATGCCCGACACCCTAGATCTCATCATCATATAGCTTATATCCATTTTAATTATTGCATTTGTAGTAATTAGCTCAAAACCAATCAATCTTTTTATCCCCCAAGCAATATAATCAATTGAAATTACCAAGTTTCTTGTCCTAGCTTCCTTGTGTTCGACCCGCGACTACACGTACACCGTGCGCTTGCGGTTAAATAAAATTTGCACATCAAGTATCTCTGTAATACCTTTTGCTATCCCTCGAAATTCTGCTTCCGTACTTGACAAAGCTACCACCTTCTTTTTCTTGGTCTTCCATGTGACCGAATTTCCCCCAACTAGGGTAAAGTACCTTGATGTCGACTTCCTGTCATCTCTATGTCCAGCCCAATATGCATTTGTGTAAGCTAGGAGATTCAAGTTATTGTTTTTCCCAAACAAGAGTCCTTTACTACTGATTGTTCCCTTTAGGTATCTCAATATCCGCATTATGGCAGTCATGTGTTGAGATTGTGGTCTGTGCATGAATCTGCTGACAATACTAACTGCATATGCGATGTCAGGTCTAGTATGAGATAAGTAGATGAGGTTTCCTACCAACCTCCTATACCAATCTTGGTCTGCTGGTTTCTCTCCTTCGACTATTTGTAGCCCATGGTTAGCTGTGATGGGTGTCTACTGGTTTACAGTCACTAGTGGAAAAAAAGCTATTGGCTGCGGTTTTTTTTGCCAATATAGGCTGCAGTTTTGACTCGCAGCACTAGGAATAGCAGCAGATGACAAAATCTTGTTGGTTGCGGTCCTAAAAACCGCAGCCTATAGACCATTTTCACAACAAAAAAAGGGGGATTATTGGCTGCGGTCATTGCAAGAACCGCAGCCTTTGAGGGCTTTTTTTTATTTTTTTTCGTTTATTACAACATACAAATAAAACGAATAAAATAAACATTTAACAAAATACAAATTCCATAAATAATTTATTACAACATTTAACAAAATACACAAAAAACAAACATAAAGAAATATAAACAATAAAATAAACAAAATAAACAATACAAATTCTCCAGCATCGATCTTCAATTTAACAAAATATAAAAAACTAGAGATCTAAACAATAAAATAAACGAAATATAACAAAATATAAAGAAATCGATCTTCAATTTAACAAAATACAAAATCACTAGCATCGATCTTCAATTTCAACAGCATTTTACTCAAGTCATCATCATACTGGAGATCTAAACAATAAAATAAACAAAAAAACGAAATCTAGATCTAAAAAATAACAAAAATAAAAGAAATCCTAATTATTAGGACACGCAATCTAGAAGCAACAGTTTTGCGTTTCATGTCTCCAACTTGTGTGTGGAAGATGATGAGGTACCTGAATATTGGGCCAGAGAAAGTGTTGAAAGAATCGATCAAAGGCGTTAATAAATTTACTGATGAAGTTATTAGGACACGGAAGAAGGAACTGGCTTTACAAGATGAAAATAGTAAGCAAAGATCTGATTTATTGACTGTTTATGAGGTTAAAGGATAAAGATGGACAACCATTTCTGACAAGTTTTTGAGGGATATATGTGTTAATTTCATTCTTGCTGGAAGGGATACTTCATCTGTAGGTTTTAGAAAGAAATTGAGGAGAAGATTTTAGCTAAAATTTGTGGAATTCTTAACAAAAGAGAAATCAATGAAGATTTTAGGTTTTAGAAACAAGGAGGCATAGTTAATTAGGTTTAGAAAGAAGAAGGGGAATGAGGCGCCTTCTTCTTTCTGATTTTAATACCCAGGCGCCACATCAATTAGGGTTTTTTTTAATCATCAATGGCTGCGGTCAAAGAGATAAACCGCAGCCTATATGTTTTTTTGGGTTATTTGCTGCGGTTTTTCTAAAAACCGCAGCCTATGTATAATTTTTTTTCGCCATATTTTTCTTCTATTTTAAGCTGCATCTTTGAACAACCGCAGCCTATGTCTCGCAGCCAATGGCTTTTTTTCCACTAGTGAGTCAAGTATGTCAGTCTCTGCCAAAAGATCAAGAATGTACTTTCGTTGGCTGATGAAGATTCCCCTTTTCGATCGTAAGACCTCAATGCCTATAAAGTACTTCAGGTTTCCCAAGTCCTTCATATCAAATTCCCTAGACAGTTATTCCTTCAGATCTCGTATCTCATCTGCATCATTCCCAGTAATCACGATGTCATCTAAATAAATGATTAAACATGTAATCTAACCCCTTTCTTTCTTGAGGAACAACGAATTGCTTTATTTGTACCCGAATTTCTTCATTGTAGATGTAAATCTCCCGAACCACGCTCGAGGTAACTGTTTAAGACCATATAAAGCCTTTTTGAGTTTGCACCTCTCTTTTTGACTGTATGCTTTTGAGAACCCTGGTGGTGGTTTCATGTAAACCTCTTCTTCGAGTTCACCATGTAAGAATGCATTTTTCACATTAAACCGATGTAAGGGCCAGTCTTTGGTTGCTACAATAGAGAACAAAACATGGATAATATCGATCTTGGCTACAGGAGAGAATGTCTCAAAGTAGTCTATCCCATATGTTTGAGTGTACCTCTTCGCTACAAGTCTAGCTTTATAATGTTCAATAGTTCCATCGGCATAATACTTGATGGTGAACACCCATTCGCACCCTACTATTTTCTTCCCTTTCGGCAGCTCACATTTCTCCCAAGTGTCATTTTTCATAAGGGCTGAAATTTCTGCCTCCATTGCCTTCTTCCATTTCGGATTCCGAAGAGCTTCTTCAACACTTCTAGGTATTGTATTGGAGTACAGAGAAGTGTTGAAGGCCTTTGCTGTTTGGGCTAAGTTTTCACCATTACTTCGATTTACCGGATATTGGGATCTCTTAGCCTCATAATCTAGATCATACCTATTCCAATTCAATGTTCGCTGTAATCCACGAGAAAACAATGGAGTCTTGTTGTTTCCATTGAGTGTAATTCAGGTCTGTGGGTGTGAGAGGGTCGTCGATGATGTGATTGAGACGCCCTCTCCCTTCTAGTGCAACTTAAATTAATTTACACCATTTAGTGTAATTTCGGTAAGTCAATTGTTCTGCCACCCTTAGATCTGCCAAGGGTGGTTCGCTGGTTGTGTTTGGTTTGTTTTGGTTGAGTTGTTTGAGATAGTGGAACATTTGTTCCTGATGTGCAATTGTTACTAGCTGTTGTTCTTGGGGTTTGGATTCTGTTTCGTTTTCCATCTTTGGTAAGGTTTATAGGTAAATGATGATGCTAGAAAAAATGGTTGTCGTCCCGTAACTAACCGTTCCATGAAGAAAAGTAAAACAGCGGAAATAATAAGATTGAGATCATGGTTGTTTAAATCGCGATTCTGATGTACGATTTGAATCGTAGGTATAATCTTACGATTCTAGTTGGCATAAAATTTTTAGAGGTAGAATCATAACACGATTCTACGATTGTACGAGTTAACGATCCGATTCTACTAAATTAGTACGAATTATTTTAAAGTTTTCTTATGTACCATCTTTTACTAATCTCTTTCACGTATACACATAAATTTCAAATTATCCATCTTGAAAACTTTTTAAAAAATAAATTTCTTAATTGATATGAAGATTTAAACTAATTATTAAAAAGTTTTTGTAATATGATCTAAAAAATAAAGTCAAATAAACTTAACTGATGAATTTAAACTTTTGAATTAGATAATAATGATAAGAAACTAGATATTTTTAATATTTTTAAGTTTATTTGTAGAATCGTACGATTTTACGATTCGATTCTACCGATCCGATCCTAGCTCTCTAAACGATTCTAAGTAAAATCGCAATTTTAACAACTTTGATTGAGATGGAATACTCAGTTTGTATTGCCTTTCTAATGAATTACATGAGTGATTATATACACCCATAATCAAGCTAATCTAGAAAGTAAATAAGAATAGAATACAAACATGCTTAAAATACAAGATTCTAGAAATAAAATATGCTGAAAATATTATACTAATTTCCTACAATAGCTTTACTTAGTAAGCCTACTTCTATGAAACATTTTCAGAGATATTTACAGAAGTAATTTAAGTGTATAACTAAATGAATTTTTTTTAGGTGAATGTGATGAAGCTTAAGCTGAAAACCATTTGATTTATTTGCTTAGAGTTGATTGATTGAAATTTGAAATGACTGATATTCATTTTCCTTTTCTCTTGATGTGTTACCCTTGTAACAACAATCATCAAATTCACATTAGTAAGAATTTCACATGGTTTAATGAGCATTGTACGATAGTTCGTCATAGTCTGAAACCAATGAGCTATTAATACGTTACGGATGGTTGTTGGGCTTGTTGTAGGAACTATGACACAGTTCTTTGATGTGGGAACAAAAGAGTGCTCCTTATTATTATTATGGACATATGCATTTGCAGCTCCTGTACTTACATTCTGGTCTACTATATTTATGTGGATCCAAGCCTTAACAACATTTTCCAAGCAAAAACAACATAATTGTCACACAGATTGCTAAGACCCAGATTATCACCAAATTGGAAATTTTGAGGGCACGAGGAACAAAAACGACGCATATGTAACTTGTTAATATTATGGATGACTTATGTTCACCAAGTAATCAAGAAGATGTTTAAGGTAATTAATCATTTTAATTCGTAAAGGTTAGAAAATGACATATCACATGTTTATGATTTGTTTTGTATGGAAATTATTAGTACACAATTCTATGTGTAGTAAATCTTTAAATGTGAAGCATTAGAGTGCATAAAATCAATCCAAGATAAAGGTGTAAGAGGTGTTGAAGACCTTGGGTATACATGAGAAGGGAAAGGCAGCAGCTCTAGCCAGCAGTCAAGGACATTCTGGTGCTGCTGAACAATGGGTTATTGCAGCCCTTTAGTTGAACCCTTATTTGCCTATACATGCACACACATACTCAATGTAAAAGGAGTGCCAAAAGTCTCACATAATTGAGCTACTATCTTGTTCATGTAATACTCCCAATTTAGCTTCCCTCTTCCTACACTTATACTCCATTGTAATTCCTTTAAGTTTGTATTCTCTCCTTTAAACTCATAATATTAATCCCAGGCTAGATGGTGGATGTAGCCCATGTTTGGTAATCCACCTTAAAATCTTTGTCTTGATTATTTACTTATTAGAGTCATTATTTGTGATTCTTGAGTGAGGTTAATACCTCCCCTTTCATAACTCTATGTAGTGTTTGATCATGAGCTTACCGGAAGAGAATGATTCTGAACTTGCTGAGCGTTACATCCTGAAAACATGGTGATCAAATGTAGAATGTAGAATAATTCTTCTCCAGGCATATGATTTTAGCTGGCTCACACATGTATCATTGTTTGTAGCCTTTTCTTGTTTTTCAAAATAAATATTGTAGAAATTGATGATACAAACATAGAATAAAATTCTTTAGGAGGCAAGTGTGGTAATTTTATGAAAGTTGCATGCTTTCTCTTCAATTACATAAGAAATTTAGCTTAGGGGTCGCTTGGATTGAGAGTAAATATTTAAGGTAGTATAAAAAGTCAAACTAATGTAAAAAAGGTAATTAGATATGCAAATAAAGTTATTGAAATAATTGTGATAGAGGTAGAATAGAAGTAGATAAAAAATGATGAATAGAAAAAGAGTTTGATTTCACTAATTTGGAGGTAAAGAATTCCCCCACCTCCCCCTAGGATAAATTTATACCCCAAAATAAGGGAACTTATTGCTATTTTCCCTATTTTCTCATTACCTTCTAATTCATTCTTCCATTTCTCCAACAATCAAATTCCTTTAATCACCTAACTAACTAACCTTAAATTCCTACTTTGACTTTTATTACCCCTTAAATATTTACTCTCAATCCAAGCGACCCCTTACACTATAGATTTAACCCTTTTGAGTGATAAATATGAATCTTTACCTTAAATATAAATCTTCTAATGTTTTAGTTGTGTATTGTGACTGTAGCATAGCGAACCTACAAAACTTGAAGATAAAAACTAGCACTTGTAAACATCTTGTTAAAGTGCTACACTCTTATGAGAAAGAAATCGAAAGAGAAGCTACTCAAATAGCTGATATGAAGGAGAAAGGCACTGATCCTTATGACCTTAAGCAACAGGTATGGTTCCCCAAAAGTTGTTAATGATTAATAATGATATCGTTCTTCTCCTCTTGGCTACTAATTTTTCTCTTCGTAGGAGGAGCATAAAATAGTGTTAGAGTAGGATAACGAATACAGAAGTATGGGCCTAATGGTGGCATGAAAGGTTAATGACCATGACTTGAATATGAACTAATGAAACATGGTTATATGCAAGTATTAGGAGATTTAAGCAAAAAAAATAAATAAAACATTAACACCAAAATTTAAGATGGTTCACCATTAATAAGGCTACATCCACCATCCTAGACTAGTGTATCATTATGTGTTTAAAGGATCGAGGATCATGAAAGCTTATGACAAAGTTAAAGGAGTTACATCAATGAAGAGTGTATGTGTGAGCTATACGTTGAGTTAAAGGAGTTACTACTACTAGAGCTTCTTAGTAAGGAAGATATTAGGACTTAAAAGCTCTTTCTAACAATGTAATTTGAGGGGGCTGATCTTATTCCCTATATCATTTTTTAAGATCACTATGAAATTATAATGACATATTCATAAAATACAAAAGTTGTTACACGTAATTTATACAAGCGATATAATACAATAATCTTTGCTCTATCAAACAAGTAACTAAGTATATTGATTTATATTTTAATTTTTTTTTGTTTGCTTACATTATTTGTGTGTTTAATTAATAGTATCACAAATTCTCTAAATGAATATTAAGCCACATAGAGTTCAAAATACCATATTGAAGCATGAACTTGTGGTTTCAACCTATATTCTGTAAAGTAAACTCAGATAATCTATCAAACCTATCTTGTTCAAATAGACCACAAATTATCTTTATTATCAAACAAATGGATGATAGGCCATGCATATTGTGTACAATCTTCTACCATCGACTTGCATAAAAAACAAATATTGATGCTGCATTAATTGTAGATATTGAAAATACACTATTGAAATAATAAATCTTTCATTGATGGAGTCAATAAACCTGATACCAAAAAAAGCAACACAATTCCCACATAAATTCATAGTAACAATTAATCATATGTTTGTGAAACTGCGGAAAACAATTAGAATGTTTAGCATAGATTAATTAGTTCTAAATGTACGATACTACATCTTAACATCGCTAACAACATGTAAATAAAAAATACGTTAACTTCAAATTAATTTTTTAAAGGAAATAGGATAACTTGAATCCTTAGATCCTATCTTTGTAGATTATGTGCTCTATCTTGAAGCAAGTTCATACAAACAGTGTTGTGTAGATTGACCCTATTGATTTGCTAAGACATACTATTTGATCCGGTTATGTTAGTTATTTGGTAAAATTGACATGTAATCAGTGATGGGTTTATTGCAATAAATGAACTTGTGAAGCTAAATTCATATTATTGATCTCGGTTTGTTAATAAAAGTGACATAATCAGTGATGGGTTCACTCAAAATATAAACTTGTGAATTTAAATTCAAGTTATTTTGATAGGTTTATTCAAAATATGTACTTATGAAGCTGATTTTATGACATCATTATTCATTAGTGATAGGTTTATTCAAGAGATGAAGTTATAAAGCTAAATCATGTTTCTTTGATTTAGATATGTTTGTTAACTGGTAAAATTGACGGAATAAGTGATGGGTAAATTCAAGAGACAAACTTGAGAAGCTAAATTCTAGTTATTTTGATTTGGTTATTTTAGTTAATTTGTAAAAGTGACATAATCAATTATGGGTTTATTACAAGACATGAACTAGGAAATGTGTTTTTATTATTTTATATTAGTTATGTTATTATTATATTAGGTTTAAATTTTAGTTTGACACCTATATTGGAAGAAAGATTTTAAATTGGACGATTTTAGACGGTAAAAATTTAAAAAGTTTATGGTCGTAAAACTCTCATTAGGAATGCATATATATTGAAGCTTTGAAGGTAGCTTTGATAATTTCTCTATTTTAAAAAAGGAAATATTATTGAATTTCCAATTTATCAGTTCTTTCAATGACTGTGTACTCCAAGGAAAAACTGGGACTGGGAGAGGAGTGAGGAGTCGCCATAATCAGAAAGAAGGGAAAAAGAAGGTGAAATCTGAGAAGGGAGGAATTGCTTAATTCAAGTATTTGGCAAAGACGAAGAAACGACATGAGTAATTCAGATGATCATGATCTACTACTGGAACAATCTCTTCTTCAGGTTTCTCTTCCTCAGATTGACTTTTATCATCGTTTTTTCTGTATGCATAGAACCCAATTACTGGGATTTGATTCAATTGTAGAATGATATTGCTACTTCCTGGAATTTCCTTTTCAAATAAATTGGGCAGATTCATTTAGTCCGTCAATGCCAAAACTTCTCTACTTTATCATTGATTCACACAATATTAATGTAGGTATTCCTTAATTAATGATATACAAATACTACTACAATGATCTATATTTGTGGAAAAGCTTTAATCCTTGAAGATTGACTGTGAATTCATGGAGGACAAAATTGGTCAATTTTCGCTTAAGTTGTTAATAAATATTGATTGGTCTAGATATACTATTCTAAATATTTTTGTTCTGTATTAATAGAAATCCATTTGTTGGACTCTGATTGAGATTGAAGTATTTTTGTTCTGTCCCAAAAGAATTGCTAAAGTACACAGTGGTGTTTTTTGAGGGTTTTGGGATGATGTTGTACTTCATGGGGAGTTGAGAGAAACGTGTGGATGAGATACAAAATTAAGTTAAATGAGTGGATGATGTATAAAGTAAGAGTGTAGGTCATAGCTAAAAATATAATTGTAGCATATTCTATGATGAACTTAATGAAACTTGTAGCAAATTCTAGAGTAGAATGATATTGGTATTTCCTTGGAATTTCTTTTTCCATTTCAAAAAGATTAGGAAGTTCACATTTTCCTATATTGTCAAAAAAGTTTCCATACTTATTATTGATTGTAAGGATATTGATGTAGAAGTTTATATAGAAGTACTAGTACAATGATAGCTTTAATCCCAAAAGATTAGACCGTGAAATCGTGCTTGAAAGTTTTGGTCAATATTCACTAGTTAGATGGTAAAGTTTGATGCGGTCTATTTACAAAATGACTCATTTAATCAAATACGCTTCTTATATATGTGAAGTTGTAAATGATGTTTACTATCAAGAATCAATCAAAAACAACCTCTTTGTTATCACTAACAAGTGTAAGGTTACGTACATTTGACCCCGAACCTAATTTTGGCAGGAAGCCACTTAATGACATTGGGTTAATGGATTGTTGGTGTATCAATCAAATTCAATTCCTTGGATTGGATTAGATTGGATCATGCTAGACAAAACTTGTCAATTTTGTTGGAGTTGATAGTAAAGTTTGATGTGATTTACGTATACTATTGGTATTTTTTTTATAATGCTATGAAGGCAAATACTTGAATGAAAGAAGTTGCATCTTTTCTTCAATTACAATTGCCTTATATTTGTCATGTTGTTTACCTATTAAATGTTCTTATTCTCAAATCATGTGGTAATGAAATTCATAAAAGAAAAAGGAAAAAATAGATAATTGAAAGTGGATAAGCATCATCACGAACATTGATATGAAATTTCCTTTACAAAATTACGTATAATTCTTTACTAGAATCACCATTTATAACTACATACCTACAAAATGGCAGATCGTAGGTATATTCTTAATTATGCGTTAAGATAGCACTTTAACTAGTATAAATGTTCTCGAGTATAATGCCATAATCCTATGATGTTACACATTAATATAAAGTTAATTAGTATCACAACTTAATAAGGGTGTAGTTTGAAATGTTGGAGGAGAGGATACATTTGTGGAGTTTCAAGAGTTCAGTGTAAAGGTTGGTAATGAGGGGAGTTTGTGGTTACGGTACTACCCACAAAGAGAAGCTAGTTAATTACTCCTCCATCCTAGTGGTTTGCTACATTTCCACTAAGAAAAGGTGTAGTATAGAGAAGGGAGTAATACTTAGTAAGGTCTTAATTACCCACTTTACCACGCATCTTCAGGAAAATTGCTTACCCTAAATGAGATTAGTTATCCCACCCTTCCCCCCCTACTAATGTGTTTCTTCAACTACCACCACCTTATTTAGTTTTTTCCACTTCTTTCTTTTGCGTTATCGTAGTTGATAACTTGTGGGTTTGGTGATTAAAAAATAGCTGGAATACTGCAGATACTCTTGTGTACAAATTGCATCTTTAAGAAAAAGCACTTTGGATGCTTCTTTGTTTTTACATTTGAAGCTGCTCTTTGATATCCATTATTTTATTTGGATGCCAATACAATATTTTGGGTTTATATTTTTGAAAAATTCAGGCCCTGTTTGGTTTGACAATATAGAGTGTTGGAAACGAGATCAGTAAGCCCAATCTTTTAATATCTATTTGGTTTGGGATTTAGATAACCAATCCCGTGTCTTGAGGGTAACATATACCCTTTGATTGTTACCACTACAATTTGGGTGGTAACAAAATACATTTCTTAACCATTTCTCTTCAGTTCATCTTCATCTTTATCAAAACTCAGACATTTTCTTACCACCAACAAGTGCTATATTCATTTTCTGTGTGTGGGATTATTAATGAACAATGGTACATTTTGCAAGCGATTCCATTAGTTTATCGTTATACCAAACAATTAATAACATTAACACTTATTGTTACCTTTCCATTACTTACAACATTCCATTTCCATTCCGTTTACCTATATTATGCCAAACGACCCCTCAATCTTTAGGAATAAAACTTATATCAAGCATTGCCCATGAACTTAGGAAGGCCAACATAGAATTGTGGACCCAATGATATTATAAGATATACTAAGATACTTGCAACATGATGTACAAATTTATGGCTTTGATTTAACATGAACAGAATGAAAACTGTGAGCTATATGTTGGAGATGGGTCTGTTGATTTTCAAGGGAATCCTGCTTTGAAGAGCAAAACTGGCAACTGGAGATCCTGCACTATTATTCTTGGTATACTAAGATACTCCTTTTGGTGCAGTATCGTTTTCTTTGTAAAATTGTAACTTGCACTTTTCATGGTGATCTTCTTTGAACAGGTACTGAATTTTGTGAACGTCTTGCTTACTATGGTATTGCCACAAATCTCGTCAACTACCTTACCAACAAATTGCATGAAGGAAATGTTATTGCTGCAAGAAATGTCAACACCTGGGCAGGGACATGTTACCTTACATCTCTTGTTGGAGCTTTTTTGGCTGACGCCTACTGTGGAAGATATTGGACAATTGCTGTCTTTTCCGCAATTTACTGCATCGTAATTTCTGAATCACTTTGTTTTCTTTCTGGCTGATTTTTCTGCTTTTCTCCCCTATGTTTTTAAAATTTTAGAGATTGCCTTTAGGATCTGTTTTTCTGCTACCATGCTATGTAGAGTGACTCTAAGGCTTATGGGTAGTCTCTCTTCATATTCCACTTTTTTCATGACATTAAAAATTGTTACATTTCCGCTCAACTCACCTTCATTTTTCTCAGTTTGAGTTTTGCTACATCTTTAATACATGACTTTAAATGCATTCGTGCCCTTATTGATTTGTTTTACTTTACAACATAATCTTTACTTTGTATCTTATAATTAGATAGTATTTGTTGTTTTCTCAAACCAATGTATTTTTACGTATTGTAGGGGATATGTACAATGGCCTTGTCTGCATCAGTTCCTGCTTTTAATCCCTCTAATTGTGTAGATTTCATCTGCCCTTCAGCAACTCCGATACAAAATGCTATACTGTTTGGAGGACTTTATCTGATTGCACTAGGAACAGGAGGGATTAAACCATGTGTTTCCTCCTTCGGTGCTGACCAGTTTGATGATACTGACCCGATTGAGAGGGTAAAGAAAGGATCATTTTTCAATTGGTTTTACTTCTCAATCAACATTGGTTCACTTGTATCAGGTACCTTTATTGTTTGGATACAAGAAAATGTTGGATGGGGTATAGGATTTGGGATTCCTGCATTATTCATGGGCATTGCTATTGCAAGTTTCTTATCTGGAACGACTCTCTATAGGTTTCAAAAACCTGGGGGTAGTCCATTGACGAGAATGTGTCAGGTCGTAGTTGCAGCATTCAATAAGCGTGGGTTGGAGGTTCCAGAAGATGGCACTCTCTTGTATGAAACTCCAGACAAGCTTTCAGTGATCAAAGGAAGTCGAAAGTTACAACACTCGGAAGACCTGAAGTAATTTTTCCATCTCTAACTTATTTGAACCCTTCTGATCAACCTTTATTAGCAATATTCTTTTTACGATTTAGGTCTTACTCTCTTCACTCGATTTTTGTTGAACTGAATTATTATTATGATGAAGCTGACTTTTTCTAATGAAAACTAATTTATAATGATCGCAACCGAACTTCACTGAATATGATGTCCCTAAGTTGAAGAGAGCTCATTAAATGAATGAAAAATGAAAAACGGTTTTGTATGTTGCAAGCCAAAGCTCCATGATGCTTGTTAATGCTTTTCTGCAGGTGCCTTGATAAAGCAGCTGTTTTATCAGAGTTTGATTTAAAAAGTGGGAAAATCCACAACCAATGGAGATTGTGCACTGTAACACAAGTCGAAGAATTGAAAATCTTAATCCGTATGTTTCCTATATGGGCAACCGGGATTGTATTTTCTGCTGTCTATGCCCAGATGGCAACACTGTTTATTGAGCAGGGAATGCTCATGGACCGAAAAGTCGGAACCTTCACTATCCCGGCAGCATCTGTTTCCACATTCAATGTCATTAGTGTAATAATTTGGGTGCCAGTCTACGATAAACTTCTCGTTCCTTCTCTTAGGAAGTTTACTGGAAAGGAAAGAGGGTTCTCAGATCTTCAGAGGATGGGCATCGGCCTCTTTATCTCTATCCTTGCTATGGTATCTGCTGCAATTGTCGAAATCAAGCGTTTGCAAATTGCAGAAGAATTAGGTTTAGTCGAGGAACATGTTGAAATCCCATATAGCATTTTGTGGCAAATTCCGCAGTTTTTCTTGGTTGGAGCTGCAGAGGTGTTTACATGCGTTGGGCAGGTTGAGTTCTTTTATGACCAATCGCCTGACGCTACGCGAAGCTTATGTAGTGCACTTGTTTTGGTAACTGTTTCATTGGGAGATTATTTAAGCTCCCTGATTTTAACTATTGTGACAGCCATTACCACAGCTGGTGGGAAACCCGGATGGATACCTGATAATCTAAACAATGGTCGTCTTTATAATTTCTTCTGGCTTTTAGCTGGTCTTAGCTTCTTGAACCTGTTAGTTTATATAATCTGTGCCATGAAATATAAACAGAAAAGTGTTTCATAGGATTCATTCCTTCTAAAAAATATTAGCATCAAAAATACCAAGCCTATTTATATTGAATCTGTATTTGATAAATCATTTTCTATAATTTGGTATTGGGGTAATGAAATTTTGTTGTTAGGTAGAATTTTGTTTTTTACACTACCACTCCCAGATTGAAAAGTAAAGACTTAATTCATGTTCATATTTTATAGCTCGTTGAATCATGAATTCATAGCTTTTTGAGGTTAAATAAGATTTGGCTTGAAAATACGTGAGACAACATCCTACATCGATAAAATAGTAAGTTGTTGACTTGCATATATATTGAATATGTTAATCTTCCTATTATCATATAGTTTTGGAAAACAATGAACCTCACAAGTTTATGTGCAAGTCAATGCTCTTGACCAGTGGGTTTGTAGGCCTGAGCCCTTGGGTGTCCCGTATCCATATGAGTGGGGGGCTACAGTATGTGACGAATAGTCACGGTCTAATACTAGGAGTCTGATCCATTTATTGATTAATGTTTTGACATTTTTTTTTTGCCTGGTTAGAAGTTCGTTGCATAACTTGCATTTTATTAAACAAGACTCTTGATAATCTGTTCCATTGATAAGGTAAAAGCACACGAAGCTTCCCTCCGAAAACTGCTGGTACCAGTGTGGCATAACTGGCATTGAATTTCTGATTTTGACTGATAAAGTGGATACTGATGAGTATGTTGTGACCAAAACTTACTAGTGACATGAATGAGTATATTGTGGAGTAGAAATTTCTAATCAATAATTGTGATTTGTAAATTACTAAAAAAAATTAATAATTAAAATATAAAAAGAAAAAATAAAAATCCAACATCTCTCACCTATCAAATTATGTCACATAAAGGTGATTTACTAAGTTAACAAATAATCGTGATTGATCTAGACAAACTCTATTATAAAATAACGATGAATATTTTACACCGATTCACTTGAAAAATATTATTCATGTTACTTATTTGGCTTTTTTCAATTTATATTTTTTATTTTCTAAAAATACGATACTGAAATTCTTATTTTCTTCTCATTATAATAGATGCGCATTTTATGTATATTTATCACAAAACAAAAGTCACTATTTGTAGAAAATCATAATGCAGTTAGGGTTTTGAATACTTGACTTGTATTGAATAATAATGAGAGGTGCTACCTCTATTTATACAACTAATAAGGACTAAAATAAGAAAACATAAAATATCAATCTCAACCTAAAGAATTATAATATAAAATAACCTTAATATTCTAAATATTAAAAAGATCACAATTTCCTAAAATATAATATTTTGAAATAATATCTATATTTTATTCTACTACCTATTTTCCTACACTTCCCCTCAATCACCGAAATCGAACTTGCACAATAATTTTTAACTCTTCGAAGCGAATCGCCTTTAATAGAAAGTCCGCTAGTTGATCTTTTGATTAAAAAAGGACATTTTGATGATCTCTTCCGCAAATTTGTCATGGTTGATTTTTAATATTTTGGGTTCGGATTAAATGTCATAAAATAAGTTGGGTTGGTTTAATTTTTGTCTTGGGTCAACTATTTGGATTTTAGGTTTTTGGATTAATTGAGATTCAAAGATAAAATTGAGTTAATTTTGTTTAAAGGGTAGATAAGTAGAAGATATGGGTTGATGGTTTTAATTCGTGGGTCAGTGGGTTTTGGGGTTTGCAATCTTGGTATTTAAGATTAGACATGGGTAGCAAATGAGTAGCCTCCGTATAAAACTCATTTTTTGGGAAATATACTCTTAATTTTCACATTTGGTCTTTCTTTCTCTACTGATTTTTGAGATCTTAAGTTTGTGGGTTTAGGGATTTGGTTATCCTTGCTTATTTCTCTTTTTGGAGAACCTTTCTTGGGGCGTTTTTTGGGTTGGGGTTCGAATGTTTTTGCTTCTGGTTCGTTTGCACCTTCTTTTTTTGGAATATGATTTTTTTATCTTTTTCTTTACTTCCCCTTTCACCATTGACTTTCGTATTCAGTTTTTCTATATTACTCCCCCCTCACGACCTCACTCTGGATGGTGTCATTCATCGAAGGTAGCGAAATTGACTCGTATAAAGTATTAATTCAAGTAGTGAATGAAATAATGAGGTAGATAATATCGGAGTTAATACATGCGAGAATCCATGACATAACCTTGTTATCATATTGTTTCCATTGTAGAGTTATAGTCGTCGAGGGAATGAAGGTGATATGATTGAGCACGAGTGAGGCCAAAGTGCGCTAAAAAGACTTGTGTTGGTCTATGAGGCCAGTCTACAATCTCCATGAGTAGTCACTAATGGTCCGTTGGGCCGGGGTGTTACAAAATGTATCAGAGCAATCCTGCGACCGTGGCTGATTGTGTGCTCAGTGCACCTAGCGGGGGAAAAGATCCTGAAACTATGGTCCAACGAGGACGTTGTATTCATAAGTTGGGGTGAGTGTGATACCCTAGATTTAGCTTGAAAAGAGATTGATACACTACTCATATCAACAAGGTGCATCTTCTTTCATGGGAGCCCATTTGCTAAGAACTCCATAGTTAAGCGTGCTTGGTGGGGAGCAATTTTAAGATGGGTGACCTCCTAGAAAGTTTTCTCGGGTGCGCACGAGTGAGGCCAAAGTGCGCTGGAAAGACTTGTGTTGGTCTGTGGGGCCAGTCTACAGTCTCCATGAATATTCACTTGCGGTCCGAGGGGTCGGGGTGTTACAATCCCCCAATCGCCAAGTTCAACTTTCATTTCTTTACACCATCTGGTGTAATTTTTCCGTCTAAGTTTTCGGATATCATTGGTTTTTTATTGATATTTGAGTTTGTATTAATTTTTTGGTTTCTTAATTGGAAAAGGAGGATAAATTTCTCAACCTCTGTCAATCAAAACATCATGTTTTCCATCTGATTTTTTTTATTGATTTGGTTTGGTTTGATTGTTTTTGCTTTGATTTGTTTTTTCTTTGGATAGATTTTGGTTGATTATGATTAATGATAAAATACCGATAGAGTTTTTCTGTCAAGGATAACCCTACAGCGCTGATACCATGTAGAAAATCATAACGCGATTTGGGTTTTGAATACTTGACTTGTATTGAACAATAATGAGAGTGCTACCTCTATTTATATAAGTAATAAGGATTAAAATAAGGAAACAAAACTTTAACCTAAACCTAAATAATTATGAAATTAAATAACCTTAAGATTCTAAATATTAAAAAGATCGTAATTTCCTAAAAGATTGTAATTTCTTAAAAGATCGTAAGGGCCCAAAGATCTCGAAAGTCATTCAAAGCCTCCCAAAATCCCCCTTCAAAGGTTGAAATTACCAAAATGCCCCTTGATTAGTGAACCAAGATCATTTATTTCCCTACAAATACCCTCATTTATTACCATTTATGATACGTTTGTCTCTCTCTAACCTCTCAACTACTTGCATTCATTTATTACTTCATATTTCCGACCACTGACTTGAGCGTCGGAGGGGCTTTCCGGAAAACCGCCCTTGGACAAATAACTCTGTTTAATTTACAAGTCAATAGTCAAACCTGATTCAAGTAATTTGGACCCTTCCACACCAAGACCTACCTTTGCGAACAACCCCTTCCTTCTTGGATTAAGTTGACTCGATTTTTTCGCATAAACATTTGGCACCGTATGTGGGGAGAGAGGAAAACACCCTACGTCTTACGTCAGAACAAAAGCCATGAATTCCGAACGAAACACCCGAGCTAATACACGTCAATCAAAACATGACTCTGTCAATTCGATCCATAATCATGAGCCAACTCCGACTCCTGTTTTGCCGTCGAACTTCATCATCCGATGGGATTCGGATGCTTTTGCCAAAAGTATCATGACATGCTTTCAAGAATCACTACAGCAGGCAATTCGGACTCTGACGAATATCCTGAAACCCCCGCAGCAGAATATTCAACATTTTGCTTGTCGGCAAAAAGAGTAGGTCCCAACCTTTAACTGGAAGAATCAATGTCAGGGTCAGGACTTCTGGATAGAAGACATAGCAAAAAGTCTGGAGTCCCTCATCAGGAAGAATATGCCCATGAACACAGGGCCCAACAGATGACGTTGGGAAGCCGCCGTCCACAGAACTCTTCTGCCTCGAATCTTAACTGGATTACTAAAGAGGTAGCTATACAAGACTCGAGCCAGGCTTCTAAACACTTATGGTTTGATGCCTGACACATTATCAATAGGAGGAAATTAAAAGAGCAAGATGCAAGGACCTACCTCTATTCAAAGAGGGTAGGAAAATAAGTATTAGAGGAATCTTACCACAACCCCCTTTCGTCAAGAAGAATACGGAAGAAAAGACCTCTATTCTTCCTTTCTTATCTTCAAAACACCACTATCAACTCGAATATTGTATGTTCCTAACCTGAATAAGTTTAAGGTGCCGGCAGTGAAGCCTTTTGACGGATCCAATGATCCCGCTGAACATATCGCATCTTATCGCGCCCACATGGCAGTCAGTACAACATGCAAGGCCATGTTATGTAAGTTTTTCCCTACTATCCTTTCGGGATTGACCTTCAATTGGTACACGACCCTATCACAAGGAAGTGTAGATAGCTTCACCTCCCTCAAGTCCCTTTTCCTTAATCACATTGTAGCCTCTAAAAGGCAAAAGAAATCCAACCTCCACCTGATGTCCGTGATCCAAAAGGAAGGAGAATCTTTCACTTCATACATTCAGAGTTTCCACGAAGAGGTCTTATCGATACTCAGAGCCACTAAAGCTGCCACGGTCCTAGCCATTATATGTGTCAGAACTCCGAAGTTGAAATGGAATCTCTTGGAGCACGACATCTCTACTTATGCTGAAGCTATGGATGTAGTTCAGAGATTCATTCGGGAATCAGACATTTATACGCCCTTGGACTCTAAGAAGAAGAAAGATAAGACAACAAAGTTGCAAGAGCGGACGCCTAACCAGCATAACTCAAACTCATATTGGTGGGAAAGGTTCCGCTCACCAATAGGACCTCCTCGAGACGAAGGCAGAAGACAAGCACAAGCCTACCCCACATATGAGGCAAGGGATAGCGGAGAATCCCAATTTAATAGAAGCCAAAAGATATATTTTATTCGATCAAGGACTAATTGCCAATCCCCCTAGGGTGTCCACCTCACAGAACAGAAGGAACATGGACTTATGGTGCGAGTATCACAAAAAGCACGAACACACTTTATCTCAATGCCGTGAATTGAAGAAAGTGTTGGATAAATTAGCAAATGAAGGAAAATTGGACAGATACTTAAAACGTCATAACAGCCGACCCCGAGGTCGTCGTGATGATAATTGTCAGAGGAACGTAAGGCGCTCGGATGGGAATGAGAAACAATCTGAGGCAACAGAAGGAATAATTTTTACATGATATCTAGAGGATATTCGGAATACTACCCTAGCACCCGGTCGATCAAGGATAGTGTTCATATTTTGAACACTATGACCGCGGAAGATAAGTAAACCATCAATTGACCACAAATGATGTTTGGAGAAATCAGCCAATCAATTCAGCACCCTCATTTTGACCCAATCATGCTTACAATCAAAGTTTGACTTATGAATGTGAGGAGGGGGTTGTTGGATACCGAAAGCACTGTCGATTTGATTAAATTGGATTGTTTTAATCAACTCAAATACGGCCCCGAGCACTTGGAGAAGCTTGGGCGACCGTCAGTCAGGTTTAGAGGAAGTCGAGTCTGTCCATCCGGCATAATAGTTCTACCGGTCAGATTTGGAGAAAAGGGGAACGATCGAACATTGCCGGTTCGATTTACTATAGATGACATCCAATTTCCCTACAATATTATCATGGGCCTTCCCCTCATTAATAAAGTGAAAGTCGTTATATCTACCCACCAACTGCTCCTCCAATATGAAAGGATGATGGCAAAGTCAGAATCTTAAACGGGGATCAAAAGATTGCGAGAGAATACCAAGTTAATACATTTAATATGGGGGCTGAGAGCAACAAAAGGGAGAACGAGAACCGGAAGTGAAAAGTAGAGCAGGTAGAGTCTGTCTTGCATGTGACCGATGATGATCCCGTAGAATGAATTAGCCTCAGCCAGTAGAAGGGTTTGAAGATGTCGCCATTTGGGGCAAAGAAAAGATACGCGTAGGTAAGAATCTAGGGGAACCTGTAAGGGAGGATCTAATAGCTGTTATTCGGCAATACCGGGAGGTATTCGCATACGTTGTTGAGGAAATGTCCGGAATCCCAGCAGAGTTATCTTTACATCACCTGGACATCAAACCCGACTACAACACGGTTAGTAGAAGCTAAGACGCCAAGGTGCCTAGAGGGCGCGGGGTGCCAAAGAAGAAGTAGATTTGATAAAATTTTCAAGGTAGTCTACAAAAGAAATGAAAACTTTTATCCCTTTACAATTTTTTTGAGGTTTTGCCTTTTTGTGAACAATCGGACGAGAATTTAGCTGGGACCTTCCTATGTTTAACTCGAGTTATTTAATTAAAATCTAGTGGAATAATACAATATGTATCACAGAAAAAGAATAATAACCAAGTTGATTTAGGACATATACACAGATGAATATTCAGTTAAACCTATACTTAGTATTTTGGATTCGCTAGTAAAACCAAATAATAAGATGGGTTCAAATAATCATATACTACCTTAGGCGTTATTTATTATTCTCTCTGTTTTTATTTGCTATTTCGATTCACTTTTTCGCAAATCCCAACATAAACTTAAAAGTCAAATAATTTTAAGGAAGATTTACCTAAAATAATTTTTATTGCTATTCCTATAATAATTCCAACTTTTCATTGACCATGAAATTTTTTTACTATAGGATTACTTACCCAAGAACATTATTGCCTATATGGTGACTGATTTTTACGGTTATATGCTACAAATGAAAATCAAAAATATTAAAAGTAAAAATTAAAAATTAAAAAATAATCTTACTTGATTTATTTATTCATGATTTCTTTAGTTTTTTTTTTGTAATTTAATTTTGTATTTACTTTTCATTTTTTATGCGAAATAATTTGTTGTATGGATAAGAGCTAGAGGTCACTTGTTGCATTCTTTGCAAATTATTATAGGAAAATGCTCCATTTTGTGAGAATTATTCATGTTTAATAAAAAATTAATATGATTTAAAAAAAATAAAAAAATAATATTATTATAGGAAAAGCATTAAAAGATAAGATTAATCTAGGTATTTTTCCTAATTTTATAGTGAGTTTTTAAAAATTCTAAAACTTTATATTTAGAAAGTATATATTAAAACAAATCTAATAAGATCCCACATAAATGTTTTTTTTCATATAAATTGGTGAAAAATCATAATTAAAATATAACATAAAAATTCGTAAATTTTTTTAGAACACTAGTGTATATACCCGTGCAATGCACGGATGTATTAATGTGTTGATAAATATAATTATAATTTCTAAGTAATGACAATGCAAATATATATTATCGTTAATAATGATAAATAATACTACCTCCTATTCAACCTAAATGGGACATTTATTTTTTGGCACTATTCACATCACTTTAAATTTGTATTTTACTCTTAATCTATAAGTTAAAACATAGTCATGTGGGATCTTATTTGATTCGTCTCAATACAAGGATTATTAATATCAAATTTTTATCATTTTTAATTAAGAATAATTTGAGATATTAAGGGTTAAAATGTTGCCTCGGCAAGTGTGAAAAACTAAATGGGACATTTAGGCTGAATAGGAGGGAGTAATAAAGTTTTTTCTCTCTAGCGCATGTTTCTCTCTCGTGCGATTTCACAGTGTGTGCTTGGTCCCTTCGATTTCTACCGGAATCCGGCCATGGGCAGGAGAGGCCGGCCACCTAAAGTGAAGGCTGTTCCGAGGAGGCAGTCTAGGAGTGTTTCATCACGTGAAGGCACCTCTACTTCACCGGAGAGGTCTCTGTTTCAGTCGTTGCAACCTAGTTCGCTTTGGTCTCCACAGCTTGCTGACTCTTTCGTAGCGGCAACTTCTCAGGCGAAAGTGGGGTTAAGCTGGGTCTCTGTTTTGAAGTCCTAGGGTAAGCCTCCATCTCAGAGTTTGGATCCTTCTGCTGTTGCTATACAGGATGCTGGTTCTTTGGAGGCAGCTGGGCCGAAGATTACCTCTGCAATGCCGATTCCGACATCAACTCCGATACCCTCTGGTATGCTTTCTCCTTCTCCCTCTTGTGTTATTGGTCGTATTTTACAGTCTGATATTGAGGATGAGGTAAAATTTTGGGCAAATGTTGTTGTGTGTTATGTTGCTAGCTCTACCCCCCCTCCAAGTGGTTGAGGGTTTTGTGAGGCGAATCTGGAAGGATACTGTGATTGATAAGATAGGGATGGTAAATCGGGGTGTTTTTGTTGTTCGGTTTGAGTCCAAAGAGGATCAAGAAAGGGCTTGTAATTCAAATGGACTCCTTTTTGACAAAAAGCCGTTTATTGTGAAACCGTGGTCCCCTAGGATTTCCTATGATAAGGCTAGCTTGTCTACGATTCCGGTATGGGTTAAATTGCCTAAGTTGGATATCATGTATTGGTCGGAAAGGGCTTTGACAACCATAGCGAGCTATCTAGGGAAGGTTCTTAAGGTGGATAATGCTACGCTGGCTAAATCCTGTATGATGTATGCTCGTATACTTGTCGATATGAATATCTCCGAGGGCTTTCCGGAGGAGCTCTTTTTCTCTATTGAGAATGGTGAACTTGTTGCTCAACTAGTTCAATATGACTGGGTCCTTGTTTGGTGTACTAAGTGCTCGCAATTCGGCCATATTTATAGTGATTGTCGTATGGGTAAACCTAAGCAACCTTTACAGGTCGATGATCATGGTTTTCGCCCTGTGAAGAAGTCTTTTCGGCCAAAGTGATGCCTAAGGCGCCAATGACAACTCCACCAGAGCATGATACACAGGCTATGGCTACTCACCCGGTTCCTAGAGAGACTAATAATGTGGTGTCTGGGGTTCCGGTAAAGATAGGTACTCTAGAGGAGAATCAGCCGGATAAGACAGACAATTATTTGCACACTGATAATTCTTTTGCAGTGCTTAACCTAGCTACTGAGCCTGAGTCTGTTATTCATTTGGAGGCACCTTCGGAAAGCATAGCTCTGGGGGCTGACCCCATCCGTGTTAATGATTAACTTTGGAGCGTGGAATGTTAGGGGACTTAATAAGGTTAATAAACATCTTGAGGTGGCACGTTTTTTGTCTTCCCATAATATTAGCCTTATTAGTCCTTTAGAGAAGAGGATAAAGCGGTCTGGTCTTGGCTTTCTTTATCTTCGAGTTTTCCCTGGTTGGTGTATTACTAGCAATCTCGCTTGGCATGATGGGGGGTGAATAATTGTTGGATGGCGTAGTGAGGATATTCAGGTGGAAATTCTTCATTGTGATGGTCAGTTCATCCATATTCTGGGAACTCTGTCTTCGGACGTTAGCTTTCATTGCACTTTTGTTTATGGTTCATCATCGGTTCGTGAACAGCAACATCTTTTCTTTCGTCTTCGGGAGTTTAGCAACTCTATTACGTCTCCTTGGATCCTTTTAGATGATTTTAATTATGTTGTTAATTTCGTTGAGCGTCAAGGTAAGCCCATTCGTCTTCATGAAGTCTAGCCATTTTGCGACTGCTTAGAATGGTGTGGGTTACATGATGTTCCTTATACTGGTCGTTTTTTTACTTGGACTAACAAGCAAGCAGGAGTGAGACATGTTATGAGAAAAATTAATTGGGTTCTTGGTAATGAGCTTTGGGATGAGAACTTCCCCTTTGCCACAGTTCATTTTCTCCCGGAGGGCTTGTTTGATCATTCTTCCATGTTAGTCACCTTCCCTAATCTTCCGCGTTGTAGGAAACCATTTAGATTTTTCAACTTTTGGTCTTCCAAGGTTGATTTTCTTGACAACGTGCAGAGTGTTTGGAATACCAGAGTAGAAGGACACCTCAGCTATCAAATCTCTCAGAAGCTTCGTCTTCTGAAGAAGCAGTTACGAGTATGATATGGCAAGGAAAATCATCATCTTGAGTTGCAGGCTGCTCAAGCCTCTTTATATGATCTTCAGCAATAACTCCATGAGCATCCCTTTAGCGAGGATCTTGCCTCTACGAAGCGTCAGGCCGCTGCTCATGTCTGCCAACTGAGGAGAGATTTTGAAGCTGCCATGAGACAAAAAGCGAAATTAAAGTGGATACAGCTTGGCGATGATAATACGCGGTTTTTCCACCAATGTATTAGACAACGACAGAGGTCCAACAGGATCACCTAGTTGCATATTAATGGAATAGATATCAATGATCCTTCTTTGATTCAGCAGGAATTCCATCGGTTTCATGCTAATCTCTTCTGTACTCAGCTTGATCATAGGGCTAAGGTCATGATTGATGTGGCTCGTAATGGTCCTATTCAAAATGACTCTCAACGAGAATTACTGCACCTTTCTTTTAGTAAGGAGGAGATTAAAGCAACAATGTGGAGTATTCCCGATGATAAAGCTCTTGGCCTTAATGGGTTTAATAGTGGTTTTTATAAAAGTCGCGTGGAACATTGTGGGTGATGATGTGGTTCAGGCCATTTCTCTTTTCTTCCATAATGGCAAGATGCTCAATAGTTGGAATATCACTACTGTCACCTTAATCCCAAAAACACAGTATCCTTCGCATCTGGGTGACTATAGACCTATTTCCTGCTGCCATGTTCTCTATAAATGCATATCCAAGTTGATCTGCTCAAGACTTCAGCTACTTCTTGGTAGCATTATTGACCAGGCACAAGGAGCTTTCGTCTCTGGTCGAAACATCATGCATAACATTCTTCTATGCCAGGATCTAGTTAAGCAATATTCTAGACAACATTGCCCCCCTAACTGCCTAGTTAAGATCGACTTACAAAAAGCGTATGACACGCTGGATTGGAGGTTTATCAAGGATATGTTGGCAGCTCTGAACTTCCCCGATCATCTTATCCACATAGTTATGACTTGTATAACCTCAACCAGTTATTCTCTTCTTCTTGATGGTAGTCCCACCTCTACTTTTAAGGCTAAGCGAGGTTTACGCCAAGGTCATCCTTTATCTCCTCTGCTTTTCGTTATTGGTATGGAATATCTATCGCGACTTCTGCGAAGTGTTGAGGATAGTTATGGGTTTCATCCTAGGTGCCAGAGAATTAAGCTCTCCTATACGTGCTTTGCTGATGACTTAATGCTTTTTTGTAAGGAGGATGTCTCTTCAGTTCGAATACTTTTTCAGTGTGTTCAAATGTTTTCTCACGCCTCTGGCTTACAGGCTAATTCCTCCAAGTCGGCCATTTATATTGCAGGGGTTGACCCCCATATTCGTGCTGCTATTGGAGATATTACTCAGTTCCCTTTTGGATCCCTTCCTTTTCGGTATTTGGGTGTTCCCGTCACCTCCAAACGCCTTTCTATAGCTGAATGTGAACAATTAACTGATAGGATGACAAACAGAATTAAAAGTTGGCAAGCTAAGCATCTTTCGTATGTGGCGCGTCTTCAACTCATTAATTCTGTCTTAATGGGCATTTTTGCTTATTGGTGCCAAATGTTCATCCTACCGAAGAGAGTTATCAGTTGTATTAACTCAATCTGCCGCTCCTTCTTATGGTTTGGGATTGTTGAATCTCACAAACCTGGCCTGGTGAATTGGAAAGATGTGTGTAAACCTAAACAGGTTGGAGGGCTTGGCATTCGCAATCTGTATTCTTGGAATCAATGCCCTGTGGGTAAAATTGCTTGGCACATTTACGTGATGAAAGAGTCAATGTGGGTTCGGTGGATTCATGGTATCTACACTAAGGGTAGTAATTGGGCGATCTTCAATGCTCCCCCCACTGCTAGTTGGGTGGTGAGAAAGCTGTGTTCACTTAAGGATTCCTTGCGGGATTATGTTTTCCAGAATTCTTATTCCATTAAGAATGTGTACTCGGAGCTTTCCAAGCCTACACACAGAGTTCGTTGGAGATTTGTGGTGTGGAATGGTATGTCTATCCCCCGACATAGATTTTGTGTTTGGCTTATGGCTTTGAGAAAACTTAAAACTAAGGACAAACTTCTTGCGCTAGGTGTAACAAGTGATGATCTTTGTCCTTTGTGTGCACCATCTACGGAAACAGTGCGTCATCATTTTTTTATTGTCCTTTTAGTAGACAATGTCTTGACGGCTTAGCCACATGGGTGGGTTTCGCTTCAAACACATCAATACTATAAACTTTCGTAAACGGAAGCTTATTAAACAACAACAACACGCCATGTGTAACATATGCTTGTACTGTCTATGCTGTCTGGAGAAGTAGGAACACGGCTGTTTGGGAGCATAGGGTTCCCATTCCAAGTCATATTGTCTTACAAATTCGGAATGAGGTGGCTCTTTGCTTTCAATCACTGAACTACCATTTTGAGATTTGATTGGGATGATGCATACCAATTTCAATCTAATCTGCTGTTGGTTGCCTTGATGTATTCTGGTGTTTAATTAGAGGTAGCTGCTCTTTCTGATGAGAGTTGTTGGTTTTGGTTATTCCTTGTTGCGGGCTTGCTGTTTGTTTGGCTGTTGGTACTCTTTTGGTTTTGATCTGTGTCTGCTGCAGTCCTTTTTGCTGCTGAATCCATTGTGACCCTACGATGTTGGATTTGTTTTGTTGCTGTTTGTGTGCACTTGGTTATGATGAGACCCGGTTTCTTTTTTTGTTGCTAATACAACAAGCTACTGTTTCTTTTTTTTCCTCCTCGGATGCTGCTGGTTTTTGTTTAGAACTACCGCTGCTTTCTTTTGGAGTAGGACTTGAGGTGTTTCTGAGTCAGTGATGATGCAGTTGGGATGCCTTTTTGTGTCTACTTTGTGAGCTGTTGCCTATGCATGTTAGAGGATGCAGTTAGGGGCTGATTCCGAGTGTGCTATTCCATAACATGTTGTTATCTTGTGCTGCAACTTGGCCCTTCATGAGATGCCTGTGCTTGTGTCATTGTTGACACTCGATTGTTATATTTTCAGATGAATGGAATGCACTTGTTCTGTTTACTTAGTTGGAGGTTGCTACAATGAGCTGTTGGTCTATTGCTTTGTGAAATGATGCATTGGTCCTGTTGAGTTGGGCTGCTTGGATGTGAGGCAGCTGTGTTGCTCACTTGCTATTGGTCTTCTGCTGGTCTGATGGTGGCATGCATGTTGCTGTAATGTGCTCACTTGCTGGTTTTGCTCCCTCTTCGCAAAATATGTTACTGATGGTGTCATGACTCATGTGCACACTTGCTGGCTGGTGCTACGGATATTGCTTTGAGGTGCTACTAGCCTGTTGGAATGCGTATACTGCTGGATTGGCTACTGGTTTGGTGTTACAGGCTACTGATCAACTTCCCATACCTCACAAGTTTCTGTTTCTTGCTGGTTTATCTAATTTTGATGTATTTATAGACTACACTGTATAGCTCTATAGTGCTGACTTTTTTTGTCGGCTCATTTTTTTAGGCCTCGGTTTTTCCCGTATGCACATGAAGATTGGGCCGAGAAAACCCTTCATAGAAGGTGAGCCTCGGTTCCACACTGATGCAAATAGGAATTTCTGAGTTTCCCTTTGCCTTGATGTATGTTTTGTTTTTCTGGTGAATGAAAAAGTTTTTTATTTGTCTATATATATATATATATATATATATATATATATATATATATATATATATATATATATATATATATATATATATATATATATAGTTTTAGGATCAAATAAGAAGGGGTGTGAAAATAGGAAGGATAGGAAAGAATTTCATCCATTAGATCTTAGATCAATGGTCCATCTTGCACACGTTTGAGAACAGGAAAAAAGTTGTGATGCTTTCTTAACTATTATGTGATACTTTCTGTATAAACATGTGTTTTCTTAATTAATGTGTGATGCTTTCTTCATAAATATGTGTTACTAGATCTGCTGCTATGACAAATGTTTTTCGACCGTTAGATCTTGCACCCCTTCTCATTGGATCCTCCCTATATATATATATATATATATATATATATATATATATATATATATATATATATATATATATATATATATATATATATATATATATATATATATATATATATATATATATTATCGTTATAAAATTATCTAATTTGAATAAAATGTATAATTGAAATAACTATTAATTATTTAATGACAAAGTGTGATTGTGATAAATTCTTAAGCAAAATTGAAAAAGAGTCGCCATTCTAGAGAATAAAAAAAAATTTGAACGAAAAAATGTAAATAAAAACGATTTATATGAAAAAAATAATATTTTTAGTAAAATTTACTTTATGAAAAGGTAAAGGTAGCCTAAAACTAATACTCCCTCCGTTCCTTTTTATTTGTCCACTTTATGAGAGAGAAATTTAATTTAGATTTTTAAAGTACAAATTGAAGATAAAATATATTCATGATATCTTGTTAGATTTGTCTTGATGTAAAGTTTTTTAATATATAATTTTTATAATTTTATATGATACGTGCTTAGAGATATTAAGACTTAAAATGTGCTAAAAAAAATGTGTGTAAAAGATAAAGTGGGCAAACAAAAAGAAACGGAGAGAGTATTAAATTAAGCTTGTAAGAAAAGCTTTATTTTTATTGATAATTTAGATACGTAAATGAATAATCAAAAAAATAAATAAATAAGTTTTATATTTTTATAGCTTTTTGAGAAATTTGGGTTAAAGAAAAGATCTTTAGTTCTTACATTTTTTTTTGTACAACTAAAACACAAAAAAAATGAATTAAAAAGTAATGTACATGAATTAATTCTTAACCCAAATCTAAATCAATAAAAATTAAAAATGATGAGAAAATCTTTAGAAAAGCTTAGAAAATAGAAAAAATTAGTATATTATAAATTTTAATACTGAGAAATATATTCAATCATGAAATATTCTCTTATTTCAAAGATAATTTAAGCAGAACAGCAAGCACAAAACATCATTAGTCAAAAACGCACCCACAAGAACAAAAACATACTCGAAAATAGGCCAAGCTTATCAAGCCAATCTTCATCCTCACAATCAGTGTTAGAGAACACAACATCAACAGAAGTATACTCGCGATCTGGGTTAAGATCTAGCTCTGGAGTGTAGATGGGCTCTCCTTCAGAGTCTAGTTCTCTACCCCACTTAGGATCTGTCTCAGTTGAAGAGTCATCATCTTCATACGAATCATAAAACCCATTGTCATAATACTTAGGGTTTGAGAGAGGGGACTTGCAAATTTTCAGAGGGGAAACATCAGGTGAGGAATAAGGGTTCTGCATGGGTGAAGCAGTGGGACTTTTATGGTTTTCCATGAAAGAGAAGAGAGAGGATGAAGAAGAATAGTGAACAGTGACGAAGAGAAACCCAGATCTGGGTTTGAAGATGAATGAGTGTTCTTGAGAGAGAGGATGGAGATGAGAGGTTATGAGGGAGATGAAGCTTCTGGAAATGGGAAATGGGAATGGGTAGGGACACGTATAAAATGGAGGGAAATGAGAAATGGTAAGGTATAATTAGGTAAGTTTAATTAAATGTTTGGGAAAAAATTAGATAATTTTAATAAGGTTAAAAAGTAAATAGGTAAGGCGAATAAGGGTATAAGGGTAAAAAAATCCATGCCAAAAATGGAAATGAGACATTTTGGGTAACTTGACCCAAAATAGAAATGAGACATTTGAGTTGAATAGGAGGTAGTAGTATTTTGTCAAATCATCATTTAATGTAAGATTGTCACTCGGAATTTTCCAAGATTTTTAGTATATAGTATTTAATGTAAGATTGCCACTTGAAATTTTCGAAGACTTTTAGTATATAGTATGATTGAATAGAGTATATTTGTGGTGAGATGAATGGAAGAGGCGTGCTCAGAACACAGTCCTAATTTAAATTGCAAGAAATGCAAGTTGCTAAAGCAAGACGCAAGCCATTCAACAACTAATTACGTTGATATCCTAAATAAATTAACATTATCCGTCTTAATCAACTTTTGCAATTTGTATGAGTCTTTTTTTAAGGCTTTAGTATCATGCTATTCAATACTATTTCCTCCTACTCTATGGTTTTGAAAACCATTCATCAATACCTTTGATATGTGCCTCTTTTAACAACTTAAAACATGTTTTGAATCTCATTTTGTTTAATTCATCTTAATGTAATTTTTATTAATTTTAGTTTTTCACTTTCTTTAATTTATTATTAATGTCCCATTTGTTTTTTTAATACTATTAATCTCTTATTCTTTTCTTTCTTTTCTTTCGTTTTCCTTTTTTCCTTTTCTTCTTTCTCCTTTTGTCCTTTTAGTTTCTGTTCCACTGTAACCTTTGGTTATCTTTCTTTAAAGACATTATTGTCAGTCGTCACTCATTTTCCTATAATGCAGGGCTCTTTCCTTTTTGGGGTAAATTATAGATCACTTTCCTCTAGTCTCCCTTGAAGGGAGTACGAGTATAAATTGTTTGTTAACTTACTTCATCCAGACCTTGCTCTGAGCGGGATATTGAGTATGATGATGATGACAATTAAAGATATTTAAGATTGAAATTGTGTATTGTTAAATATGTCAAAACCAAATGAAATAATAATAGTGAATTAGAAGGTGTATTATAAGATCTTCAAAAAAAAGGTGTATTATAAATTATATTCAATAAACCACAAATCATAATCAAATATTAAAAATTTGCAAATGAAAGTGGAAAGGATGTCACTATCGACTATTTTTATTTTCTTTCTCATTTTTGTTTTTATATTACATAATAAATAATGGGGTCTGGCAATGCATCGATTGTATTGTAAAAATTTTCCAAAACAACAGATTGATATTTTTCACAAAAACATTATGTTTTGAGCTTATTATATTCACTCTCGTATTTAGAGGTATTCAAAATAGATTTGATGACCGATTTAGAAACCGAACTCGACTTCAAAATAAGATTATAATAGTGTAAAATTTAATGTGGATACAACATTCGAATTTGAAACGAGCTGAATCATCCACAATTGATTTGAAAACCCGAATGAACACCTCTATTCATGATCGAGTCAATGTTCGGTTAGGGCATTCAAAACTGATATTTTTAAACTATAATTATCCGTTCCATTATATTGGATATATTTGACTTTTTAGCAATACAATGTGTTATTTTGTTCATTTATATATCAAATTATACACAACTAATAATTACAAAAAGTTAATAATATAAAAGTATATGATTAGAAGATTCAAATGAGATGTCATTTGACTTTATTTTCACTTACTATTCATTAGCCACAATACATAAGATAAACTTAAATAATTAGCTGTGCTTATAAAAATACAACAAGTATTTCAGAAAGGACGAATTACTTCCTTGAGACTAATATATTAGTGCCTGATATTCTCTTTACTTGTCTTATTTGGTTTTGATATATTTCTCAATGCACGTTTTCAATCTCAATTATCTACTTGAGTAAAAATTATAAAAAATTAATATTAATAAAATTACAATAACATAAATTAAACAAAATCATATATGACTATGTTGTTACTTATAAATTAAGAATAAATTACGTAATAAAAGTGATTAATGAATAGTATTGCAAAGCAAACTAAAGGAATAAGTAAGGTGAAATTTTCAAATGTTGTGTAAAGTAATGAAAATGAAGCGATGGTGAATAAAACTTAGGATGGAAAGTGGACCTTCAAAAAAATGAAAGTGAGGCGTTGGAGAAGGAAAGATAAACATCAATTAATTCAGGAGATGGGTGTTCTTGATGATCAAAATCTTCTTTTAGAAGCTGCACTTCTGCAGGTCTCTCTCTTTCTCCCTTCAACATCTCCTGCTTTTTTCTTTTTCTTTTTCTTTTTTTTGGTTGGATTATAATGTTTTGATTGTTGTTCCATGAAAGCTCATTTGAATAATTGGAATCTGATCATCTCAGAAAAATTTTATGTTTTGGAATTTGGGTTATCTTGTTTTGATTACTTTTCTTCGTATTTTGTCTGCCTGTTGACTGTTGTTGAAGGATTATAATTTATAATTGTATTTGTAAAAGTGTAAATTTGATGGGTAATTCGACTTTTGAATTCATGGTTTGCTCAAATTAGTTCAAAAATAGCTTAAAATCAACTATACTTCTCTCTGTTCCATTCCTAATATGGAGGTTAGTCCTGTCTCTAAAAGTACTTAAGTTGACTCAATTCTGTGTCCTTAAATGGGTTAAAATTTGCTTTGCATGTCATCCTTAAGCTGACTTATATATGTGTTAGGCGGTGACAATTCGTTACGTAATCTCACCATGGCCCACTCGTGTGGACACAGGATACCCATTGGTTCGGGCCCACAAACCTACGGGTCAGGAACGTTGATTTGCACATATACTTTATGAGTTTCATTGTTTCCTAAAAGCATATGATATTAGGAATATTAACCCATCCAGTACATATGCAAGTCCACAACCCACTGTTTTATCGATGTGAGATCTTATCTCACATGTGAAGTATTTCCAACAGTATGATGAGCAGTTTTCTTATGCAAAAATTGCTTTTTTATGGCATTTTTTATCAGATTTTTGGCTTTCAGGAAATCTCTGAGACAAAATTGTTCATTTAGTTTCTATTAACAATCAAGTCATGAGGAATTGAAGTTTTTAATCTATGTGTGTATATTTATATAGATATCACTATCAAATCATGTATATGATAGATAAAAGAAAAGAAACCCAAATGTGTATTACACAACTCGTGGGCCGTTGATTAGGGGTACTAAGTGGTGGTAATGATATGAAAATGACTTATAGTGTAAAATTTTATCAAAACTTTCATGTCATTCCCATGGTGATGAAACTTTGATCACAAAACAGATGTTTTTGTTTGCAAATTTTCATTACCACCTAATACCACCTCTCCCAATGATAATGCATTTGAATGAAATTTATGAAGAAAATAAGATGATTGAAGTTGGACAAGCATGACCATTAAGGTAGCAAGAGATTTTTAAACCAAAATTACACTAGTTTTCATTCCATTACTATTGTTTAATACCACCTGCCAAACTGGTCGTTGGTAACTTAACTTGATAAAAAAAAGCTATTTGTGAATATTGAATGCATTGATTTGGTTTATCTCAGCTCATAGACGCAAAATATTGCCCACTTCACCATATCTTAACCGTATTATAAAGGTTTTGAGCTTACCGGAGTATAGGCTGCAAGCCACATCATAATGCAAAAACAAGGTCACACCACATCGCACCGGTTGCGTCATAAAGGCTTTTAAAAATACCAAACAGCTATATTCTGCATTGTAAATGTGAAAAAAACATGTTGAGGGCCATTTCATGATTTTGTCCAGTATGTGGTGTTATGGTAACCGTATCAATCTCATTACTACTTCACCATTCTGAGATTTGATCAAAACCGCACGGTTGCACTCTTTCGCACTTGCACTATGCTCTTAGGAGCTTAACTTAATAAAGATTTAGTTATGATTGCTGCCTGTACTTGTTACCACTTCCAATTAGACAATTGCCACTTGGGTTACTTCCCTTTAGACTTACTCCTCAAGTTTGTAAAATGGTTTTACTCTTTTCTCCTTTTCCAATGTGGGAACAACATACACATGGGTTACAATGGAAACCTTATAACATATAAATTGTGCACTATCCGTTGTTTAGAATCTGTCTGATCCATTGTGGATTTTGAATGGTAAATTGTCCGCTCCTCATCTTTATTTTTGTACCATTAGGAGGAGAATAGTGACCTATTTACTGGAGACGGCTCCGTTGATTTTGAAGGAAAATCTGTTCTCAAGAGTAAAACTGGAAATTGGAAAGCTTGCTATTTCATTCTTGGTATGTTGGAATGTTAATTTCTGTACAATGTTATTATTCTTACCAGTTATCAGAAAGATTTAAACTTAAAGTGTTTGGTTGTTAATTCCCCCCATTCTTTGTTTCCGGTTCTATGCTCAGGTAATGAGATTTGTGAACGTCTTGCCTTTTATGGCGTCAATACAAACTTGGTTAGTTATCTCACCCAAAAGTTGCATGAAGGAAATGTCTCCGCTGCAAGAATGGTCTCCACCTGGTCAGGAACATGTTACATAACACCTCTTATTGGAGCTTTTTTGGCTGATGCATATTGGGGAAAGTATTGGTCCATTGCTGTCTTCTCTGTCATTCATTTCATCGTAATCTCTCAACTTTTCTTTTACTTCCCCTGTGTGTTAGAGCAGTATTGTAAACAAGCTCAAAATTCTCTTTCACAGTTATTGTTTAGTTAAGAGATTTTAATTATAAACCAGATTAAACTCTAAAATATATGTCCGCAAAATCTGTTGTATCATTAAATATCAGTTTTAAACAATCTAATTAAAATGCCATCCCTGAAAATCAATTACTGCTTTTGTGAAAAGCACCAAGTACACAACAACGCCAAAGCCTCAATCCCAAGAGATAAGCGTTTCCATCCACATGAATTCTTCGTCTCCATTCATTTCGATTATTTACCATCTCAACCTAACACTGATCTGCATAAATCCATTTTGACTTGTAAAAATCATTCGGAGAAAATAGTAGATATAAGTGCTTTTGCTACCTTGCATGTACATGTCTCTTTCTTACACTTTATTTAATGGCATATCTTGACTGTGTTTGTTCTTATATGTTGAAGGGAATGTCTACTTTGACTCTATCTGCATCGGTTCCCATGTTTAGGCCTGGTGATTGTGAAGGATCCGTTTGCCCTTCCGCTACTCCATCACAGTATGCAGTATTATATACGGGGCTCTATCTTGTTTCACTAGGTATGGGAGGAATTAAGCCATGTATCTCCTCCTTTGGCGCGGATCAATTTGATGACACTGATGCTTATGAGAGGATAGAGAAGGCATCTTTTTTCAACTGGTTCTATTTTACTATAAGCATTGGTTGTCTGATAGCAAGTACCTTTATTGTTTGGATACAAGAAAATGTGGGATGGGACATTGGATTTGGAATTCCTGCCTCTTTCATGGTGATTTCCATTATATTTTTCTTTTGTGGAACTCGACTCTACAGGTTTCAAAGACCCGGAGGAAGTCCCTTAACCAGAATATGTCAGGTCTTAGTTGCATCAATATCAAAGTTCAGATTGAAAGTTCCAGAAGATAGTAGCCTTCTGTATGAGACTTCAGATACACATTCAACAATTGAAGGGAGTCGGAAGCTGGAGCATACTGAAGAAATGAAGTAAAAACCCTTGCTTCTTTTAGGTTTCTAAGCGTTTATGTATCTTAAATTTTTGTTTACTATGGTATGATCGATTAGGAAAACTACATGGTTATGATCTTATAAAAGTTAAACATAAAAACATAGTGCAAAAACAAAACTGTGTCGATCTTATCAATTGCATTGTAAAAGTTTTCAAATTTAACCGAATCGATATTACCCTTGCTATCAAGGTGTAAAAAACTGCATTTTAGGCTGTTCAAAGGATGTCTCATAATTTCAGCCGATATTTGATGGTACGACTTCCACTTCAATCCCGTTACTGCATCACCTTGTTATCACAACTGTGACCATTACCGCTTTTTGTAAAAAGCATAGAAAACCTGAAAGTACTGAAGTCATAAACCTTACCAAGTCTTTGTTGCTGTTTATGACTCGACACTTGATCACGTGCCTGTGACTGGCATCTGGATTCCTCATCAATAAGTACATAGAATCCCGATGAAATGTCCCTCACTGAGGCAACGGCCTGAACCGTTGTTCAGGCTCTATATCATTCACCTTAGTTTGCTGCTGTTCTTGGTAGATATCTTGCTAGGTAAGTGTTATTTCTGTAGCTGCTTGACAGCATTATCTTGAGTTGGAACTTGGAACAGCAAAATCCTTGATCCCAAGCTGTCTTTTCCTTCTTATTCTCGTATATTTTGTAACTGCAATAGCCTTTGTATAGTATGTGTATAAGAAGCTAGCTTACCGTGCATTCCTGCAGGTTCCTGGATAAAGCAGCTATATTGTCGGCTACTGAATCGCAAACCGGGGATTTCTCCAATAATTGGAGATTGTGTACAGTAACACAGGTCGAAGAACTAAAGGTCTTGATCCGTATGATACCTATTTGGGCTACGTCAATCATCTTTTCAGCTGTTTATGACCAAATGTCGACTACATTCATCGAGCAGGGAATGGTCATGAACAGAATGATAGGTCCTTTACTTATCCCAGCCGCCTCTTTGTCAACCTTCAGTATCTGCAGCATTCTTTTCTGGATTCCTTTCTATGATAAGATTCTCGTGCCTTTAGCTCGGAAATATACTGGCAAAGCTAAAGGGTTCACCGAACTACAAAGAATGGGTATCGGCCAAGTAATCTCCATTTTCTGCATGTTAGCTGCCGGGTTAATAGAGATCAGGCGGTTGCACTTTGCATCAAAACTGGGTTCGTCCAATGAGGCAGAAGTGTCCTCACTTAGCGTCTTCTGGCAAATACCACAATACTTTTTGATGGGCGCTGCAGAGATTTTCTTCTACATTGGAAAAATGGAATTTTTCTACGATCAATCACCCGATGCCATGAGAAGTTTATGCACTGCATTCTCGCTCTTAACATCTTCATTGGGAAGTTACTCGAACTCTCTAGTCCTAACGATTGTGACAGCCGTTACAACCGCTGGAGGTAAACCTGGATGGATACCAGATAATCTGAATAACGGTCAGCTTTATAATTTCTTCTTTTTATGGGCTGGTCTCAGCTTCGCGAACTTGTTAGTGTATGTTATTTGTGCTATGAAGTATAAGCAAAAGAAGTGTTCATAAGGATTCTGTTGCAAGTTTGAAGATATTGAGTTACTCCAGATTCTAACTTAAGGAAAGTGTGTTACATGGTTATTATAGACGGGCGCGGCCGGCCATCCCTACTTGCACCATAACATGCGTACAAGTAGCTGAATATGTAAATTCTTTAACCATTAAAGACAATATGTGATCATTGTACTATAATAGTTGTATATCTTGAAAGTTCTTAAAAGTTTAAACATTAACCATTTATACTATGTCAGTCCTGTGCAATGGGTCGAATATAAACGGGTCCGGGCCAAAATGAAAATAGGTCGGGCTAGATTGAGGCTTGCAAAACTAAAGATGGTCTGAAATTGACCATTTTCACAAAAATTAATATATGAATTACCATTGGATTTTCAATTACTTACTGGATTCATTACTATTTACACATCATGCTAAAACTTTACATGCTAAAACAAGAATTGTCATAAGTACCAAAGGATACTTCAAAATTCAAAGAAAATTACGGTCTGCAAAAGATAACCTTTCAGAAAAAATCACGAGATTTCAACTTCTCAAGGAAAAAACACATAATATTTTTTTGGAAAATTTATTTTTAACATTTTATTTTTAAATAATTTTCTTTTAAAAATTCCACCATTTGATTATTTTTTAAATATTTGACCTTTGCTCCCATTTCTTTTAAAGTACTCCCCAATTTTCTCCACCTCCAATGTTTTTTCCCAAAAAAAAATTAGATATACCACATGTCACACACGTATCACATTCTCATTGGTGTATTTTTTTAGTAGAAATAAAGAAAAAACTTTAAAAAACCTAACTTACCAGCACCACCACACCATGGCAACTCAACCTCATCTTCTAACACAATCCTACTATCGGCCACCTGACCACCACTACACCCTCACCACCCCCTTTCTAAACCGCCCCTCCCTAACACCTTCTTCCCCTCAACCCTCCCTGTCCTGAAAGCCCCTTCCATGCGATCCCTTTCCCCTAAAACTCCCTTTACTGACACCACCACACCAAACACCACCCTTTTTCAGACCACCCCTTCCCCGGACCTTCCTTTCCCTGAAAGCCTCCTCCCACGCACTCTATTTCCCTTAAACCTCCTGTTGGGAATTATTGCGGAAAAGTGGAGAAAAACTATGAAATAAACTAGAAGAGATATAATGTGAGAAAGATGTTTACTTGCTTTCTTGCTTGAAAATGAGTACAAAGTACCCTTTATATAGGGGAAGAAAGATGTCAAATAATATTTGCAACTATTAAAGAGTCAAACCTTTGGCATTTCATATACTCATAAATCCTAACTATTAAAGTACACTCATTAATCTAGTCTTAAACGAGATTTCATGTACTCTAATTAATCTAGACTTCATGACAAACTTATTAAATGTGGGAGACTAAAAGTCTCATTTACTAGCACTCCTCAAGAATTTTGGTCTTCATTCCAAGTAAGCCTTCGAGTTTTTCAATTGTGCCCTTCAAAAGCGGTTTAGCGAAAATGTCTGCTAACTGATGGGTAATATCAGGAGTTATGGCCGATTCTTAGGTGGGCATGCAAGAGTTCATGTAACGCCTCCCCAATTACATGGTGAATAGCAATTAACAAGGCATTAAAGTAGGAAATTATTCCTTGAATTTATGAAGGAATTACACTAAAAAAGTTACATAATGCATTTGAATAACATCACAAAAATTAGAAAAATTCCTTCGCTTATTCCCTTTGTTTTTTTTGGCCAAGTAGAGAAAGAGAGAAAAAAGTGAGAAAATTTCTTGAGTGATTTTTGGGTGATAAATTACTCTATTTAATCTTTAATCCTTGAAATTTGTAAGTTCTTGATCCATTATTCTTTTACAAAATTATAATTTGTTAAAATTTTTTTTATAAGCATTATTTTATTAGTTTATATAGTTTTTTCATGACTTAAAATTCTTTAACAAAAATTCATTGTGTTAGAAGAATTATGTTCATGTTTTATTTTATATAGTTTCTTATGAATTATATTCCTTTAACAAAACTTCAATTTGTTATAAGGAATTATGTTTATGTTTTAATTTATATATTTTTCATGAATTTATATTCCTTTAACAAAACTTCAATTTGTTAGAAGAAATTTGTATATGTTTTAATTTATATAGTTTTCATAAATTTATATTCTTTTAACAAAACTTCAATTTGTTAAAGAATTTGTTTATGTTTTAATTTATATATTTTTAACAAAATTAATTTTTAGAAAAATTTTATATGTTTTAATATATATATATATATAGTGGAATAGGTTGTTTACTGGTTGTAAACGAAAACGATTATGAAGTTTATGTCTTTGTTGTGTTATCTGGTCTTTATGGTTTGAAACGAATAGAGTAAAGTTTCAGTCGACTACTCCTGATCCTGATTCTTTTTCCCACTCTTTAAAAATCAGAATTGGTGTTTGGGCAAAGGAAATACTGGGGCATATTTCATTTTCCCCATACGACGCCATCTATAATTTCGATTCTATCCAATAAATCTTGGGGATGTTTTGATGTGTTATTGCTATACACTGATTTCTTTTTTTGGTGGTTCGTTATCTGTAAATTGATGGTAATTGCGAATCTAGGTGGTGTGTAAGGTGTAGATAGCTTTGGTAATGTTATGGTGTGTAAGGTGTTGTTTCGCCTTTTTTGGTATTGCATAGTCCACTCCTATGTTGTTTTGAGTGGCATGTCTCTTGGTCCCTTGTCCAATGGCTTTTTCCCCTCCCGGGGTTTTTTATGTCGGCGGGATTGGGGTTCCCAAGTTTTAGTGTTTATTCCTCTTTTCTATATATATATATATATATTCCCAATTTTCAATATAAATCTGAAAGAGGAAACCAACACTGAAACTTGGAAGCCCCAAAACTGCTGGCATAAAAAACCCCGGGAGGGGAAAAAACCATTAGAAGAGGGGACCAAGAGATAGGCCACCCAGAACAGCATAGGAGTGGACTATGCATATACACCAACAGAATAATACAAAACACCTTACACACCACATACGATCTACAGAACACCTACACCTTACACACCATAAAAGAACTAGTCGGTTAAAAACACCAAACAACACCACCCAAACCATCTAAAAAAAGGACATAAAACTTCGACGAAAAACAGAAAGCCTATACAATATCACCTAGAGGAACAAAGAGAAACCCCAGCGCACTACAAAGAGATAGCTTCAAGATTTTGTATGAGATCATGAGGGGAGAAGTTGGCATTGCCCAAAAGTTCTTTTGCCCACAAAGCCACTCTAAGCTTTAAAGAGTGCACGAAAAGCTGGATATTCGGAGTATGTGCTTCAAAACGTGCTCTATTCCTTTCGAACCAAATTGACTAGACTACACAGCCCAATGTTAGTTTCCAAAGCTCTCTCATTCTTCTGACTTTCATCAGACCACTCCAATGTGTGATAAAGTGTGCACAGCGATTGTGTAAAACACCTTAGATTCCCCATCACTCTAGTATCATCATCCATATACTCTACGAAAATTGGCAAGTAAACAAGATGTGGGAATTTGATTCAACCACCAATCTGCAAAGGGGGCAAAGCGCCTGCTGTGCATCGATAATACCTTTTTCAGCAAGGAGATCGCCAGTTTTAGTTTCTCCAGAGTGGCCAACCAAATAGTCACTTGTGCTCGAGGGGGAACACATTTTTGCCATATAGCCTTGATGCTCGGATTGTTAAGGATTGGCTCATCAGATGCATAAACTTTCTCAGTGATGCTCTTCGTAGGGTACATCCCAACATTAGAATCTCTCCAGATTACCCTGTCTATGCTATCTCTTCTAGGAGGGTGTTGATCAATAATGGTATATAACCTAGCGAGATCTTCGGTTTCCCAATCGTAGAGAACTCTGCGCCAAATCAGACTCCACATCCACGACCCTTCGAGCCAATACCCCATTTGATTGATGAAGAGATTTTGTTGAGAAGAGATGTTGAAGAGTCTAGGAAATTCAACCTTCAAAGGGCCAATTTCGCTCCATGAATCGTGCCAAAACAAAATGGACTCACCACTTCCCACACTCAGAGTGAGGTTTCTTCGTTGGATTTGAATCGTGCTGAGAAAATGCTGCTCTTACTGTGCTGCTGCTACTGCCTGCTTTTCCATCCTATAGTGAGGTTTCTTCATTGGATTTAAATCCTATTGGACCCAAATGTAATAACCATCCAATTGCTGAGCTAGCATTAAAAATACTCCAAACAATCCGGATGTTCAACAATCGATCTGATTTTAGTGGTCTCGACATCATTATTTAGCAGTTGTGGCCAAAAACCATCCTTCATATCACGGAAATTGTCAGTTGACGCTTTTAATCCCTGGATTCTATGAACATACAATAAGATTCGTTTCCAAAGAACATTATCCGACTCAGAGAATCTCCACCACCATTTGAACAAGAGGATCAGGTTTTTGTACAGAATATTACCAACCCCAAGACCTCCCAGGTTTTTTGGTAATTCAACCAAATCCCATTTGACTGTAGGAACTGATAACTTAGCTCCACTAGACACACCACAGAAAAATTTCCTTTGCATCTTTACAATCTTAGAAGCAATGGCCTTGGGCATCTTAAACATGCTCATACAATAGATAGGTAGACTGTTCAGCACGCTTTTAATGAGGGTTAGCTTTCCATGAAGAGAGTTTATTCTGGATTTTACCAATGATAGGTTTCCAAGCGGAGCATCTAGACTTATTGTCGCCAATTGGGAAGCCGAGATAAGTGAAGGGGCATTTTGAATGAAGGCACCCAAAGGATCTAGCCATATCACTAACCCACCCATGATCCCCCGCATTCCAACTGATGAAGCATGATTTGCTATAGTTTAAGCGCAACCCAGACATAATAGCAAACACATCTAGAATTCTAAAATAATTCATATATATATATATATATATATATATATATATATATATATATATATATATATATATATATATATATATATATATATATATATGGATGAACGAACATCAAAGGATGTAGTAGAGGTATGAATGAAGAACGATATTATTGTAAGTGTGAAATTTTTATTTTTAAATGGATTTTAATGTTATGAGTGTATATACACTACAAGTGGGGATATAAGAATCAATTGAAAGGAAATTCTTTTAGGATCCCAATGATATAGTACAAAACATTCCAATGAATGAGAAACTTTATATCGGAGTTGATTTGAATAGGCATATAGGGTATGTTATAGTGGCTACAAAAACGTGTATGGAGGTTTTAGTTATGGAACTAGGAATGCAGAAGAAGAGTCAATTTTGATTTTCCACTCTCATACGATTTGTTAGTTGCCAACACATGATTTTAGAATAGAGATAGCTACATAATGACGTTTGAAACCAGATTAAATGCAATCCATATTCACTATTTTTTGAGGAGGATAATATATAGAGATTGTTGGCTAAATAGTAAGGTTATCCCATGAAAGTGTGTAGCCACTGAACACAATCTCCTTATCCTCGATGGTAAAGAAAGCCAAAGAAGAACGTAGGATTAAATATACTTAAGTTTTAGCCGAGAAAGATATTGAAGAAGTAGAATGAGAGATGTCTTCGGATGTTGAGGATACTTGGACAAAGATAAAAACTTACATCATTGGAATACCTTAAGGATATTTGGGAGAATTAGATGGATTACTCATATCTCCATCTTTAGTGTAGTGCTCTCCATGCCAATTCTCTAACCGTACAATATTTGTAATCTAGTGTCTAGAGGAAAATAATGAAATGTTTCTGTGAAACCTTAGCACCATTATTGTTTCTTCTCCTCCTATAAGTTTCACTTATATGACAACAATTGCCATTAACATTGATCCCCCAAAATACCGTACACCTGTTAGGACACCAATCTATCTCCTCCATAGGTAATTCAAGTGCATCTTATTTATTTGTGTCATAAAGGGTTTTGTCATCGAACGTACAATACTCGTAGTAAAACTTCTCAATCATATAGAAGTCCGTCTTTAGGTTTATCAATCGACCAATCATAAATTTCTCGGTGTGATTCTTACAATGGCATAATGGCATGTTTGCGGAATCAAGCATTTCAAAGAATTATCTAGAACGGGGGTTTGGATCTTTGTTGACATATATTAGTGGCTCATTAGTAGGTACATAATCAACATGTGCAGGGGAGAAATGTAGGATGCTGTCATACGCGCATAAATTTAAATTATATTTTACCCTATTAAAACATGCTAAATATAGTAAGTGATAAGTAGGGGTCGAACACACAGAGATTGTGATTACATGTTTTAAAGATACTTCTAAATAATTTATTTGGATAAATTACCAACTACAGCCATGAAGTTTAGTCATTTTTAAATAACAGCCTTGTTTACAATGCTAAGTGACATTTGACTTATAATTAAATTTGTTAATTTAACTAATTATCCAATTACCCCCAATCAAACCCTTCTTCCTCAATCTCTCTCTACCCCTCCCAATAACCACCATTCCCACACCTTAACACCACCACCACCACCACCACCACCATTAAAGCCCCCCATCAAAAGCCCCTTTCTTTATTCTATTACTGACAACCTCTCTCTACTTTTAGTATTACCAAACATCTCATTGAATTCGGACCCTGAAATGGGACATTGAAATCGGAAATCAAAACCAAAAATAAGACACTGAAATTTGGTTTTGAATTTGGGAGCGTAAAAGAAATAAAAGGAAAAGAAATATGGGTGAAAGTAATGGTAGCCAAGTGAGGAAGAAATGTTAGTGAATTGCTACTTGGGTAATATATCATCGAAAAAGAAAAGTTGACTATGAAGGATTACCTTGTAGAGTTGGCAATAACGACCATCTTTCAATTTTAGTTCAACAGCTCCTTTGTCAATGGTATTTGAACAATTGGAGTCCGATCTATCATTTGCAAAGAAGGATTAGTCACTCCTTTGTCAATGGTAGTTGCAGCTTGAACCAAAATTCTGGTGAATCATCCTTCCGCCATTAATGAAGGTCGAAATTGACAGGAAATAGAGTGAGATTGGTTGAATTATTCAGCAAATGAAAAACCCTAATTTAAGACTCCATGAAAATGAGAAAGATGAACAACACATGGGACAGTACAGGAAGAGAGAGAATGGTGCGCATTCTATTAGGTCGTTGTATTAGTATTAGAATTAGAATATAGTTGTAAGGGAATTTAATGGTGGACCTCAAGAGATTATTAAAGGAAGGGTTTTAATGGTGGTGATGGTGGTGTTGGGGTGGGAGGATGGTGGTGATTGGGAGGGGTAGAGAGAGGTTGAGGAAGAAGGGTTTAATTGGGGGTAGTTGGGTAATTAGGTTAAATTAATGAATTTAATTAAAAGTCAACGGTCACTTAGCATGGTCAAAGGTCATTTAGCAGGTCATCCGGTAAGTTGGTTGTATAGCTGTCGTGTTTGGTAACTTGAAGGTTGTTGTGTGTAAAAAAAAAGTTTGCGGCTGTTTATTTGAAAATAAATAAACTTCATGGCTGTAGTTGTTAATTGATCCTATTTATTTTAATTGAAAAAATGCAAAGTTAAAAGATGCGGGAAATGAATTGAGATTACACTACTAAGAACTTAGAAATTAAAGCTTAATACAAAAATATGTAAAGTAAATAAAAAAGTAAATCAATAAGAGAAAGTAATATAGCAACATGTATTTTAGTAATTGGCAAGATTATTTTTAATTATTGATCAATTAAAACTTTTATATGAATAGGCGGCTGTAGCATTTATAGTACCCTCGTAAATCCCCTGTCAACCCTTTTATAATAGCTTACTATTTTTAACCAAGATAGTACAGCCCTAGTGTTCATTAATTCGGTTTTGATAAATTGACTGCTTTAATTTTAGGAAGACTTCACCAACCATTAAACTTAATTAAGAAGATACCCTATAACCCAACTAAATTTAATATTATGTAAACTCTAATAACAAAACTAGATGCAGTTATTATTACTAGGTGTTTCTTTAATAAAACTAACTAAACAAAGTTCATTTAATTTTAAAACATTAACTTATACAAGAATAATTAAGTGTACCCAACAAAATTAATCTTTTATAAATTAAAAAATAAAAACTAGTTTACATAAATACTCAACAACAAAGTTGCATAAATTAAAGATCCATTTCAAATCTCATAAAAATAATATGCCAAGACATTAGTACATGTTACTATAAATAAAATTACTCTAAAGTAAACATGAAAAAGTAGGGAGAATTAGAGAAATTCATTAAACAAAACTTTGATACAAAATAAGAGACTTAAAAATATTTTTTAAGCTCTCTTTTCTCTCTACTTAATTTTATAATATGAGAATATTACACACCCTTTTGTTGGATGGTAAGGTTTCTATTTATAGAAGCGAGAATAAGAAAAGGCAAAACTATACAACTCAATTCTAATTAAACTTCTCTTCTTTAATCATCCAAGTTGCAAAATATTATGATGGAGAATTGAACACATGAACCATTAATTGAAATAGGAGAAGTTTCCATCACTTAGCAAGAGAATTTGAGTTGAAATTTGCTTCTTGACATTTAATGACACTTATCAAGTTGAGTTGTGTTGTAATAATTTCAACCGACTTCTACAACTGTTTTCTCATAGTTGTGAGCTGAATCAGACTTTGTACAAAATGTTAAAGTTGTAGATCTTTTCGAGTAGATGTCTGTAGCCTCAAAAAACGCCTAATTGGGAGTCTGTATGAGTGAGATATGCCCATTTCAAAACTGGAACGTCAAATAGTTCGCGAATTACTAATTTTTTTCCGTTCGGCTCCAATTTTCTCATTTCATCCAACTTTATTTTTAATCAAAAATCCTACGAAATATTAATAAAATTATATAAGTATAGATATTAACTCATAAATTTAAATATATACTCCCTCCTATTCTACCCATTAGTCTCATAGATTTTTTTCCACTATTCACTTATCACTCTTAATTTGTATTTTATTCTTAATCTATAAGTTAAAACATAGTCATGTGGGATCTTGTTTGATTTGTCTCAATACAAAGATTATTAATATCCACTTTTTATAATTTTCAATTACAAACAATTAGAGATATTGAGGGTTAAAATGTTGTCTCGGCAAGTGTGCAAAATCAAATGGGACTAATGGGTTGAATAGGAGGTAGTACTAAATATTATATATTATTTAATAGACGTAATAAAATCATACGCAAACAGGAATAAAAATTATATAACTTTGTATCAAAAATCCTACAAAATATTAATAAAATTATATAAGTGTAGATATTAACTCATAAATTATGCATATGCTAAATATTATATTTTCCCTTCTATTCTCCCTAAGTGTCCCATTTGACTTTTCACCATTTTTAGGTGGTCAAATGGACCACTTACGTAAGAGAAAAGTGTTGAGTTTTTAAATTTTTACAGGTGTAAAGTGAGGTTAGTAAGTGTAAAGGTGTAAAAAAGTTAAATTTAGAAGGGATAAATCTGAAGAGCAATATGCTCTCTGATTTTAGGGTTATAATGTGTTTTCTTATTGATACTCCTGATAATGGTTACAGACTTACAATATAAAGGAGAAAAGCTACCAAATTTACAAGATCTCAAATCCCTAATTATATGCCTAATTATGCTGTGCTAATTTATCTTTGGTGACTGTACAAAATAGAATTATTCTTTCCTTTACTCCCCCTCACACCCAACTTGCATAATGTATCTTGAAATTGTTTTGTTCCCACATCTTTTGTGAGAATATCTGCAAGTTGTTCTCTGGATTGAACAAACGGAATGTGAATGATTTCTGCTTCTGGTTTCTCCTTTATAAAATGTCGATAATCTCCACATGTTTCGTTCTGTCATGTTGTACTGGGTTCTCAGAAATGCTTATTGCTGCTTGATTGTCGCAATTTAGTTCACAACTGCTTTCTGGTTCAAAGCCAAGTTCACTAAGGAGCTTTCAAATCCACAGTACCCATGTTATTCCTTTGGCGATCCCTCGAAATTCTGCTTTAGTGCTAGATAAGGCTACTACCTTTTGTTTTTTACTCTTCCAAGTTACAAGATTTCCCCCTACAAGAGTGAAGTATCCAAATGTCGATTTTATGTCATCTCTGTCCCCGGCCCAATCTGCATCTGTATAAGCTTGGAGTCTCAAGTGTCCATTTCTCCCGAACAATATTCCTTTTCTAGGTGTACCCTTCAAGTATCTCAAAATCCTCAAGACTGCTTCCATATGTTGACTCTAGAGTTGGTGCATGAACCTACTTACTATCCCTACTGCATGAGCAATGTTAGTACGGGTGTGTGAGAGATAGATTAGTTTCCCCACAAGTTTCTGGTATTGTTCACGGTTGGCTGCTTCTCCTCCTTCAATAATTCTGAGACCATGATTGACGACCATTGGTGTTTCACCTGGTTTGCAGTCTAACATTCCTGTTTCGGCTAGAAGATCCAAGACATACTTCTTCTAGCATATAAAGATTCCCTTTCTCGATCTCAGAACCTCTATTCCAAGGAACTACTTCAGTTTCCCAAGATCTTTCATTTCAAATTCACCAAATAGTTTCTCCTTTAAAGACTGTATCTTCATTTCATCATTTCCCGTGATAATCATGTCATCCACATAAATGATGAGGCATGTGATCAAATCCCCTCTTCTCCTAAGGAACAACGTGTAATCTGAGTTACTTTGGTAGTAGCCAAACTTCTTCATTGCTAAGGTAAATCTCCCAAACCATGCTCGGGGGGATCGTTTCAGACCATATAGAGCCTTTCGTAACCTGCAACCTTCTCCTTCTTTAAAGTTCTTTGTGAACCCTGGTGGTGCTTGCATGAAGACTTCTTCTTCTTCAATTTCCCCATGTAAAAAAGCATTGTTTACGTCAAATTGATGTAGGGGCCAATCTTTGTTTGCTGCTATTGAGAATAGGACCCAAATGGTGTCAATCTTTGCCATAGGTGAGAAAGTTTCAAAATAGTCGATCCCATAAGTCTGTGTATATCCTTTTGCAACCAGCCTTGCTTTGTATCTTTCGATCGTTCCATCACTTTTATGTTTGATTGTGGATACCCATTTACAGCCTACAATCTTTTTCCCCTTTAGAATTGTGCATTTTTCCCATGTTCGGGTTTTCATGAGTGCTCCAATTTCGTCTTCCATGGCTTGCTTCCACTCTTTCTTCTTCATGGCTTATTCAACTGTTTTTGGAATCTGTGTTGAATACAGGACGGTATTGAATGCCTTGGCTGACTCAAACATAATCTTCTGTGTCTCCATGTTGATCGGATATCTAGACCTCTGAGCCTCATATTCAAGATCATATCTCTTAGAAGGGACTCCCCGAGTACTTTTGGATGGAAGTTTGTACTTGGGTGGTTCCTCTGCAAAAGGAGGTTCATTGGTAACATCTTCCTGTATAGTCTCAACAACAACATTTTTATTCTCATTTTCATCAACATCATTAGGTAAGGAAAGTTCAGTTACCTCATTCGGATTGCTAGACAGGAGTGATGATTGTGGTAGATTTAGTGGTTGTACGTTTGGTTCAGTGGAAATCTTAGTGACTGTGTCCTCTTGCTCAATTTGACTTGTATTAACTGTGAGCCAGCTTAGATCGTCACCTTTAGGTTTTTCCCCCTGACATCTAAGGTGGTAGTAGTACAAGTCCTCGTGGAAATCACAATCCATGGTGACATATATACGGTTTGTGACAGGATCAAAGCACCTATACCCCTTTTGATGTGTCCCATACCCTACGAAAATACATTCGAGCGCTCGTAGTTCTAACTGTGCGTTTTTTTTAGGTAGATGGACATAAACAACACGACCGAAAATTTTTGGAGGGAGAGAGTGAAGAGATAGGGAGTTTGTGTATGATGATAGAGTATCAATATGTGTGTTATGTTGAAGGCTTTTGGTGGGAAGACGATTAATGATATAGTTGTCTGTTGCAATGGCTTCAGGCCAGAAACGAATCGGGACAGACGATTCGATCATGAGGGATCTTGCTATATTTAAGAGTGTTCTGTTTTTCCTCTCAGCGATCCCATTTTGTTGGGGAGTGTTTGGACACGAAGTTTGGTGTATGAGACCTTTTTTAGAGAAAAATCTTGCAATTTATGATTAACCTATTCTCCTCCATTGTCAGATCGAAGAATACGATTTTTTTTTTTTTGAAATTGGGTGAGGATCATTTTATGAAATTTTATAAAGACAAACTTCAGATTTATGTTTTAACAAAGTAAATCCAACTCATCCGAGTGCAATCATCAATAAACACAACATAGTATGAAAAAAAGATATGCCCCCATCAGGTGTTGTTCCCCAAACATCAGAATGTATAAGATTAAAAGGTTCACTAGCACAACTCAAACTAGGATAATAAGAATGTCTGTGACTCTTTCCCAAAATACACGACTCGCAATTAAAAACTAGTTTAGAACCACGTAAAGAGGAAAAACGTGTTCCAAGTACCCTAGGGAAGGGTGTCCAAGACGACGATGCCATGTCCACAGTTGTTGTTCCATCGATCCGCGAACAAGTGCTGCACAACCTTTTTGAGATACCTCTTCCACAAAGTACAAGCCATTTTCCTCAATACCACGCCTAATCGATTTCCCTATCTGTGAATCCTGTATAACACAATAGTTGGCACCCATTAGTGCATTGCAGTTTAACTCCTTAGTTAGCTGACTAACAGATAGGAGTTTATGGGATAAATTAGGCACAAACAAACAATTTTTTAAAGTAACATTCGGAAGAATTTGAACCGTCCCTGTACCCTAAACTACTATACATTCACCATTTGCTGTTTGTATTAAGGGTTTTTTAATTTCACCAAATGAATTAAAATCGCAAGGGTCATACGACATAGTATTGGTAGCCCCACAATACATAATCCACCTTTCATTTTTATTTTTGTAATGTGTCCCTTTAAAACATGTAAGAGCAAGCATATTAAGAAAAGAAGAACTCTAGGCCCTGCTCCTTTATAAAAGGCATATCAGAGATAGAGTGTTTGAGTGGTTTTTCGTCCACTTGAGCCGTCTCACTTTCTTGCTTTCTCTCTCTTATATTACCTGCTCCTTCTTTGTTCAAGGTAGGTCCATTTTCATACCTCCCTCCTAGTAAGTGTTCGGTGCTCAGACAAGCATGTGACTCGTTCCATTTTTTTCGGTCATCGGTTCTTTTGAACTCAAATTTGCCTCCCTCTCTCCTCCGGCGTGCTTGATGTTCGTCCCATCAATTCGAAAATTGATGAGTTTAAAGCACTGCTCTTTGGTATGTTTATAGCCTCCATAGGGAGAGCAATGAAGGTGTGTTTTGTTCTCTTCCCGTCGGTTTTTATATGGCGGTCTTGATTTTGTGATGAATCCGGTTCCTAAGGAGTCATTCTCTAATGATGGCCCTTTTGTTACCATCCCATAACCTTGCCCTGAGGAGTTTGACTCCAGTGATGGCTTTCTGGTGTGAATGTCTCGCCGAGAAATTTCCCTTCTGATAGTGGCGTATGCCTCCTCTACTATTGGTAGAGGACTTTTGTTGAGAATGTCCCTTCTGTCCTTATCAAACGAATCGTTGATGCCCCCAAGAAATTGGTACAGTATGTGCCTTTGTATGATGTTATTGTAGATGTTGATGTCTTTTGTGTATTTCATGGGATTTGGAACATGTCTGTCGATTTCTTTCCAGAGTGAAACCAATTTCTTATAAAATACATCAATGGTATCTTCATTAGGCTTCAATGTGTCAGCTTTGACAGTCAAGTCGTAGACTTGGAGTTCATCTTGCCCGCTACTGTAAAAGGTTTCAATCCCTTGCCATAGATCTCTTGCTGTTGGATAGTCTAGAAAGTTGATGACTAGATCAGATCCAAGATTCTCAATGATCTAAGAAATGACGATTGCATCTTGTTGTGTCCATTGGTTGTATCTTGGGTCGTTTGCTTTCTGGTGGGGAGGCAATGATGTGTTTGAGCTTTCCCCACCCACTTATGGCCAGGTACATCAATTTTGACCACTTGGTGTAATTCTCATGATTGAGTTTTTCATTGAGAATTACGGATTGATTTGATCCTCCTTTTGGGTTAATCTTTGTTCAGTCATTTCCAACACCGATTTTTCTTCGCCGTTCTCCGACATGATTGCAGGTAAGGTTTGGTAAGTGATGAAGCCAAAGATGGTTTTAGGTCCATTGAACCGTCGTCGGCTTTGATACCATAAAGAGCAGAATGCTCTCTGATTTTAGGGTTTTAATGTGTTTTGTTATTGATACTCTTAATAATGGTTACATACTTACAATATAAAGGAGAAAAGCTACCAAATTTACAAGATCTCAAATCCCTAATTATATGCCTAATTATGTTGTGCTAATTTATCTATGGTAACCGTACAAAATAGAATTATTCTTTCCTTCAAAATTGGTAAACTTAACATATCCAAAATAGAAATGAGACATTTAGGATGACTTGATCCAATAAAGAAATAAGACACTTAGGGTGAATAGGAGGGAGTATTATTTAAATAAAAGTAGTAAAATCATATGTAAAGAGGAGTAAAAATAATATATAACTTTTAGCCCTTAATAAGAAACTAATGGCAAGTGTTTAAGAATATGCTAGCAGTTGAATCATACATATTACAGTACAAATTCTAGAATAACGTTTTTTGACATCGGATCAATTGACAATTTATCCCCCACAAAAGCTTAATTAATGTATAATTTAAATATTATACATGACAATGTCAATGAGAATTATTAATATTTTTTCAATTTAATTGTTAGAAATGATTTTTTAAATGTTATAAATTGATAAATGGGGATTAAAATAAATTTAAGTAATAAAAATGCGTCGAATTGGGCCAGGACGAGCCTTCAAAGTCTGTCCCATTTAAATTCCATATTAAGTCTAAAGGGCCCTTATTCAATTCGGCTCATATTTACTTAAGCCCGGCTCGGCCCTTATCCGACCTATTAAACACCCCTAGTTATAATGATAGTTCCAATCATAGTATTTTTCAACAAACCCTTTTCTCAATAGGAGTTCGCCAACTTCATCTGGTTCCTTAAGAAAAATGAAATCTACAGATTTTACAACTACAAGGACATTTGATCTTAGTCGTCGAAAAATTTATACGAGCAAAATCCGAAAATTCCTCCAACCCTTTCAAAAATTTAAAACTAAACTTTCTATTTAATGTCTATTGTATATCCAACTTTTTAAATTATTAACATGAACTTTTAAAATCCTAATATTAGCGACTGTTTAAGCCCATCACTTACACATGGCCCAAATAGGCAATGATGGGTGGTCTCCAATTAGTCGCAAAATAAAAAAAAAGTCAAACTTAAAATCAAAATAGTCATGAAGTTTTACCGGCAGTGACTAGGTTACCACCCTGGTACCGTCCCTAATTATAATAAATTCAAAAGGAAATTTCTAAGCACGAGCGACGGAAAGTTGACCGCAATGATGTCGTCGCCAGTTCAATCATAACTGTTAACGCAAGTAACAATATTCTTGACTTGGACGTTAACTTTGAACACTTAATCGAACATGCTTTGTCTTGTACTTTGGAGAAGGACGATAAAGATGTGTCGAGTTGTGTGGGATTAAAGTTTGGAACGTTTGATGAGGTGTTGCTTTATCAAAGCAACAAAGTGTGAAGATCAGAAGCCTCGCTCGACCCCCTGAAGGCCGCTCGACCCAGTCGAGCGAGATGGGTTTGGTCGAGCAAATTGTCCAGAATGAGACAGAAGGCTACTGAAGTGCTCGCTCGACCAGATCAAAGGTCGCTCGACCAGGTCGAGCAAGGGGTGTCTGGTCGAGCGGATGGTCAGAGGACTCCAACGGGCAGTTTTCTGTTTTAATTATGCAATAATATTGATCATTATTCTATAGTTTAATGTTATGCTTTATTGTCATAGTTAATTGTGATGTTCATTGTGCTTTATGGTGGGTTAATGTGTGACTCTAAGATTGACACTCACCTTCATCTATAAAAGAGAGTATCAATCTTAGAGAAAGAACCACCACAAACACACATTGTGAGTAGACTATTGCATTGCTTAGAAACTAGAGGAGTGTTCTAACTTTGCATTAGTATATGAAGGTCTTAAGAAGTTGTTCTTAAGATAAGGAGAGGTTTATTACATTGTAATTGTTGAGTTCAATCTAATAAACATCATTTGAGGAGGAGGTATCAAAGATACCTCATAAACACTTGTGTTCATTCTTGCTCTATTTTTCATTTCGGTTAATAATTGGTTCGATTTTATCGAGTACAGATCGGGTTCGGGTTTTAATTACTATCGGCTACGTGTTACTAATTACTATCGATCGAGTCAATATCAAATTAAGTTGTTAGTTATTTTTTAATTGATGACAAGATTCCCTTTACTTAAAGCAAACTAGTTAAAATGCAAATCAACTAGTGATCATTATTCCTTTGTTACTTTTACTTGTTTGACCGGAAATTAAAATTATAAAGTTCTATCAATTTTCATCTAATACGATTAAAGGTAGTTAAATATACATTGACCGTTGATTATTAACTCTAAATATATGAAACCATGTATTTATAAAATTTAATTTATTAAAATATCTATCACTTTATTAGATTAAATAATAAAATGATTGAATATGAGTCAATCATACTTCTATGTTAAAAATTGGTTCAGGTTTAAAGCAATTCAATCTAAAATTTGTTTGGGTTTAGTCGGGTTTTGTCGGATCGAGTTCGGTTTCGAGCATGATTCGGGTCGGATATGACTCGGGTTGGTCATTTTTGGTTCGGGTAATCTCGGTTAACAGTTATGTGTCGGTTACAAAAATCGGTTACAGTTCGAGTTCAGCTTTCCCATTTTCGATTGTCAATCGGTTCGGGTACAACTTCGGTTCGGGTATTGTCGGTTCGATAAACATAAAAAAGAAACGCATTTTCGGGTCGATTTACTTTCGGTTTCGAGTCGGATTTTTGGGTCGGGTCACTTTTGAACAGCTCTAAGAAAGACTAGTTGGTGTTTTAAGAGTTGAGTTTATTGATTATTTCATTTAGTATGAAAATTGAAATAAAAACTGGAGAAAGATATTTACGTTAGATTTTTGGTTTTTTTTTGTTTCGTTATGTGAATATGAATTTTATCTCGTAACTTTAAGAGTGCAGATGTGGGATAAAATAAGGTTTATAAATTGAGAACCAATATTGAATGAGTTGAATGGAGATGAAATGGAAGCAAAAAAAATAGAAGATGTTGATGAAGATGATGTTTTGTTTTCATGTTGACATATTCTATAATTATGGATGTCATAATCAAATATATGTTGTTATCACTACAAAAAAAACTAAGTTAGGCGACAAAAAAAAGCTGATGCATCAAAGTTTGGCGACAAAACTAGCGACAAAGGGCTTTTTTTGTCGCCAAAATTGTTGTTTAAAATTTTTAAATGGTTCAATTATTAGTAATTGGGCGGGAAACATTTATGCGACAAAATAAGCGACAAAGTTTTTGTCGCCAAACTATTATGTGACAAAACTCTTTGTAGCCTATTTTGTAGCCAAACTTTTATGCTACAAAATTGGTGACAAAACTTTTTTGTCACATAAACTTTTTCATATTATTTAAACCCTCCATATTCATCACTCATACGTCTCCCATTTTATTTCATCTTCTCCCATCCTCTCCATATTCTCCCATCTTTCTTCTCTAATACATTTCTTCTCCTTCCCTAAACCTCCATAAACTTATTTCTACAAGAAGCTTAATCACTTCATTATTGGAAGCTACAACAAGAAGCTTAAACACTTATCTTCTCTCTAATCTCAAACTTTTTAAAAAATCTTCCCAACATTGAGTTTTGAATGCTACGATTTGGGTTATTGTTCTTCGAGTTTGGGTTGTTCTTCGTTTTTTTATCTCTGTTTTTTTCTTCGATTTAGTGTTGTTGTTCTTCGACTTTGTGCTTCCTTTTTTTCACTTTTTGTTATTCGTTTTTTTTTTCAATTTTTCGCTTTTGTTTGTTTTTGTTGTTCATATTTTTGTTCTTCAATTTGGTTTTTCGTTCTTCATTTTTTTTCATGTTTTTTGCTTCTCATTTTTTCCAGTTTTTTTGTGTTATGGATTATTGTTTTTTTTGTTTATGTTCTTCATTTATCTTTTAATTCTGGGTTTTTTTGTTCTTTCATATTATTGGACCATTTATGATTTTTTATAATTTTATCTATTTTTCAGAATTTGGAAAGGATAATTATTTCTTTAGGGAATCATTAATATAATAAAGAACCATTAACAATTTACTAATTATTTTTTAGTTAAAATTTCATTTACTCATTAAATTTCTTTTAATTCAGTTTTGTTGTGTAAATATTATTTTAATAATGTATATTTGTTAAAAAAATTGAATATTTGTTATTATTATTTTAATAATAATAGTAATATAATACTATTATTATTAAATAATAATAACAAATATATATTTTTTTAATTTGTCTGAAATAATTAGGCGACAAAATAGGCGACGTTCCTCTTTTTGTCGCATAGAATTAGGCGACAAAAAAACCAAAGGCGATAAACTTCTAGGCGACAAAGCGTTTTGTAGCCTATTTTGTCGCCAAATGGCTTATGCGACATATTAGGCGACTAGAATGCTTTGTCGCCTAACCCTTTTATTTTTGTAGTGTATGATGATGATTAAGTTTAGTATTCATATGAGTAACTTATGTTTTAAGTATCACTTCTTTTCAAGGGTTAGTAAATATTTTTGATTAAAAATATTAGTATTAAATTATTTGATAAACTTAACACAAATTGAAGATGTTTTGCATTATAATTAGTTAATACTCCCTCCACCCCCTTTTCATTGTCCACTTTAGCTTGGACACGGATTTTAAGAAAATGGTAGTTGAGGTATTTTAAGTGATTATAGTTATTGTAAAGGTGGTAGTTGGGGTATTTAAATGATTATAGTAATTGAAAAGGTGGTAAGTGTGGTATTTTAAATAATATAAGTTGTGGTAGTTGAGGGGTATTTAGGTAAAAAGTCTTTGCCAAAAATAGAAAGTTGACAATTAGAGTGAATTGACTAAATAAGGAAAGTGGACAATAAAAAAGAATCGGAGGGAGTAATTTAATAGTTTTATGTTTTTTGGTTATGTTAAAATTTTATAGATGTAATTATTCAAAATAACATTTGTATTAATTTAAAAATAATGTAAGGAAATTCCATGTGGTAACCCTGAGGTTTTGGATTTTCCACGTGGTAACCAAAACTTTTAAAAATCCACGCGGTAACCCTGAGGTTTATCAAATTGTTTCACCGTGACCTTTTTACACATAAAACTTTATCAAAACGCTAGCAAACGTTAATTTCGAAGCTTTAAGGTTGTTGTACACCTATTTATTCGACTCACCAATTGAAATGTCATCAGTTTCAACCTTTTCCCCAAAATATAAAACCTATCTTCGCAATCTTTTGGATTTGTGGGAAAACAATAGGATTTGGATGAAAGATGGTAGAGTTGGGGTTTATGTTTTGGGGAAAAATGTTGAAATTGATAGCATTTGAAATGGTGAGTCGTATAAATAGGCGTACAACATCCTTAAAGCTTCGAAACTACCATAAGCTAAAATTTTTGTGTGCAAAAAGGTCACGGTGGAACAATTACGCAAACCTCAAGGTTACGGCGTGAATTTCTTAAAAGTTTTGGTTACCACGTGGAAAACCCAAACCCTCAGGGTTACCACGTGGGATGTATATTAATATTCTAGATTTTTCATTAAAAATTCTTTTATAATCACATGCATGGTAAATACATAAAAGTGCTTATTTAATAGAAAATTATATGAAAATTATTAGAAGTACATAATTGTCTTTTTTTTCCATCATATAAAATGAAAATACACTGTAGAAAATTATATTGCTAAATAAATTACTTTCATTACAATTATACCACAATTCATTAAATTATTAGAAGTACATAATTGTCTTTTTTTCCATCAATAGTTGTTAAAAACTTAAATGACATGCATAAATTCATTTAATTGATCATTAAATTCAATCATTTACATTGTTAGACTACCATAATAAAAATTTTAAATTTTAGGAAAAATGTAAAAAATATTGAACCAGATGATAATTATGGAAACAAATAAATTAATGCAAAAAAAAAATCAACCAACTTCAATCAGTATGTAGGCAATTAGACTATCTTAGCTACCAAATATAGTGCAATAAAATCAATCAACTAAAAATATTGTCTGTTTTTTTGTAATTTAATTATTTCTTTATGAAAATAAAAATGTATGAACACTTTTATGACTGAAATTACAATATAAATAGCCCCATATGGTCATTCCAATTATTTGTTCATACTATTTCTCTTCTCTGAATCTTTAGTGTTAATTTAATAATATTTTATAGAATAACCATGAGTTTAATTACATTCAAGAAATTCATAGTGAGATGGGAACATGGATTATAATGACTATTAATAAAAGTCAAGGACAAACAATATTCCATGTTGGTTTATTCCTACCTTGGTCTGTTTATAGTCTTGAATAATTTTACGTTGCCATTTCTAGAGTGACTAGAAGGAAAAGACGAATAATTCTCATATGCGACAAGGATGGTGAAATATGTCATCGTACTAAGAATGTAGTATATATTGAGGTGTTTCAAAACCTATAAACTTTTAATTAACAATGTATTTTGGGTTTCTTTATATTTAATTCTTTTAATTACAATATATATGTGTAAATACTTATTACCCACTTTGATATAATTTTATTTAATATTTGTATTAGTCTAAAATTTTATTAAAATATTAACGTATTTAAAAATCCGTGCATTGGACGGTTTTTATACTAGTTCTTTTATAATCACGTGTCAAAATCATTGTCTCATTGATGATCCATTCTTCAGTCTTCATCCGTGGAATCAGTGTGCTCATTTACTTATTCCCCTTAATAAATGTAGGCAATCTGAGTTTTACCTTCCATGGAAATGTGAGAATGAACGCCATTCTTATGAGAAATGTGAGTATGAACTTGTTATGGAACGTATGCTTCAGATGCAGAAGATTCAGCAACAGCAAAAACAGCAGCAAAATCAAGCTATCCCGCTAATTCCTAAAACTGCTAACGTTTAGGATAATCATGTTTGATTCTTTTTGGGATTCTCTTTCATGGGTAAGTTTCTGATCTTATTACTTTTGCTATTTTTATAATACATTTTGTTTCTAGGTTTTGGTAATTTTGGTTTAAGCTGATTTAGGGTTTTCTTTTTTATTGATTGTTGATTAGATTGTTTAAATTTTTGGGTTATTACTTATTGGGATATACTTCATGTTAAATTCAATTGTCAATCTTTCTGCATAATTTTTTTTTGGCTATTTTTGCTTGTTTTTGTTAAGTTGAAGAAAAAGGGGAAAATGGTAGAATGAGGTAATTATAGGGTTATCTTGTGTTGCAAATCAATAATAATTATATACATATTGATATGGTTATGGTTGTGGTTGTGTTATAGAGTTGATTATGGTATTGACTTATTGTTTGCAAAAATGGTGGTTTTCTTTTGTTTCTGATATCATCCTTTTACTCTAGTGTTTCGTATACTCTAGGATCCTCACTTATGATGTTCGTGTTGCATAGAGTTAAGAAAATAATTTATGCTAATGAGTTATTTACTGCCCCCCTCCTTAGTATTTCTTGCTGCTTTTATTAGTTAGCACTTAACATCATCTATTCATCTGGTTATCCAGGACAAGCTCTTAAACATGGTAGGAGGTGATATGAGCCTTGTGGTCTTCTCACTTGGGTTAGTATTATCTGTAGATTAACCTGGAATTTTCAATCATGTTAACTGAATTGAAATTAAGGTAATATTTGAATGCAACCTAATTTTGGAGTAGTTGAACTGTTGAAGCCAATTGACTCTTGAAGGACTGTTAGAGATGTAATATTGATTGCTTTTTTATTTATCTTTATTTTAGAAATTCACATCAGCTGATTTAAAGGTTATCTTACAATTTGACAAAATTTGGTTTGCTTAATTTACATCATGACAACATTAGTATGACCCAAATTATGTATCCGTAAAGGGAAGAGCTTCAGAACTTTTGGACGTGATTTTGTCCAAGATCTGAAGCTTGGAGCATCATTTGATGAAGTAGAAACATAAATGCTTGGGGAATTCGGTCTGTGGTCTCTGAAGCAAGTAGGAAACTTTGCTTGTTATATAAAGTTGATGGTTGCCTTATAGGCGTAAACAGTATTACAGGGGGCTAATTCTAGGGTTTTATTTGGTTTTTAACCCTTAATTATGTTAATCTGGTTTCAGTAGGATTCATGGAGTTACATTTGAGAAACAGTTTATTGATTGCAAAAATTTGGCCTTTCTTACTGTAGTATTGTCCAACCAATGCGAGAGTGGGTTTTGTATTCAAGCAGGGTCCTCATTAGTAGTGTTCATGCTGCTTTAAGTAGGAAAGCAAACCATTTTTGACTTAGCGAACTATGCATCACCCATTTTCATCATGGTTAGGATTCGTGCTGGCTTGACCACTTCATAATTGGTTTATATAATCTTATGGGAAAGAAAATGTAGCAAGTGGAAGTAAATGAAGAATTGTGTTTCTTTTTCATGGTTTATTGATTTAATAGATTACATTTACATTGAATAGCCCTAAAAAACAACTAGTAGCAGCATAGTGTTTACTTTAAGTAGTTATTTATAATTTTATTATTTCTAATGTTTAGTTTTCATTTGGCTAAAGTGATTTAAAGTATATTGAAATGCTTGTCCATTGTCTTGACTCTTAGAAACTTGCTTTTCCATATCAGTATGTTCAGAGTTCCCAGGGGCATTATGCATTCTGTTCTGAACTTCCTTTAACCTATAAATGGCGACATCCTTCCAAATTCTCCTAGGTAGCGTTTGGGAACCAATAATTGAATTGAAAAATAAGAATTCAATTTAGAATTTCTAAATTTTTAATTTCAATTTCAAATTTGTTGTTTGCAAAATCATAGAATTCACCATTCGATAATTACAAATCGTAAAATTTGTTTGGAATCATTGAGATTTTCAATTTCTAAATTTTAAATTCTAACATTGTTTTGCAAAAATGTAGAATTGCAATTCCTGAATTCAGTAGTAACGTTTAATCAAACATAATTGTTCAAAAACTTTTTTGGGAAAATATAGTCAATACTACTCAACACATCCAAACTGTCCATATAAACAAAAATAATCTAAAAAAAACTACTCAAGAGTTAAGACATAGTAACACTCAGTCTAATTTCTCATTTTCTGATAGTCCCTTTAACATATCAAACTCTTCTGTACCCTTCAAAAACAGTTTTGTTTCCTTCAAGACTTCATGTCGATCTAGTCTGTCATCCTTTGAAACAACATCATAAACCTCTTTGGAATCGGGCTTAGGTGGAGGTTTGTTTGATTGTAGATAGTTTTCAAATAACTGTAAATCTGGAAATAACATCCACGGTAGAATCTTTCTTTGACCTCTTGTTAGATGATGCTGAGTTTGCCTCAGATGCACTGTAAGTTTCATTTTCTTTCTCCATAGCTGCCGCAGATTCTTCATGTTGCTCAGCTTCTTGACCTGTAGCTCTATCCATGGCAAATAGTGTGCATATTTCATCCCAATGATCAATGTTCTTATTTCTATAAGCAGAAGCCACGGGATTGACCTATTTCATCCCAATGATTCGATTCTTCACATGTTCAGTGGTAGCCAACAAACCCAATTGGTTCCTTAGGTTATCAGGAACAACTTGATATGCTTGTTGCTTCAATTTTCCATCGCCCTTATTTCTTTCATTGATTTGCTCAAACAAAGTGGAGATCAGTATAGCATCCATTTGTTGGTTCCAAGTAAGATAAGCTCGTTTTGGTTGTTTTTGTGGTACCATTGGCTCCTTTCCTGATCTCTTCATGATGAATGCTAAAAGTATGTCTCAGCAAAGGCAATCAACATTAACAAGCATGTCCTCAACAATATAAAGAAAAATTACAAAATATGCAATGAAATAATTACACATGAACGATTACAAATAGCAGTGCAAATAATAAAGCCATATGATTTTAAACAAGTCTTCATGTACCCAACAAAACAACCTACTTTAAATGCTTTAGTGCAAATAACAATTTATGAAAAAAAATAGTCTACATGGCTATGATAGCATCTCCTAACTAATATCTCAAGTAACATGTGTCCTTTGCTGTTGATATTCTTCAAAAATCTTTTGAGCAAGATTATCTCTAAACTCTTTCCATTCATTACTTGATTGCGTACTAAAAATGTAATCATCTTCCACACCTTCTTCATCAATTGTCTCTATATTTAGTAAATCTTCATCGACCTCATTAATAAGACTTGTTTCATCCTTACTTTCTTCCCTCAAAAAGTTATGGAGAATAAAACAAGCGTTAATAATTATAATTTGAGCTTTTTTCTCAAAAAAACTTGGATCTCTAAGTGTACTCCATCTCTTTTTCAATAACCTAAAAGCCCTTTCAATTGTGTTTCGAGCCGAAGAATATCGTAAATTAAAAAGCTCTTTGTAATTTGTTGGAGTGGTGCCTGTCCACAAATTCAAATGGTTCCTCGTACCTTTATAAGAAGCTAGATAACCTTCAGCGTTAGCAAATCCCATATCCACAAGAAAATACTTGTCTGCATTATATAATTATTATTATACATATATTAGTATTTCATTTTACATTTGGTGTAAATTATTAGGTTGTTGTTACACATATAAAGTCTTCTAGGAATCTTCAAACCATTCGGCCTTTGAAGAGCATCACGAAGAATGCGTGGATCCGAAGCAGAACCTTCCCAACCAGGCCAAACGTAAGTAAAACGAAGATTTGAATCACATGCAGCTAAAACATTGGTGCTAATGTCCCCCTTCCTATCTCGGTAGCGAGCTCCATCCTCAGGAGGCACAGTCATTTTAATATGAGTCTCATCGAGAGCTCCAACAACGCCCTAATATAGTTTATGGTAGTTAATACTACAAATCAAACCTCCTAAGAAAGTAAAGACATCGATCTATTTTTAATACTATAGCTTACCTCAAACCTATTCCACTTTGTATCCTTTGTGTAATTGATCTGGTTACATGGTTTTATATAATACTTTCCAAGCTTGAGTAGTGCTTTAAGGACTACGTGAAATTGTTGACTAATAGTCTCTCCAGAACGAGCTAAAGGTTGCTTATATTGTTCTATTACTTGTACTTAATATATTACTTGTACTTAATATCCCCGGATGACAAGATAATCAAAAGGCAATAACAGTCGCATATTTAGCCATTATCTTTTGTTTCTCTAGTTTCCTAAACTTATCCTTTTTCTTGACACATGATGCAGTGCTTCAATACCTCATTTAAGTTTGACAATGAAAAGTCACAGAACAGATAATATCAAAGACTATTATATCAGGTACAAGACTAATATAAAAGCAGAAACAAATTAAAAAGCAGAAACAAACACTACAATTTTATCTAATTCCATATTCATGGTTAGAACAATTTTTTGAACAATTAATAAACGATAGAAACAATGGGTAAGAACAATTAACAAGGAGATAATCGCCAAGAACAATGGTATCCTATCCTTCATTATAACTCTTTAGAGCAATTATGAAAAGAGTATAAAAGCAGCAACAACTAATCGCAAATATTTGTGCTCTCGGTACGAGCTCGATAGAGAAATAGAAAGTAAGAGATGGAGCATACCTGAAAAGCAAGGACGAAAAGTTTTGGAGCAATGAACACCAACTACAATGGTGGATCGAGGCAGATTGGATTGGAAATTTGGAGAACACAGCAATTAGAAAGAGAAAGTGAAAGATGAAAATAGGGTTTCTAAGAGAGTGAGAGGCAGATTGGATTTCAAATTACAGGTCATGGGCTGTCATTTTACCATAGGCTATTTTTAAGAGTATTGGAATTGGGTTGGAATTCTAAAATTGAATTTTATGGCCACCCAAACAAGTAAATTGAAGCAATTCTGGATTTACAAATCAAATCTCCATTCCCAAACACACTACTAACATAAATATTAATCACAAAAAGTAGGGTTTGCTCCTAGGATATAATAGATGACCGATGAACCCCATTATTCACCCTATTCAGCTGTAATCTTCCATATAAACCCAAACATGAGCCATTGTTCAAGGCGTAGATGTAGACCCTAATAAAACTTGGCCAGAGTCCATTCGTTACATTAGCGGCCCGTTTGGTTAGTAATACTAAAAAGTGGTCATGAGAATGATTTATAGTGTAACATTTCATCAAAAGTTCCATATCATTCCCATGGTAATGAAACTTTGATCACGGAAAAGTTTTTTTCTTTACAAATTTCCATTACCTCCTAATACCACCGCTCCCAATGGTAATGCATATTGGAATGAAAATTATGAAGAAATGAGATGATTGAAGTTGGACAAGCACGACCATCAAGGTAGCAAGAGATTTTTCAATTAAAAATTACATTAGTTTTCATTCCCATTACCATCCTTTAATACCACCTACCAATCGGGCCATAGAAGTATTAGAAATTGATTGGCTATCTTTAGCCCCTTTCAAAGCCAAAAACAATTCATTCAACAGCTGGAGAGCAGGTACAGTTGCTTGAATTTCCTCTGTTGAACCCATGACTGTTCCATTGATATTGTAACCTACAGAACATGTTGATCCTTCTTTGAACTGTTCACATTACAATAGGCTGCTAAAGTGCACCGAGAGAGAAAACGTTTTTTTATTGACAGCAGTTTATTTAAGTTATGATTGATTGGAAAAAAAACACCTGAAAATGAATGGACAGGAACCGAGGGAATAATGTACGTTGTTGCTTTCCACCTCAATAGTTTGAACTGAATACAGCTAAGATGAAATAAAATTTGTATCCGTGATCAAGTTTAGATTAACCACTTAAACCATAATGCTCCTTGTTCCATTATTATTAAATTAGTGTTCCTCGATCCTTTATTTGAATTTCTTTTGAAGTTTTGGGTGTTTTCAGACGGGCTGTCAACCTTTCCTTATTCTCCCAAATTTCAGAGCATTAAAATGCTTTGTTGTATTGGTTTCCATTCCTTAAGATTATATATATATATATATATATATATATATATATATATATATATATATATATATATATATATATATGATCTAATAGGAAGTGATTTGAAAATAAAAAGGATAGGAAGGAATTTTCATCCGTTAGATATTAGATTAATGGTTCATCTTGCTCGCGGTTCATAACAGAAAATAAATTGTGATGTTTTCTTAATTAATATGTGATACTTTCTATGTAAACATGTGTCACTAGAAAGTGTGATGTTTTCTTAATTAATGTGTGATGCTTTGTTCATAAATATATGTGTTACTAGATCTTCTGCTATGACAACTTTTTTTAAACCGTTAGATACTAATCAATTAACGGTACTTGCTCCTTCTTATCCTTTTTATTTTCACACCCCTTCTTATTGGATCTCTATTCTCTACCATATATATATATATATATATATATATATATATATATATATATATATATATATATATATATATATATTAATCTAATAACTTAATCTTTGTGCTTTGAGGCGGTATACTATCACTACAAAAACATTTAGCTTAGGCGACGCACGGAAAATCTGACAGGAGAGAATAGGCGACGCAATAGCCGACTAAAATCCTTCTTCCAAGCTGGCGACCAAAGGACTTTGTCGCCTGCACCGTGTTTGTCGCCTGCACCGTGTTTGTCGCCTATTGCGTTGCCTAACACTTTAGCGGGAAAAAAATGCACAGTTTTATTTTCAAATTTAGATAGTAGTCGCATAAATAGTCGCATACGTTTTGTGTTTTGCCTATATAACCAGGTAAATGTTAGTGTTTGATACGCCAAACGCAAAAAATCTAACACATTTCGTAGTATTTGATTGTGAACGAACGGAAAAGAAACTCGGTTTTGTGGGAAGGTATATTTCTGACATTGTAAATTTTTTTTAAAATTGTACATGTATGATTATTATTATGTAGTATGTAATTATGCATGAAAATAAATCATTTGTGGTTGTTGATAATTTATTTTATTTAATTTATACATGTTTGATATTTGATTTTTATATGTTTTTTATTTGTTTTATTTGTGTAAAATTACTCTTAATTTTTTGAAATATGTTTTTATATTCGTATAATGATTAAATGAAATGGTATTAGATTAATTTAATATTTTGTTTATTTCTGTACCATTATTTGATGTATCAATTTGGTTTGCTCATGTGTTATTTTTGTTTATCATAAAATTTAGTTTTTTCATACTTATAAGCTTAAGTGTGTTTTAAAATTTATTATAGGTGTACACGATGACGTATGACGGTAGCTATTATTTGTACAATAGAAACTGGATGTACGAAAGAGAATTTGATGACGGGTCCTTTAATATAGAGTTTATTAGGGGATTAGAAGAATTTATAAAATTTGCATTGTCGAAGAGTCATTCATCAAAAATTAGATGTCCTTGTGCGAGATGCAAAAACGTTGTGTTTAAAAATCCAAATGATGTGAGGGAGCATTTGCTAAGGAGAGGTTTTGTGAAAGATTATTACGATTGGAGATATCATTACGATATTGCCGCCGGTGAAGGTAGCAGTGGCAATAACGTGTTTGCTAGGCAATAGTTGCCTGAAGATGTTTTACCCCAAGAGCCGATAGCGGAGGAAAATAACTATGCTCGTATGGTGCATGATATCGGGGCTTGGCTTGCCGTCAGAGAGGATTGATTGTTGCATTAATGGGTGTATGATCTATTGGGGTCGTACTGCTAACGCCAAGCGTTGTCGTACGTGTTCGACAACAAGGTGGGTCAGAGACGACGTGGGAAATAGACGAATTCCAAGGAAACAATTTATATATCTTCCGATCGGCCTACGCTTACAAAGGTTGTATGCGTCTCGAGTGACGGCCTGTGAGATGAGATGGCACGCTGAGAACCACAGCGAAGAGGGGGAAATGTGTCACCCGTCAGACTCTGAGGCCTGGCAACATTTCAACGCAACACATCCTGATTTTGCTGCCGAGATTAGAAATGTGAGGCTTAGTTTGTGTACAGACGGATTCAATCCGTTTGGTTGCTCAGGAAGACAATATTCGTCGTGGCCAGTGATCCTGACACCGTACAATCTCCCTCCGTGGATGTGCATGAAGACACCATACATGTTCTTGACAGTCATTGCGCCAGGGCCTGATAATCCCAAGCAGAACATCGATATTTACCTGCAGCCTTTGATAAAGGAGCTTAAGATGTTGTGTAGAGACGGCATCTTGACCTTTGATGTGCACACGGGCCAGAACTTTTGTCTTAGAGCGGCATTGATGTGGACAATAAGTGACTTTCCGGCATATTCGATGTTATCTGGTTGGAGTACTCACGGTAAAAATGCATGTCCTTATTGCATGTCCGATTCAAAGGCCTTTTATTTGAGACACAGCAGGAAGATGTGTTGGTTTGACTGCCATCGTCTGTTTTTGCCCGAGCGTCATCCGTTCAGACGGGATCGGGTTAACTTCATGGCAAGGATTCAAGAGGGAGGTCATGCCCCACCTATTCGCACCGGTGTTGAGTTACTTGCGGAGCTTGACATGTACGAGATGAAGAGAGTGTACGAAGATGGTGCTCGCGAATATAACGACACGTATGGACCGTACACTGGGGGGTGAAAAAAAAGAAGTGTGTTTTGGGACTTACCGTACTGGGAAAATAATATGATCAGACACTGTCTTGATGTGATGCACATTGAAAAGAACTTTTTCGATAACATATTTTTCGATAACATTGAAAAGAACGTGTCGAAAAGGGAACAAAGGATCATATTGGTGCACGTAGAGACATGCAGGAGCTCGGCATCAGAAGTGCATTGCATCCGGTGGGGAACGAAATCCCAATGGCATTTTACATTCTAGATGATAGAGGGATTTATGCTCTGCTTGACTGGCTCAAGACGTTAAGGTTTCCAGATGGTTATGTGTCCGACTTGGCTAGGAACATTGACATGAACAAGCATTCCATATTCGGAATGAAAAGCCACGATTGTCACGTTTTCATGCAACGCTTAATTCCGATTGCCTTTCGTGAGCTTCTCCCTGTACCTGTTTGGGAGGCTCTAACTGAATTAAGCTTGTTTTTCAAGACAATATCTTCTCCAAGACTGAAGACGTCTGACATGATGAAATCAGAGTCAGAAATACCAGTTATACTGTGCAAATTGGAGAAGATCTTCCCCCCTCTCGTTCTTTGACTGCATAGAGCATTTACCCGTCCATTTACCATACGAGGCGAGAATAGCTGGACCCGTTCAATATAGGTGGATGTATCCTTTCGAACGGTATGTGCACTTCATCCAATTAATATTTATGATTTTTCAATTGTTTTGTTATGTCTTGTCAAATTAATATATTTATTTACAATTAGGTACTTACGTCATCATAAACTGAACGTTGGAAACAAAGCCCATGTTGAAGCGTCAATGTGCAATCAATATCTTACCGAAGAGGCTTCTCATTTTGTATCTCATTACTTTGAGCCAGAGGTAAGATGTAGATATAGAGACCTTCCTATGCACGACGACGGCGGTGAGAACAATGATAGATCAGGTGTCCTTCGGATTTTCACTCACCCAGTCAGATTCCATGGGAGGGGTAAAACAAAATTGCTAGACGACGAAGATCTTAAACTCGCACACCGATATGTTCTGATGAACTGTCCTGAGGTTGAACCGTATCTGAGAAGGTTCATAAGTCAGCTACGTTCTGCTGTGCCTCATCCATGTCGCGGAACCAGTTCGATGCTTTACTCGAAGAGCAATTTCCAATATTCTTCAAACATTACGTAAGTGTCTGTTGTTTTCTTTTTGATATTACTGTTCATATAGTCTAACTCTATCTTTGGTATTTACAGGCTTTTGCCGGTCATCTCGATTGTGCTCCGAACGGCAAAATACTGAAAGACATGGCACAAGGACCTTTGAAGTATGCAAAAACGTATAACATCTGTTACGTCAATGGTTATAAGTTCCACACTAACAAACACGCTACGAGAAAAGTCGCAGACAATAGCGGCGTGTGTGTTAAAGCAGCCGATGACAGTGAAGACGGAGACGACTTCTACGGCCGGCTTGAAGACATTATAGAGCTTGAATATCGAGCAATGCCAATTAAGATAATGACTCTATTCAAATGTCACTGGTATGACCCGAATCGTCATGGACGTGGATGCGGCACACGTGTTCACCAACGCTACCAGATAGTAGACATCCACATCAATCGGTCGTACGAAAACTATAACCCATTTGTCTTAGCTAGTCAAGCGACCCAAGTCTACTACATGGCGTATCCAAGTTTAAGACGAGATTTACGAGATTGGCGAGCTGTGGGCAAAATCAAGCCCAAGAAATACCAAGTTAGTGTTGCTACAACCAATGAGGTAGATGACAGTGCATTCCAAGAGGAACAACGTTTACACTTTCAGGTCTCGTATGAACAAAATGTTGGCACATCGCTTCGCAATCCTTCCGGACAATTCATTGAGTGCGAGGATGAACCGGAATCGTCGACACCAATTCTCGACGAAGATGCTGATGTTGATTTAATATTGTCCGGTGATGAGCAAAACGATGATGAGGCTGAGTATTTTAGCGATGAGGGTGACTTGGATGTAAATTATTACTAGTATTAATTAATATACTGTATCTTTTTATTGTATGTTACTCTTATTATTTTTATTGTTTGTTTCTAATCCTAGTCATTAATATTTAAAATTTCTACATTACTCTCAAATAATAATTTCTTTCTTTTACATATATTTAAATAATAATAATAATAATAATAATAATAATAATAATAATAATAATAATAGTAATAGAAATTAATAATAATAATAATAATGGTAACAGTAATAATCATAATAGAAATTAATAATAAACATAATAATAATAATAGTATTAATAATAATAATAATAATAATAATAATAATAAACAAAAAATTAAAATTTTTTTTCCTTTTAAATTAATTTTTTTTTTAAATAATAATAATAACAGGAGCACTATCGTAAACTCGAAGCGAACGCAATAACAAAGGGTGAAGAACCTGACGCCTCTCAAATTTAAGTTGAGGCGATCATGGAGGTAAATAATAAAAAAAGAATTTACCCCCCCGGGTACTATGGTTTGGGGTCTGCCAACGAATACTACTACCCTAACCTTTTTGAAAATCATTTCACCCCTCGAGAGCAGCGCGAAACTCAAGAAGAAATGACGGCGCACCTCGAGACGATGCAACGAGCCATGCATGAATTTCGTATATTCATGCAAGCTCAATTCGATGAGAGGACCCCTTCTCTATCCTAGCCGCGGTGGTGATAGTCGCTCAAGTCGTGGTGGTTATTATTAATTTTTGTATTTTTTTATTTATTTTTTGTACATTTGTTTATATTTATATTTAATTATTATTTTTTAATTTTAATTTTTTTTGTATAGATGTAAATAATATTTTTTATTGTATATAAACTCAATAGGCGACAAAAAATTTAAAAGGCGACAAATATTTAGGCGACGCAGCTTTTTGACGCCTATATTGTCGCCAAAAGGCTTATGCGACGCAATAGGCGACTTAAAAGCTGCGTCGCCTATACCTTTTGTTTTTGTAGTGTATCCCTTTGAATTACGGATGCACATGCGAGTATAATATGGATTATAGAAGGCTCAAAACTCAATAGGGATGGTGATGGGTAATGGACTCACCTGAATCCATGTTACAATTTACAGTTAGTCCATTATCCATCACCATCCCTGATCATAGTTTGTCTATAAGTGGGATACACTGGGTTCAGTAATGATAATGATGAGTAAATCGTCTTCTTTAGTATCTTCTTGAACAATGTGGTGACAATGTTCCACCATTGAAAAATATTAACTATATCTGAAAATCGTATGTCATGATTAGGGATGGTGATGGGTAATGGACTTACCCTCTATCCGAGGACCTGATCCGCTTTTATGTATATAAGGCGGGCAAGGGTATTGTGAAAAATAATAAAAAATGAAAATTTTTTTTCAAATATTTTGTAAGTCATTATCCATTGGGTCAATCCGAACCGAACCGAAATCCGGTGTGACCCGACCCGAGAATGATCCGACCCGAAAATGACCCCATCGAAATTGATCCGACCCAAAATCTGACCGATTTCCCAGGTCTACTTATGACCTTGTCTGCATTTCTCACAATTGTGTGGAGTCTCTTTACAAAACTTTTTTCTACTCATGAGAAAACCCCGAAAGTTATACTCCATAAAACTCTTGCATTTTACTCATTTATTCTCTATCAATTTGCATTAATTTTTATTTTGAAATGTCTTATTTATTTTACTCCATCTTCTTATTTTTTAATAGATACTATATAATTTAATATTATTCATATATTTTAACTTTTTGTTTAATTTTTTCACCAAATTTTATCTCTTTCAGCTGATCACCGAATTTCTAACTTTCTTTTAGGAAAAAGAAAACTAAATTGGCACTTGACGCGAATGAGTACATAGGAGAAATAATATAAGCAATCTCTAAAAGATATAAGGTTATAGTATTGACTCTTGAATTGCAACATTGTTTTATTAGGCATTGATAAATTGCAACATTGTTTTATTAGGCATTGATAAATTGCAACATTGTTTTATTAGGCATTGATAAATTGCAACATTGTTCACAAATTTTTATTTGAGAGTTGAAATGATCCATCAACACCAATATTTTTAAGGCATTTAAATTTGACATAGTAACTCAACATTGTTTCAATTAACTTCTTTTATTTCTAAACTAATGATCAAATTACTGATTGTGATCCTAGTGGTTATAAGCTAAACAAAATTCCGCAAAAATAACTAGTCATACTAATTATGATACTCGTTTTTGAATATATAAAATATAGAAACTATTATATTAGGAATAATGTAATTAGGAAAAATTAACATTATGTAATCATCTTAATTTAGGCAATTCTTGATGGGCACAAAGTGTTAAAACAACTCCAACAACACCCACACCAAAATTAATTTAGACAATTCAATCAACTAAACCAAGACTAAACCCGAACTCACTTCAATCACCAACAATAACTAACAATGAGCATCACAAGACAAACAATAAATGAACAATAGTCAATAACAACACACAAGGATTTTTACGTGGGAAACCCCTTCGGTGTGAAGGATAAAAACCACGGGACTAGTTAAGGGAGTCCACCCAATAAGTCACTCTTATTATGATAAAATGAGAGTACAAACACTAATAGCAATCCAACAAAGTGCACTACCCACCATTAACCATCAACGACAAGAAAAATACTCCCTCCGTTCCCTATTGATGTTCCCATTGGGAATATTCACGGGAATTAAGAAAAGTGGAATCTTTATGATCGTGGAGATATTATTTTATTGAATAATAAATTTGATGGTAAAAAAGTGGGGACCACAAATATTAAAAAAGTAGTTAAAGAAAGTTAGTGGAAAAAAATATGGGGACCAACACTAATTGAAAAATGTTTTTATCAAGTTAGTGGGAAACATGTAGGGACCATAAGGAATATAAAAATGTTAAAATGGAGTTAGTGGAAGATATGTAGTAGAGCTGTTCATGGGCGGGCTAGTCGCTAGGCCCGACCCATCCGGCTCGAAAAATGGGCGGGCATGGACAACGTTTTTCAAAAAAATTTAAAGTTTGGACGGGTAATACCCTCCCGCCAAGATAAACGGGCGGGTAGCGACACCAAAAAATACCCGCGGGTATACCCGCCCGCCCGCTTAGTTTAATATATTATTTATTAAATAACTAATTCTATTAATTATTAAACTATACTACTACATGACCCATACCCAACTTTAGTTTATTACTCTTCTACTAGCCTTAAGGTTTACTTCTTTTAGACTTTAATAAAGTTTCTAATTCTACTATCTACATTCGATATTTTTAACCCTCAAAGCACTCAAGCAATCGACTATCAAAGTTCGAATAAGTAGCTGACTCCACCGTCTATATTCAATATTCATGTAATTTGAGTATTTTAAGACTTTATATATATTTAGAGTATTTTAGATAATGTATTATATTTTGTTTGTTCTTATAAAAACTTAACTTTATAATATGATTTATGTTTTTAATTTTTATATAAAAAAATACCCGTCTACATTTATGTAGGGACCATAATCATTATTAAAATATTAAAATGAGGATGAGTGAGGTTATTTTTGTCCAAAATTTATGATATAAATGGGAACAACAATATTAAAATGTTTTTAATATTTATATAAAAAAATGAAGAGAATGGAGGGAGTACAACACAAGAAGAAAAATGAAGAGAATTTCACCAAAACAGGACAACCACTGTCCAGGTGCAATTTTCGGCACACCGGACCACCAAACCCGATCACCACCATTCAGATTGAAGCCCTATGTGTCCCCAACAACATACTCAAAAATATGCCAAATCGGACCACATTTGCCCCTCCATCGGATGTGTTGATCGAAACTGTACAGGCTGATTTTTTCTATGAAGCACCCACTTTGTCTCTCTTTTTTCTACAGATTTTGTATGTTGATTTTTGGCCTACTACTGCCCCCTATTATAGCTGTTCCAACATCCTTTTTAAAGCTAAAAAGGTAGACGAAACAAATACACCCTTAATGCTTCCAAGAGAAGCTAATCACATTATAATAAGTACACCCCAAAAATTGTTGTGATTTCGAGGTGTATAATGATTATTAAAATGTTAATTAATTAAATTAATTAAATTTAATTAAATTAATACTATCCCAAGATTGTAAATTATAAGTTTTAATCAAAACATAAAAGTCACGGCTCGTGGGAAAATTCGCGGCACGCGAATACGCACGAAAGAGTTTCTGGAAAAAATGGAGCTACAGGTCACGACCCACGACCTGTTACGCGGCTCGCGAGTTTCATGTTTTTTCGGGGATTTTTCTTGCGACGTCTTGTTTTGTTTTGATGGTTATAAAATAACTTCGTCCAGTTATTATGGTTAATTTTAGTCATGTTCTTTGGGATAAACGGTTTGGACGAAAGGCGACTTTGGTTCGTGAATCAATCTCGTGTTTCGTGAACTTGTAATCCTCGTTTGTAATTTTCCGTATTTTCTTCCATTTAAGTTTCTCTTACTTCATTCTAATTTTCGTGTGCTCGGAAGTTAGTGTAATTCTTTGTGTCTCAGAACATATTTTTGGTTTATTCCCAAGCACTGTAGTAGAGAGGAAATGATGTTTTAGGAAAGAGCATCTAGCCTAGAATTAATACCAAGATCAAACAAAATCTTCTTGTTACTATGTGCAATATATGGTGATTCCCGATGATCAAGTTTGCATTTGGTGTATGTTAAGCAAAGGTTTGAACTTGTCATATGTTTTGTAACCTACTATATTATGTAACTTTATTTTATATGTTTAATTTATAAAATTAAAGTCACAATTTCCAACAATCTAAAACATCATATTTCTATGGCAAGTCTTAAAGTTTAACCACAAACTTTGTCAAAATTGACAAATTTGTTGGGAAATTTTTAAAATTTGCTTATATGAACGTTACACCATGATCGGGTGATGAGATAATCGTAGAGATTTTTGAAAGGGTGCATTGGTTCGATAAAAGAATGTGTTGGTTCCATAAAGGGACATGTTGGTTCATGAAAGGATGCGTTGGTTCATGAAGGGGCGTTGTTTCTTGTACTCTTGATCAAGTTATGTAAGAGAGATGAACATGGTAGAGATGATATTTCTCAAGTATGTAAGTGCCTCTATGTTAATTTCATATGTTTCTTATTTTATGATGATAGAGAAGTACAATATGTTACATGTTTAAGGAAGTTTTTATATGCATGGAAATTGGTAAAGGAAGTGATCATGATTATTTGGTCATGTTTATCATTTGGTGTAAATGATGATACACCATTCTTTTTATCAAAGAAATTTGATGGTTAGAAGTTCAAGTAACTTACCATGATTTTATGATGATTAAAATAATCATCAAATATGGATAAAGTTTGCTAATTTTTGTGTTTACATGTATTGTTTAATGCATGATAAGATGATAATATTTCATGGTCATGTTTTTGACATTTTTATCTTATATTATTTGTATCATGTCTTGTTTTATTAAAAGATAGTAAGTATTATTATCAAGTTAATTATAATTGATTTTATAGTTCTTTAACGGTAATATGTTAAGTTTTGGGTCTTTTCATGTTTGGTATGACAAGATAAATTTTGTTATGCAAGTTAAGCATTATGTGTTTATTATGTTTGGCTATCTTTTGACCAAGTTCAATAATGATTTTGTTATTGATGTATGTTTCACCATTTGAGTGAATTGATTTAAAAGGTTGCATGATCCATGTTTAGTTAACAATAAAGTTAATTAAAATATAAAGTATATTATTGCAATGTTGTTCTTAACAAAAGTTTATATTGCATTATTTTGTCTCATGTGTAGAATTATTTCTATGTATTTGTGCATGTTTCAAGTTGGTGATCTTTATGATATAATCTTTGATTGGTTTATTACCAATGTTTTTTAAATTTGAACATATAATGTTATATGGGTTTTTTCATATGTATACTTTTGCCCCAGGTTATATTAATTTATTAATATTGAAAAAGGGGGTACAAAGTTTGTGACATAATAAATATAATGTTTTATCATCAAGGATTCATTAAAAGTAAGTTTTAATGTAAAGGTGATGTTAATAAGAATTCGAAAATCTAATATTTCCTCCGTTCCAATATAGTCGCAACATACGAAAAATAAGCACTATTTACTTATCTCCCTTAATTTGAGATGAATAAGTAATCTATAAGTTAAAACATAGTCAAGTGAGATCTTGTTTGATTCGTCTTGACGTAAAGATTATTAATATCAAATTTTTATAATTTTATATTTTACATAATTATAGATGTTGAGGATTGAATTAGTGCATTGAAATGCGTAAAAAAGGCAAATGTTGCAAGTATTTTGGAACGGAGGTAGTAATATTTTAAATAAAGGTTGAAAGTTGTTAACATTATTTTAAACTCGAAATTAATTTATTAAAGTCTTTTATTAAGGAGGTTAAGTTCCATAATGTTAAATATATAAAGAGTTTAATGATTATATAAGTGATTTTATATATCCAATAAATGATAAAGACAAGTTTGTCTAGTTTTATTTTGTTATATATGATGGTTTAATCTTAAATGATATAAATGTTGATTTGCTAAATAAAGCAAGATATGGATTCTTTTATTATTACATTAATTAATGTATTAATTGAAATTCATATATTACTCTTAATCTAGAGTATATGTCAACACTTTAAGTTTTGTTATGGTAATTAAAATTCCATAATACTCCCTCCGTTCCTTTTTATTTGTCCACTTTACCTTTTGCACGCATTTTTAGCAAATTTTAAGCCTTAATATCGCTAAGTACGCATCATAAAAAATTATAAAAATTACATATTAAAAAACTTTACATCAAGACAAATCTAACAAGATCTCACATAAATATATTTAATCATCAATATATACTTTAAAAATATAATTTAAATTTCTCCCTCTAAAAGTGGACAAACAAAAACGAATGGAGGGAGTATGTTATTATTTTGATTTTCAAGATGTGCATTATTTGCATGAGTATAATACTAATATTTATTTTGGAGAAAAGTACTAAATAAGTTTTATTCCAGTTAATGGGTATGTTAAGGTATCTTATGTTGTCGAATAACGCCAAAATGAATTGGTGTGACAATAAAGATGAATTTAACTATTTAAGTTAAAGTTGATATTAAATATTCACTACAAAATATGTTGCATATAGCCATACTTAAAAATGCAAGTAGCCACACATATATGTGTGCCTAAAATATTTACCCACACCTAAATAAGTGTGGCTATGGATGTGTGGGGAAATATTGCCCACACTTGATAAGTGTAGTTAATTCATAACTGGGTTACACTTATATGTGTTGTAAAATGCATCTCTAGTAACACTTATAAGTGTTGGTGCATCTCCACACTTATAAGTGTGGGGAAATTGGTACTAGTGATTTTTTTTCTTTGTCATTTCCACTCATATAAGCGTGGTACTATTGTTGTCGTTCATTATTATTAATATTAATGTTATTATTATTATATTACTATTACTATTACTATTACTATTACTATTAATTAATTAATTAAATATTATTAAAATTGAAAAGCCAAAGATAAAATGAATAATCCTTTCTGAACAAAATTTATTATCATTGATAATAAAGAAAAGAGTACACAATGTTGCATTTCCAAAACAAAAAAAAATCCAAAAAACACTGTCATTGTCATGAAATTACAATCGATATAGTTTTTAAAAAATACAATCAATGCCAAAAAAAAAAACATAAATCATGCAATATCATATAATTGATTTTCTGTGCTTAATTATAGAATTTGTGGTGACCGTATTTTTTCCTTGGTAGCCACCTAATAAAAAACAACATAAATATTAGAGTTGATTAATGACATTTCTGCATTAGCTCTTATTTTAGACTCATACAATGCCTACAAATAGAAATTAAGATTTTTGGAAATAAGTTTTAAGTACTTGATTTAGAAAAAATGCAAAAGTGATAAGAAGCCCATTTACCATGCTAGCTAGAAAGCAAAGTGACATGTCCTTTCTAGTTTTGTCTCCACGAATGAATTTTCTAATCGGTTCAGAATTCTCTTCGAGTACTTTATCAATTACTTTCTCCAATTTCTGCAAAATCAACTAAAAATAAAAACAAAAATCATTTTCAAGATGTGGATTATTTGCATGAGTATAATACTAATATTTATTTTGGAGAAAAGTACTAAATAAGTTTTATTCCAGTTAATGGGTTTGGTAAGGTATCTTATGTTGTCGAATAACGCCTAAATGAATTGGTGTGACAATAAAGATGAATTTAACTATTTTAGTTAAAGTTGATATTAAATATTTACTACAAAATATGTTGCATATAGCTACACTTAAAAATGCAAGTAGCCACACATATATGTGTGCCTAAAATATTTACCCACACTTAAATAAGTGTGGCTATGGATGTGTGGGGAAATATTACCCACACTTGATAAGTGTGGTTAATTCATAACTGGGTTGCACTTATATGTGTTGTAAAATGCATCTCTAGTAACACTTATAAGTGTTGGTGCATCTCCACACTTATAAGTGTGGGGAAATTGGTACTAGTGATTTTTTTCTTTGTCATTTCCACTCATTTAAGCGTGGTACTATTGTTGTCGTTCATTATTATTAATATTAATATTATTATTATTATATTACTATTACTATTACTATTACTATTACTATTACTATTAATTAATTAATTAAATATTATTAATATTGAAAAAACAAAGATAACATGAATAATCCTTTCTGACCAAAATTTATTATCATTGATAATAAAAAAAAGAGTACACAATGTTGCATTTCCAAAACAAAACAAATCCAAAAAACACTATCATTGTCATGAAATTACAATCGATATAGTTTTTAAAAAATACAATTAATGCCAAAAAAGAAACATAAATCATGCAATATCATATAATTGATTTTCTATGCTTGTGTTTAGAATTTGTGGTGACCGTATTTGTTCCTTGGTAGCCACCTAATATAAAACAACATAAATATTAGAGTTGATTAATGACATTTCTGCATTAGCTCTTTTTTTGACTCATACAATGCCTACAAATAGAAAATAAGATTTTAGGAAATAAGTTTTAAGTACTTGATTTAGAAAAAATGCAAAAAGTGATAAGAAGCCTATTTACCATGCCAGCTAGAAAGCAAAGTGACATGTCCTTTCTAGTTTTGTCTCCACGAATGAATTTTCTAATCGGTTAAGAATTCTCCTCGAGTACTTTATCAATTACTTTCTCCAATTTCTGCAAAGTCAACTAAAAATAAAAAAAAAATCATTTTCAAGATGTGCATTATTTGCATAAGTATAATACTAATATTTATTTTGGAGAAAAGTACTAAATAAGTTTTATTCCAGTTAATGGGTATGTTAAGGTATCTTATGTTGTCGAATAATGCCTAAATGAATTGGTGTGACAATAAAGATGAATTTAACTATTTAAGTTAAATTTGATATTAAATATTCAATACAAAATATGTTGCATATAGCCACACTTAAAAATGCAAGTAGCCATACATATATGTGTGCCTAAAATATTTACCCACACTTAAATAAGTGTGGCTATGGATGTGTGGGGAAATATTACCCACACTTGATAAGTGTGGTTAATTCATAACTGGGTTACACTTATATGTGTTGTAAAATGCATCTCTAGTAACACTTATAAGTGTTGGTGCATCTCCACACTTATAAGTGTGGGGAAATTGGTACCAGTGATTTTTTTCTTTGTCATTTCCACTCATATAAGCGAGGTACTATTGTTGTCGTTCATTATTATTAATATTAATATTATTATTATTATATTACTATTACTATTACTATTACTATTACTATTAGTTAATTAATTAGATATTAGTAAAATTGAAAAAACAAAGATAACATGAATAATCTTTTCTGAACAAAATTTATTACCATTGATAATAAAGAAAAGAGTACACAATGTTGCATTTCCAAAACAAAAAAAAATCCAAAAAACACTATCATTGTCATGAAATTACAATCGATATAGTTTTTAAAAAATACTATAAATGCCAAAAAAGAAACATAAATCACGCAATATCATATAATTCATTTTCTGTGCTTATGTTTAGAATTTGTGGTGACCGTATTTTTTCCTTGGTAGCCAGCTAATATAAAACAACATAAATATTAGAGTTGATTAATGACATTTCTGCATTAGCTCTTTTTTTAGACTCATACAATGCCTACAAATAGAAATTAAGATTTTAGGAAATAAGTTTTAAGTACTTGATTTAGAAAAAATGCAAAAGGTGATAAGAGGCCCATTTACCATGCCAGCTAGAAAGCAAAGTGACATGTCCTTTGTAGTTTTGTCTCCACGAATGAATTTTCTAATCGGTTTAGAATTTTCCTCGAGTACTTTATCAATTACTTTCTCCAATTTCTGCAAAATCAACTAAAAATAAAAACAAAAATCATTTTCAATATGTGCATTATTTGTATAAGTATAATACTAACATTTATTTTGGAGAAAAGTACTAAATAAGTTTTATTCCAGTTAATGGGTATGGTAAGGTATCTTATGTTGTCGAATAACGCCTAAATGAATTGGTGTGACAATAAAGATGAATTTATCTATTTAAGTTAAAGTTGATATTAAATATTCACTACAAAATATGTTGCATATAGCCACACTTAAAAATGCAAGTAGCCACACATATATGTGTGCCTAAAATATTTACCCACATTTAAATAAGTGTGGCTATGGATGTGTGGGGAAATATTGCCCACACTTGATAAGTGTGGTTAATTCATAACTGGGTTACACTTATATGTGTTGTAAAATGCATCTCTAGTAACACTTATAAGTGTTAGTGCATCTCCACACTTATAAGTGTAAGGAAATTGGTACTAGTGATATTTTTCTTTGTCATTTCCAATTATTTAAGCGTGGTACTATTGTTGTCGTTCATTATTATTAATGTTAATATTATTAATATTATATTACTATTACTATTACTATTACTATTATTATTACTATTACTATTAATTGATTAATTAAATATTATTAAAATTGAAAAAATAAAGATAACATGAATAATCCTTTCTGACCAAAATTTATTATCATTGATAATAAAAAAAAGAGTACACAATGTTGCATTTCCAAAACAAAAAAAATCCAAAAAACACTATCATTGTCATGAAATTACAATCGATATAGTATTTAAAAAATACAATTATTGCCAAAAAAGAAACATAAGTCATGCAATATCATATAATTGATTTTCTATGCTTGTGTTTAGAATTTGTGGTGACCGTATTTGTTCCTTGGTAGCCACCTAATATAAAACAACATAAATATTAGAGTTGATTAATGACATTTCTGCATTATCTCTTTTTTTAGACTCATACAATGCCTACAAATAGAAAATAAGATTTTAGGAAATAAGTTTTAAGTACTTGATTTAGAAAAAATGCAAAAAGTGATAAGAAGCCCATTTACCATGCCAGCTAGAAAGCAAAGTGACATGTCCTTTCTAGTTTTGTCTCCACGAATGAATTTTCTAATCGGTTCAGAATTCTCCATGAGTACTTTATCAATTACTTTCTCCAGTTAATGGGTATGTTAAGGTATCTTATGTTGTCGAATAACTCCTAAATGAATTGGTGTGACAATAAGGATGAATTTAACTATTTAAGTTAAAGTTGATATTAAATATTCATTACAAAATATGTTGCATATAACCACACTTAAAAATGCAAGTAGCGACACTTATATGTGTGCCTAAAATATTTACCCACACTTAAATAAGTGTGGCTATGGATGTGTGGGGAAATATTGCCCACACTTGATAAGCGTGGTTAATTCATAACTGGGTTACACTTATATGTGTTGTAAAATGCATCTTTAGTAACACTTTGGGTCATTTGGATTGAGGGTAAATATTTAAGGTAGTAAAAAAAGTCAAACTAATGTAATAAAGGTAATTAGATATGCAAATGAACTTATTGAAATAATTGTGATAAAGGTTGAATAGGAGTAAAATAAAAAATATGAATAGAAAAAGAGTTTGATTTCACTCATTTGGAGGTAAAGAATTCCTCCACCTCCCTCTAGGGTAAATTTATACCCCAAAATAAGGGAACTTATACCTATTTTCTCTATTTTTTTATTACCTTCTAATTCTTTTTTTCACCTCTCCAACAATCAAATTTCTTTAATCACCTACCTAACTAACCTTAAATTCCTACTTTGACTTTTATTACCCCTTTAATATTTACTCTCAATCCAAACGACCCCTTATAAGTGTTGGTGCATCTCCACACTTATAAGTGTGGGGAAATTGGTACTAGTGATTTTTTTTCTTTGTCCTTTCCACTCATATAAGCGTGGTACTATTGTTGTCGTTCATTATTATTAATATTAATATTATTATTATTATTATAATACTATTACTATTACTATTACTATTACTATTAATTAATTAATTAAATATTATTAAAATTGAAAAAACAAAGATAACATGAATAATCCTTTTTGAACAAAATTTATTATCATTGATAATAAAAAAAAGAGTACATAATGTTGCATTTCCAAAACAAAAACAATCCAAAAAACACTATCATTGTCATGAAATTACAATCGATATAGTTTTTAAAAAATACAATTAATGCCAAAAAAGAAACATAAATCATGCAATATCATATAATTGATTTTCTGTGCTAGTGTTTAGAATTTGTGGTGACCGTATTTGTTCCTTGGTAGCCACCTAATATAAAACAACATAAATATTAGACTTGATTAATGACATTTCTGCATTATCTCTTTTTTTAGACTCATACAATGCCTACAAATAGAAAATAAGATTTTAGGAAATAAGTTTTAAGTACTTGATTTAGAAAAAATGCAAAAAGTGATAAGAAGCCCATTTACCATGCCAGCTAGAAAGCAAAGTGACATGTCCTTTCTAGTTTTGTCTCCACGAATGAATTTTCTAATCGGTTCAGAATTCTCCACGAGTACTTTTTCAATTACTTTCTCCAATTTCTGCAAAGTCCACTAAAAATAAAAACAAAAATCATTTTCAAGATGTGCATTATTTGCATGTGTATAATACAAAAATTTATTTTGGAGAAAAGTACTAAATAAGTTTTATTCTAGTTAATGGGTATGTTAAGGTATCTTATGTTGTCGAATAACGCCTAAATGAATTGGTGTGACAATAAAGATGAATTTAACTATTTAAGTTAAAGTTGATATTAAATATTCACTACAAAATATGTTGCATATAGCCACACTTAAAAATGCAAGTAGCCTGTAACACCCTTGAATTTTCCACCCCTTAAACGAAACCAAAATCGTAAAAGACGGGAGGGAATTCGGGTGTTACAAAAAAAGGAAAGGAAAAAGAAATTCGATAATTGTTAAAGATTAACTTTGAAAGTGAGGTGAGTAAAAATTTCGGCAGCATTTCTGCTGTAAACTAATCTACGACATTCAATGCCTTTCAAAAGTATGTCACGACGGAAAGAATCATCGTTAAATCATCAAATCATCAACTCCATTACGGACCGTGGTTCCAGTGTTGACGCATCGGTTTTAACGGCTACAAAAGAAGTGAATTCGTAGACATACATACAAAACCACGCAGCGGAACTATGAATCATGCAATGAGTCACGTGGCTCTATATAAAAGACATACAACCCAAAAAGAAACTTCACAAGTCATGTAAAAACTAAAAAGCATCGGCCGCTAAGGAAATGAGTGCTATCATCGTACTCCGCTCTTTCCCCCCACAACGCAATGCAAAGAAGCTCCTACACCTGTTATGTCAAACTATGATCCTCTTGCTGCTCAACATAATGACCATAGCCACATGTATCATAGCAGAAACATCATAGAAGGGCACGAAGAAACAACAACGTATACACGTCAGTAATCAATAAACTTATAACAATCATAATCACAGAATAGGGATAGGCAACGGTATAACACAGCAATAACGAACCTACTCCTCTGTCTAAACACTTCTATTTACTCATGATTTCTCTTTCAAACTACTAATCTCTCGAAGGATATTCGAAGATAGTGGATCTTCTCTATTCATGGCATGGTGACATGGCCAAGGACGTTATCGGCCACCCGGCGTCCATGGCAAAGTACGAGCTCATACCCCCTCCAGCTAACCCTCTCGGGTCCTACCTTCGGGAAATTAACACACTGGGGTATCAATCCAGTGAAGAGGCAACCATATCGGGGTTTGCAAGGCCCGCATGGTGACACCTCGGTCAAGGGGCGTTATCGGCCACCCGGCGTCCATTGACAAAAGTATGCTCATACCCCCCCTTACGGTGGTCCCGTCGAACCTCACCTAGGGGACTATTAAATCAAACGGATATAATCCAGCTGAGTCGCGCCAACTAATCATAATCAAAGCTCTATAATTAGGAATCACTTCGATACCACACACAACCATAGTGCGTTCTCTACTATTTAGAAACTTGTTCTGCTAGTCTCCTTATACTTTCATCCTACTTGCCTATATCACCATTAGGGCTATTTGGTAGCAAAGTTTACTTGTTGGCAATCTAAAATTCTATTATGATGCATATAATCACAAAGTACCATAATATCTTGAAACAATGAATATGCTAAATTAATTAATGCGTGTACGTACCTGCAAGCGTCACAGCACGACCAAAAGTTACAAAAAGCATCCAACTAAGGTTCTACTTTCCTCTTATGAACTGGGAACCTATACAAGTTATGAGTAGAGCTAATAAGTCCCCTTAATTACTTTGTCATACCAGCTAAAGCTAAGAAACCACTATCATCCAGTCACGACAAGTTTTTCAATTACTCTAGCACGCACACAACTCATTCGATACAAGTCAAAATCCTTAATTCAACAATAACATAAGTCTTTCTGTCAATTAGAGAGAAAAAGGAATGACTAAGTCGTTCCTTTACATCAACCAAATTTGAGTTATATCAATCCCAGCTAGTGATGGCCACGGTCCGGGTTGGCCCGGTCCCGAACCGGTCCCGAACCGCTTGAAACTGGAACCGGAACCGGAACGTTCGTGACAGGTTCCGAACCGGAACCGAACCGCGAAACCGTTAACCCGCCGGAAAAAGTTGCCGGAACCGTGGAACCGCCGGAAAAAACCGAAAAAACCGGACCAAAGAACCGCGGACCGGTTCACCCGCCCCACCGGTTCAGTGGAACCGTTCAGAATCGCGAACCCGGACCGGACCGGTTCACCCGGCCCAACGGTTCCATGGAACCGGAACCGGACCCGGAACCGTACGGTTCCAACGGTCCAACGGTTCTTTGGAACCGGGTCAAAGTAGCCGTTTTTTGGTCAAAGTAGCCGTTACAATTTATTCTATAAATACCCATCACTTTCAAACATTCCAATTCACAACTCATCTCTTCTCCTACTCTCTCTACTTAATTACTTAATTACGCAATTATTCTCTTAATTACATAATTAGTTTTCTAATTATTTCTTAATTAGTTCTTAATTAGTCTTCTAATTAGTTCTTATTTCTTAATTAGTTCTTAATTATTTCTTAATTAGTCTTCTAATAAGTTCTTAATTATTTCTTAATTACATAAATATTATCATGTCTTCATTCTTGAAAAAAGCCACTAAAACAGTCACTAAAGTGGCAAAATCTTTGGGGGGGTTCTTCTTCTAGCTCCAAAAGAAAGGCAACTTCAACTCCATCGATATCAACAACACCTTCGGTTAGTAATTACGAACCGACTTATCCAGAAGGGTACGAGCCATACAACCGAGAATTACATGAGTATGCGGAACATGTTGAAAGAGAAATAGAAATTGAAGATGAAGAAGAAACACAAGAAGAAGAAGCACAACAAGAAGAAGAAGAAGAAGAAGAAGAAGAACCAACAACCCCTATCGAGATACTTAGATCTCGACAATCATCAACAAGATTAGTTGAAGAAGCACAACAACAACAAAGACAAGCTCGTGGTAAACGAGTCAATTTCCAAAGTATTGGTTAGTTTTCTAATTTTTATTCTTCAATTTAATTGAATTTTAAATTATTATTTATTTTAATAATGTTTTTATATTTATATTTAGATGAAAATGAACCAGTAAGACAACCTTTTCCGGCAATGCCACCTCCTAGTGGTAGAGCTATTTCACATGTTTGGTCGTATTTTACAAAAGTACCAACCGACGACCCGGATGTTTTCTTATGCACTTGTCAAGTTTGTGAAAGTCAAGGAGTAAAGCCCTTAGTTTCTTACAATTTTACCAAAGGTAAATACTTTTTAAGTTTTTATACATGATATTTATATTTTGTACATCAAAAATGTTAGAATGTATTAAATATTCATTTATTGTGTTTTGTGAATACGTGTTAGGTGGTGGTACGGGATCCTTCAACAAACATTTGGCGAAAAAACATGGAATCACAAAAGAAACGCATGCAGCAAGCGGCAGCGGGACAACAAGCGGAAGCGGACAACAACAATGGGCAACGGACTTCCCCGGCGGACCCGGAGGTACGCCTTTTAGATATAATCGTAATGAAATGATCGATGAGTTTTCAAAATATGTTATTGGTGATGAATTACCCTTTAACCACGGTGAAAGTCAAAGATACGAATATTTCAATAGGAAATGTTTACAACCGCAATTTAGAGCAATCCCTAGGAATACCCTTAAAAGACGAACCATTAAACTATATGAATCAAAAAGATATGAGTTAGTACAAATGTTTAAATCTTTTAATGGTAGAGTTAGCTTAACAACCGATATTTGGTCAGCTCCCCCACATTTAGAGCCTTATAGGTGTGTAACAGCACATTGGATAGACCGTAATTAGTGTATTCAAAAAAGAATAATCGCGTTCGAGTTAATGCCCGAAAGACACACGGGTGAAAACATTAAATATAGATTAGTGGAAATTTGTAAAGAATGGAACTTATTTGATAAAATATTTTGTTGTTCTACTGATAATGCTTCCGCAAATATAAAATGCATGGAACTTCTATATAATGAACCCGCTTTTACTAGTATTTTAGGAGGTAGTTTATTACATATACGTTGTTGTGCTCACATTGTAAATTTATCTTGTCAAGCAGGTATTAAAAGTTTAAGTGATTTATTAGGTCCCATTAGAGTTATAGTCAAATGGCTTAGATTAGGACAAGTTAAAAGAAGATATAAACAATTATGTGCCCAATATGAACTAAGAAAAGTATATTGGGCTTTAGACAGTCCTACACGTTGGGGTTCGACCCATGACTTATTAAAGAAGGCGATTGCTTATCGTCCCGTCATAACACAACTGTATAATGAGTTTACGGATAGCCGTATAAGTATTAGTGATGATACTTGGGACTTAGCTATAGGCGTACAAAAATTACTAGAAGCGTATGTCCACGCAACTAAGATATTTTCATATGTATACGAACCAAACGTTCACTTAGTAATAAGTGAATGTGTTACTGTTTTTTATCATCTGCATTCATATTCTCATGAAGATACGAACGTTTTTTTGAAGCCGATTCTTGAAGATATGATGGATAAGTGGAAGACATATTTTAATGATTTCCATTCTCTCCCCCTTTTTTTATTATTCATCTTTATCGTTGATTCGTTTCTTATTAATTTATTTTTTTGTTTTTTTTAGTAAATATTTTTAACGATTACAAGAATTGAATTTCGATAATAATCAAGTAATCGACGAAGTCGAAGCCTCGAAGGTACGTCCGCATTATTATCGTATTTTTTTTATTAAAATTAAAGGAAAAATAAGAACGGAACCGATGGTCCGACCCACCCGACCCGGAAATTGGAACCGCCGGAACCGTCTCATGAACCGCCAAGGAACCGGTTGGAACCGGCCGGAACCGGAACCGTCCGGGTCAGGTTCCAAATGGAACCGGAACCGGGTGGAACCGGAACCGGTTGGAACCGGAACGGAATCGGCCCAACCCGGACCGTGGCCATCACTAATCCCAGCTACTTTAAGATAACATAGCAATTCATAGTTAACTCTTACAACGTTAATGTAGTGCTCATGTGACGACAATGACAAATCTTTAGGTTATCACATCGCAATAAAATTTATTATATTATCCAAGGTTAGAAAGAACCATAATCAAGATGTCATAACTTTAATAATTCTCAAAAAGTCGATAATATGCTTATAACCTTACCAAAATTATTCATTTCTAAGTTCGATAACCTAGTAAGAGTACTTGTAATCAACATTAATAATTTCTTTTACTTTAACAAGGTCAATTAAACTTTCCATGTCTAACTAAACTCCCACATTCAATCACAAATAAGGTTGTTCATGTACTAAGACACCATCAAAGTAGCACACAACCCTTTTATATTTCATTCATACTTCAAACTCTAGTCATGAATATGTTTAATTTATCAAACACACTCTTACCCACAAAAGGATTCAATGAAAATAATACAAAGTTCACTACTTTTCATTCATATATCTAAAATCACATTCATGAGTACATTCAAAACATCAATCAAATTCTTATTTATAATAAGACTCAATGACAATCATACAAAAATCAACACCAACTCATAGACTTAATAAAGTCACAATTAAACTAGTGAACTAGTTAGATAATAGAAGAGATAGCTTACTAAGATGAAGCAAGAGAAGGGTGAAGGGGGAAGGAGATGGTAAGGTGGTGTTGATAGACGACGGTAAGGGTCGTGATTGGGCTGCTGCTGTCGGGAAACCACTACGAAAGGTGGTTGCTGCTGCCTGGGGAAGACCCACGGTGCTGCAGCGGGAAGAGAACAAAACGACCGTGCTGCTGGTTGCTCGGTTGCTACGTACCCGGTTGTCGATGGTTGTTGTGGTGGGGAAAAGATCGTGACTTGGTGGTGCAGGGGGTCGCAGCTCGTGTCACGGTGGCGCCGCTGGCTTGGGTCGTGCGTGAGAAAGGAGTGAGAAGAGAGAAGGGAAGAAGGAAGAAGGAGGGTGACGGCTACTCTTTAAAAGAAATGAGGGTTTTGTCTCACTTAAGAATAAAACCCTACTTCATTTAATTGTTTTATTTTATTTATTTATTTTTCTAGATTAATTTTCTCACACGACCCAACTAAGAAAAACTCACATTCAAGTGTTCACAAGTTTTAATAAGGTAATTTTAACTCGAACTTCTTTAGTTTAGTATTTGCAAATCTGTTTTAATTTAGATATGTTTATATATATGTCGTACGTGAATGAAATTTATTAAGACTAACTCAAATTAATTTAATTTATATATAAAAATATCCGAAATTGATTATAATAAAAATAACTAATGACGGCATAAAATGACGGGGTGTTACAGACTATCACCTTTAAAAGGAGTTTCGTCCCCGAAACTAGAGTAACAAGAACACTAATCATGAAAATTTGTATTTCTAATAACTCTGTAAGGTTTTCTAACCATTTTGGGCCTAGAAAATTGACTCAAAGGTCATGACTTTATTGCCACTATTAATGAAAGGATACTCAATCGATCAGAATATTCGTACATATTGCATTTCGAGTATTTGTAATCACCTAAATTAACTCAACAACTAATCAAAAGCATGTAAATATCACACAAAATAATTCAATCAATCAATCAAAAGCATGTAGATATCACGCAATTTGGTTCAAACAAACAATCAAAAGCATGTAGGTTTGTAATAGATTGTTATCATAGATGAGAAAATACGTGCAAACGCGCGAAAGTCTATCGCATTCTACCCCCCTTAAAAAAATAAAGTTACGACCCCGTAACTCACTGACCTCGGGAAAAAGGTGCGGGTATTTCTTGCGCATGGAAACCTCAGTTTCCCACGTTGCCTCCTGTGTGCGCTGGTTAGACCATAAAACTTTCACCATCTTTATATCTTTTCTCCTCGTACTGCACACTTTACAATCTAAGATCTCGATAGGCTTCTCCTCATAAGACAAGTTCTCAAATAGGTCTAAGGGCTCGGGATCTAGCACATGCGATTTATCGGGGACATATCGCTTCAGTTGCGAAATATGGAACACATCATGGACCTTACCCAACTCATTGGGTAATGCTAGTCTGTAAGCGACCTTTCCCACCTTCTCTGTGACCTCATAAGGTCCTATAAACTTTGGGCTCAACTTTCCCTTCTTGCCAAACCTCATCACTCCCTTCAGCGGTGAAACTCTCAATAACACATAATCCCCTACAGCAAACTCATCAGGTCTCCTCTTAAGATTTGCGTAGGACTTTTGTCGATCTTGGGCCGCCTTAAGTTTTTCCTGAATCATTTTTACTTGATCAGTCATCTCCTCTAACATAGCCAGACCTAGAGTGACAGATTCGCTGAAATCGTCCCAACATACTGGATTACGACATCGATGACCATATAAGGCTTCGAAAGGTGCCATCTGGATGCTAGCCTGGTAACTATTATTGTATGAAAATTCCACCATGTCCAGGCACTCATCCCAAGATCCTTGCCTATCCAAAGCTACCGCTCGCAACATATCTTCAAGTTTTCTATTCGTGCGTTCAGTTTGCCCATCAGTAGCCGGATGAAAAGATGTGCTCCTAAGAAGTTCTGTGCCCAAAGCTCTCTAAAATGCCTCCCAAAATTTCGATACGTATCGAGTATCACGATCAGACACTATAGATCTAGGGACACCATGATATCGCACAACATTCTTAAGGTAAGCTCAATCCAACTGATCCATATCCCACTGATTATTCATCGGAATAAACCTAGCACTCTTGGTGAGTCTATCCACGATCACCCATAACGTATCATTTCCCGACCTAGTCCTCGGTAAACCCAAGACAAAATCCATGGATATGTCATCCTATTTCCATACAGGAATATCCAAAGGTTGGAGTAAACCTGCAGGCCTCTTATGCTCACTCTTTACTTTCTGACAGGTCAAACACTTGGAAACAAACTCAGCAATATCTCTTTTCATCCCAGACAACCAAAATGTCTGCTTCAAGTCTTGGTACATTTTATCTCCTCCTGGGTGAACAGAGTACTTTGAATTATGAGCCTTTGTCAAGATCTTATCCTTATGCTCGGTGCAAGTAGAAGGTACACACCATCGACCCTTGTATCGAAGGCTACCATCCTTAAATATTGTGAATCCCTCGGCTTTCCCTTCTTGAACTTGTTCCCTCGTTTTCTTCAATAAGGAGTCACCCACTTGATTTGTTAAAATTTCCTCAAAAATTGAAGGTCGAATGGATAACGCTGCTAATCGGGACTCTAGCTCCCCCTGTTGCACAATCTCGAGATTCAGTCTTTCCATGTCTCTCTGTAACTCTCTAGGAACAGTCAAGGAAGCTACGGAATGATTGGTTTTCCTACTCAAAGCATCGGCTACCACATTGGCCCTACCTTCATGGTAATTAAACTCCACGTCATAGTCGTTAATCAACTCTAATCACCTTCGCTGCCTCATGTTCAAATTTTGTTGCGTATACAAGTATCTCAAGCTCTGATGATCAGTAAAAATCTTGCACTTCACTCCATACAAGTAATGTCTCCAAATTTTCAACGCAAAGATAATGGCTGCTAGCTCCAAATCATGAGTCGGGTAATTGACTTCGTGTGGTTTAAGTTGCCTTGACGCATACGCAATAACCTTTCGATCTTGTATCAACACACACCCTAACCCGCTTTTCGAAGCATCACTATACATAAGATATTCAGATGTGCTATCTGGAAGGGTTAAAACCGGTGCAGTAGTCAATCTCTCCTTCAATGTTTGAAAGGCTTCCTCACACTCCCCAGTCCACTCAAATTTCTTGTCTTTCTTCATTAAATTGGTCATCGGTCGGGCAATCTTTGAGAAATCCTTCACAAATCTTCTATAATAACCAGCTAAACCCAGAAAACTTCGAATCTCGGTCACATTTTTCGGTGTAGGCCAATCCCTCACCGCCTCAATCTTAGCTGGATCCACAGTAACTCCCTCTTTGGATATAAAATGCCCCAGGAATGATACTTTCTCAAGCCAAAACTCACACTTAGAAAATTTGGCATACAATTGATTCTCCCGAAGTATCTGCAATACTTTCCTCAAATGATGTTCATGCTCTCCCTCATCCTTCGAATACACTAATATGTCATCAATAAAGACCACGACGAACTTATCAAGACACACACTAAATACCCGATTCATCAGACACATAAAAGTTGCCGGTACATTTGTCAACCCAAATGGCATCACTGTAAACTCAAAATGCCCATAGCGAATCCTAAAGGTCGTCTTGGATACATCTTTCTCTGCTATGCTCAAATGATGATAGCCAGATCTCAGGTCGATCTTGAAAAACATTCCAGCCCCCTTAAGTTGATCAAACAAGTCATCAATTCTCGGTAAAGGATATTTGTTCTTCACCGTAATCTTGTTCAACTCACGGTAATCTATGCATAACCTCATACTCCCATCCTTCTTGCGAACAAACAACACAGGTGCCCCCCAGGGTGAAACACTCGGTCGTATGTACCCTTTTGTCCAATAACTCTTCTACTTGCTTCCTCAATTCTTCTCTCCGCTGGTGCCATCCTATAAGGCGCTTTGGATATGGGTCCCGCCCCTGGTACTAAATCTATGGTAAATTAAAAATCCCGAGCAGGTGGCATTCTCGGTATTTCATCAGGAAAGACGTCTACAAACTCATTTACAACAGGAACAGACTCAGGGTTAACTACCTCGTCCTCTATCCTTCGAACATGACACAAGTAACATGGTAACCCCTGTCTCAGCAACCCTTTCATCCTCAAAGATGATACCACTTTAGCTCGAAACCCTGTAGTGCCCTTACTATACTTTACCCTCTTTCCTTTAGGCCCTACAAGCCTTACTTCTTGTTTGTCACACTCAATCTCTGCCTTGAAATGACATAGCCAATCCATCCCGAGAATGATGCCTAAGTTATCCATGTCAAGCTCATAACAATTACTAGGAAAAACAACTCCCCCGATGGTCAAAGGAACTCCTCTAAATAGTCTAGTTCACTGAAACAACTCTCCTGATGGAATCGCTACGACATTAGAGGTGGGTTCAGGGTCCTTTAATCCTAACTCCTCAATCTTTGATGTGCATACAAAAGAATCAGATGCTCCAGTATCAAATAATACTTTAACAGCACGGACTTCACATGGAACGTACCTGTCACCACATCTTTCGCCGACTCTGCTTCCCTGCTATTGATGGCGGTCAAACTTCCATTCGTCGGATGTGCTACGGCCGTATAAGATCCTCCATTGCCGTTCCCGGTGTTGTTCCCACTCAAACCTCCAGTCTTAAGGCTGCCTTGAGGAGTGCAGTTTCCATTCCAATCCTTCTGATGGTTCAGCTTCCTACCATTATGATCGTTTCCACTCTTGTTATTCCCGAAACTTCCCGGTCTGGAACTTTGTTGGCCACTATGTTGTTGAGCTGGATGTCCATGCTTCGCAAAGCACTCGTACTCTCGGTGTCCCAGCTTGCAACAGTATTTGCAATCCACCGGATTTCCATTGCAGTGTTTCCCCGGATGATTGTTGGGACACCTGGTGCAGAAGAAAACTCTCTCCTTGCCATGACGGTCCTTAGTCACCTTTCGATCATTGGCACCCCCCAGCTGAGGCTTGCCATGTCTCCCATTCCCGTTGTGTGGGTCATTGAAGTTGCGATGCCTCTTGTTATTATGAAAGCTGTTTTGCTGAGGAAAGCTCTCCTTCCTTTTTTCCCCACTGGTGACTGCCACATTACTCATTTCAGGCCTTTTTCCCTTGCCCATCTTAATCAAGCTCCCAACTTGTGCAGCTCTTTGGTACATAGCGTCCAAAGTGGTGTATCTGTCGCTATCGATGTGAACTTGCACCTCATTCACCAATCCCAACTCGAATCTTTGCATCTTCTTTTCTTCGGTGGGGACGTCATCCGGGCAATACTTAACATATTCCATGAATTTCTTGTAGTATTCATCCACTCACATCTCTCCCATCTCAAGTCTAGCAAATTCATTGGACTTTTGCTTCCTGATGTGTGGTGGGTAAAATTTTTCTCGAATCAGCGTCTTGAAGTCCTTCCAACTCAGAGGATTATCGGGATCACTCATCACTCTATCTCTTGCGTTTGACCACCAATAGTCTGTCTCTTCTTGAAGGTAGAATGCAGCCTGGTCTACCCTCAAGTTCTCAGGGCATTGTACCACATTAAATAGTTTATCAAATTCTCGCAACCAACTTTCCAAAGCTGCAGGTTCCCCAACTCCTGAATACGTTGGAGGTTTATTCTGAGAGATCCTCTTACTCATAGAGGAAGCTGTCTCTACGGTCGACTTGGACTTTGACTTCCGCTCCTCAGCCAGTTCCATAACTAGCTCACGTAATGCCATGTTGGAGGAGCGACGTCTCAGGCGCTTGTTAGATAGAGGAGGCATTTCCTGTTAACATCACATCCAACACGAATATAAGTTTACTTTTTCATATATGCTAAAATGTTAAGGAAGCGTGGTGTCGAGGATATAAACTCATGGTCTAAGCTTAACTACATGCATACTCCCATCTCCATGATAATCAACCTATTACACTTTTCTTCATTCTCAGTTGCAAAAACGAGTTATATAAGCTTGGCTCACAGGATTTCCTAATGGACAGTTGGAAGACGGAATACACGTATAGGAACTGAAAATTGTCATACATGATTCCTGAGCACCTAACACATAATTCATTAACCATCTCATACCCCTAAAGTTCAAATTAACATCATATTTTAGGGTCATTATACAGATTTAGTAGGTTGTACAGAAGGATTTCTAACACTAAATAATGCTCGATATTGCAAAGGTCGTAACTAGCATCTATTAAGCAAGCCGAAGTTTGTAAGAATGTCATAAGTATGAACAAATTACACTTATGAATATAACATCAGACTATTTAACTTATTCTACTTATGCACATGCAATGATCACCACAATGCAACCATAAGTCGTATATCTATCCCAAATCTACCCCAGCTCTCACGCGCAACGTTAACTTCAATTATTTCTTAAAGACTTTAAAACACAAGCGTCAAAGTAGGAACCACTGGCTCTGGTAACCACCTGTAACACCCCTGAATTTCCGACCCCTTAAACGAAACCAAAATCGTAAAAGACGGGATGGAATTCGGGTGTTACAAAAAAAGGACAGGAAAAAGAAATTCGATAATTGTTAAAGATTAACTTTGAAACGGAGGTGAGTAAAAATTTCGGCAACTTTTCTGCTGTAAACTGAGCATGTGACCAAAATAGACAGAGGATTAACAACTTAAACTAATCTACGACATTCAATGCCTTTCAAAAGTATGTCACGACGGAAAGAATCATCGTCGACTCATCAAATCATCAACTCCATTATGGACCGTGGTTCCAATGTTGACGCATGGTTTTAACGGCTACAAAAGAAGTGAATTTGTAGAGATACATACAAAACTACGCAGCGGAACTATGAATCATGCAATGAGTCACGTGGCTCTGTACAAAAGACATATACAACCCAAAAAGAAACTTCACAAGTAATGTAAAAACTACAAAGCATCGGCCGCTAAGGAAATGAGTGCTATCATCGTACTCCGCTCTTTCCCCCCCAATGTAATGCAAAGAAGCTCCTACACCTGTTATGTCAAACTATGATCCTCCTGCTGCTCAACATAATGACCATAGCCACATGTATCATAGCAGAAACATCATAGAAGGGCACGAAGAAACAACAACGTACACACGTCAGTAATCAATGAACTTATAACAATCATAATCACAGAATAAGGATAGGCAACGGTATAACACAGCAATAACGAACCTACTCCTCTGTCTAAACACTTCTATTTACTCATGATTTCTCTTTCAAACTACTAATCTCTCGAAGGATATTCGAAGATAGTGGATCTTCTCTATTCATGGCATGATGACATGGCCAAGGACGTTATCGGCCACCCGACGTCCATGGCAAAGTACGAGCTCATACCCCCTCCAGCTAACCCTCTCGGGTCCTACCTTCGTGAAATTAACACACTGGGGTATCAATCCAGTGAAGAGGCAACCATATTGGGGTTTGTAAGGCCCGCATGGTGACCCCTTGGTCAAGGGGCGTTATCGGCCACCCGGCGCCCAATGATAAAAGTATGCTCATACCCCCCCTTACGGTGGTCCCGTCGAACCTCACCTAGGGGACTATTAAATCGACCGGATATAATCCAGCTGTGTCACGCCAACTAACCATAATCAAAGCTCTACAATTAGGAATCACTTCGATACCACACACAACCATAGTGCGTTCTCTACTATTTAGAAACTTGTTCTCCTAGTCTCCTTATACTTTCATCCTATGTGCCTATATCACTATTAGGGCTATTCGGTAGCAAAGTTTACTTGTTGGCAATCTAAAATTCTATTATGATGCATATAATCACAAAGTACCATAATATCTTGAAACAATGAATATGCTAAATTAATTAATTCGTGTACGTACCTGCAAGCGTCACAGCACGACCAAAAGTTACAAAAAGCACCCAACTAAGGTTCTACATTCCTCTTATGAACTGGGAACCTATACAAGTTATGAGTAGAGCTAATAAGTCCCCTTAACTACTTTGTCATACCAGCTAAAGCTAAGCAGCCACTATCATCCAGTCACCACAAGTCTTCAATTACTTTAGCACGCACACAACTCATTTGATACAAGTCAAAATCCTTAATTCAACAATAACATAAGTCTTTCCATCAATTAGAGAGAAAAAGGAATTAGTGAGTCGTTCCTTTACATCAACCAAATTTGAGTTATATCAATCCCAACTACTTTAAGATAACATCGCAATTCATAGTTAACTCTTACAATGTTAATGTAGTGCTCATGTGACGACAATGACAAATCTTTAGGTTATCACATCGCAATAAAATTTATTATATTATCCAAGGTTAGAAAGAACCATAATCAAGATGTCATAACTTTAATAATTCTCAACAAGTCGATAATATGCTTATAACCTTACTAAAATTATTCATTTATAAGTTCGATAACCTAGTAAGAGTACTTGTAATCAACATTAATAATTTCTTTTACTTTAACAAGGTCAATTAAAATTTCCATGTCTAACTAAACTCCCACATTCAATCACAAATAAGGTTGTTCATGTAGTAAGACACCATCGAAATAGCACACAACCCTTTTATTTTCATTCATACTTCAAACTCTAGTCATGAATATGTTTAATTTATCAAACACACTCTTACCCACAAAAGGATTCAATGAAAATAATACAAAGTTCACCACTTTTCATTCATATATCAAAAATCACATTCATGAGTACATTCAAAACATCAATCAAATTCTTATTTATAATAAGACTCAATGACAATCATACAAAAATCAACACCAACTCATAAACTTAATAAAGTCACAATTAAACTAGTGAACTAGTTAGATAATAGAAGAGATAGCTTACTAAGATGAAGCAAGAGAAGGGTGAAGAGGGAAGGAGATGGTAAGGTGGTGTTGATAGACGACGGTAAGGGTCGTGATTTGGCTGCTGCTGTCGGGAAACGACCACGAAAGGTGGTTGCTGCTGCCTGGGGAAGACCCACGGTGCTGCAGCGGGAAGAGAACAAAACGATCGTGCTGCTGGTTGCTCGGTTGGTACGTACCCGGTTGTCGATGTTGCTGTGGTGGGGAAAAGATCGTGACTTGGTGGTGCAGGGGGTCGCAGCTGGTGTCACGGTGGCGCCACTGGCTTGGGTCGTGCGTGAGAAAGGAGTGAGATGAGAGAAGGGAAGAGGGAAGAAAGAGGGTGACGACTACTCTTTAAAAGAAATGAGGGTTTTGTCTCACTTAAGAATAAAACCCTACTTCATTTAATTGTTTTAATTTATTTATTTATTTTTCTAGATTAATTTTCTGACACGACCCAACTAAGAAAAACTCACACTCGAGTGTTCACAAGTTTTAATAAGGTAATTTTAACCGAACTTCTTTAGTTTAGTATTTGCAAATCTGTTTTTAATTTAGATATGTTTATATATATATCGTACGTGAATGAAATTTATTAAGACTAACTCAAATTAATTTAATTTATATATAAAAATATCCGAAATTGATTATAATAAAAATAACCAATGACGGCATAAAATGACGCGGTGTTACATAGCGACACATATATGTGTGCCTAAAATATTTATCCAAACTTAAATAAGTGTGGCTATGGATGTGTGGGGAAATATTGCCCACACTTGATAAGTGTGGTTAATTCATAACTGGGTTACACTCATATGTGTTGTAAAATGCATCTCTAGTAACACTTATAAGTGTTGGTGCATCTCCACACTTATAAGTGTGGGGAAATTGGTACTAGTGATTTTTTTCTTTGTCATTTCCACTCATTTAAGCGTGGTAATATTGTTGTCGTTTATTATTATTAATATTAATATTAATATTATTATTATTATATTACTATTACTATTACTATTACTATTACTATTACTGTTAATTAATTAATTAAATATTATTAAAATTGAAAAAACAAAGATAACATGAATGATCCTTTCTGAACAAAATTTATTATCATTGATAATAAAAAAACCAGTACACAATGTTGCATTTCCAAAACAAAAAAAAAAATCCAAAGACACTATCATTGTCATGAAATTACAATCGATATAGTTTTTAAAAAATACAATCAATGCCAAAAAAGAAACATAAATCATGCAATATCATAGAATTGATTTTCTGTGCTTGTGTTTAGAATTTGTGGTGACCGTATTTGTTCCTTGGTAGCCACCTAATATAAAACAGCATAAATACTAGAGTTGATTAATGACATTTCTGCATTAAAGCTTTTTTTAGACTCATACAATGCCTACAAATAGAAAATAAGATTTTAGGAAATAAGTTTGAAGTACTTGATTTAGAAAAAATGCAAAAAGTGATAAGAAGCCCATTTACCATGGCTAGAAAGCAAAGTGACATGTCTTTTCTAGTTTTGTCTCCACGAATGAATTTTCTAATCTGTTCAGAATTCTCCTCAAGTACTTTATCAATTACTTTCTTCAATTTCTGCAAAGTAAACTAAAAATAAAAACAAAAATCATTTTCAAAATGTGCATTATTTCCATGAGTATAATACTAATATTTATTTCTGAGAAAAGTACTAAATAAGTTTTATTCCAGTTAATGGGTATGTTAAGGTATCTTATGTTGTCGAATAACGCCTAAATGAATTGGTGTGACAATAAAGATTAATTTAACTATTTAAGTTAAAGTTGATATTAAATATTCACTACAAAATATGTTGCATATAGCCACACTTAAAAATGCAAGTAGCCATACATATATGTGTGCCTAAAATATTTACCCACACTTAAATAAGTGGGGCTATGGATATGTGGGGAAATATTGCCCACACTTGATAAGTGTGGTTAATTCATAGCAGGGTTACACTTATATGTGTTGTAAAATGCATCTCTAGTAACACTTATAAGTGTTGGTGCATCTCCACACTTATAAGTGTGGGGAAATTGGTACTAGTGATTTTTTTTCTTTGTCATTTCCACTCACTTAAGCGTGGTACTAGTGTTGTCGTTCATTATTGTTAATGTTAATATTATTATTATTATATTAGTATTACTATTACTATTAATTAATTAATTAAATATTATTAAAATTGACAAAACAAAGATAACATGAATAATCCTTTCTGAACAAAATTTATTATCATTGATAATAAAAAAAAGAGTACACAATGTTGCATTTCCAAAACAAAAAAAAATCCAAAAAACACTATCATTGTGATGAAATTACAATCGATATAGTTTTAAAAAAATACAATCAATGCCAAAAAAGAAACATAAATCATGCAATATCATATAATTGATTTTCTGTGCTTGACTTTAGAATTTTTTGTGACCGTATTTGTTACTTGGTAGCCACCTAATATAAAATAACATAAATATTAGAGTTGATTAATGACATTTCTGCATTAGCTCTTTTTTTAGACTCATAGAATGCCTACAAATAGAAAATAAGATTTTAGGAAAAAAGTTTTAAGTACTTAATTTAGAAAAAATGCAAAAAGTGATAAGAAGCCCATTTACCATGCCAGCTAGAAAGCAAAGTGACATGTCCTTTCTAGTTTTGTCTCCACGAATGAATTTTCTAATCGGTTCAGAATTCTCCTCGAGTACTTTATCAATTAATTTCTCCAATTTTCTGCAAAGTCAACTAAAAAAAAAAACCAAAATCATTTTCAAGATGTGCATTATTTGCATGAGTATAATACTGATATTTATTTCTGAGAAAAGTACTAAATAAGTTTTATTCCAGTTAATGGGTATGTTAAGGTATCTTATATTGTCGAATAACGCATAAATGAATTGGTGTGACAATAAAGATGAAACTTATATTGTCGAATAACGCATAAATGAATTGGTGTGACAATAAAGATGAATTTAACTATTTAAGTTAAAGCTGATATTAAATATTCACTACAAAATATGTTGCATGTAGCCACACTTAAAAATGCAAGTAGCCATACATATATGTGTGCCTAAAATATTTACCCACACTTAAATAAGTGTGGCTATGGATGTGTGGGGAAATATTGCCCACACTTGATAAGTGTGGTTAATTTATAACTGTGTTACACTTATATGTGTTGTAAAATGCATCTCTAGTAACACTTATAAGTGTTGGTGCATCTCCACACTTATAAGTGTGGGGAAATTGGTACTAGTGATTTTTTTCTTTGTCATTTCCACTCATTTAAGCATGGTACTATTGTTGTCGTTCATTATTATTAATATTAATATTATTATTATTATATTACTATTACTATTACTATTACTATTACTATTAATTAATTAATTAAATATTATTAAAATTGAAAAAACAAAGATAACATGAATAATCCTTTCTGAACAAAATTTATTATCATTGATAATAAAAAAAAGAGTACACAATGTTGCATTTCCAAAACAAAAAAAAATCCAAAACCATTATCATTGTCATGAAATTACAATCGATATAGTTTCTAAAAAATAGAATCAATGCCAAAAAAGAAACATAAATCATGCAATATCATATAATTGATTTTCTGTGCTTGTGTTTAGAAATTGTGGTGACCGTATTTGTTCCTTGGTAGCCACCTAATAAAAAACAACATAAATATTAGAGTTGATTAATAACATTTCTGCATTAGCTCTTTTTTTAGACTCATACAATGCCTACAAATAGAAAATAAGATTTTAGGAAATAAGTTTTAAGTACTTGATTTAAAAAAAATGCAAAAAGTGATAAGAAGCCCAATTACCATGCCAGCTAGAAAGCAAAGTGACATGTCCTTACTAGTTTTGTCTCCACGAATGAATTTTCTGATCGGTTCAGACTTCTCCTCGAGTACTTTATCAATTACTATATCCAATTTCTACAAAGTCAACTAAAAATAAAAACAAAACTCATTTTCAAGATGTGCATTATTTGCATGAGTATAATACTAATATTTATTTCTGAGAAAAGTACTAAATAAGTTTTATTCTAGTTAATGGGTATGTTAAGGTATCTTATGTTGTCGAATAACGCCTAAATGAATTGGTGTGACAATAAAGATGAATTTAACTATTTAAGTTAAAGTTGATATTAAATATTCACTACAAAATATGTTGCATATAGCCACACTTAAAAATGCAAGTAGCCATACATATATGTGTGCCTAAAATATTTACCCACACTTAAATAAGTGTGGCTATGGATGTGTGGGGAAATATTTCCGATACTTGAGAAGTGTGGTTAATTCATAACTGGGTTACACTTATATGTGTTGTAAAATGCATCTCTAGTAACACTTATAAGTGTTGGTGCATCTCCACACTTATAAGTGTGGGGAAATTGGTACTAGTGATTTTTTTCTTTGTAATTCACTCATTTAAGCGTGGTACTATTGTTATCGTTCATTATTATTAATGTTAATATTATTATTATTATATTACTATTACTATTACTATTAATTAATTAATTAAATATTATTAAAATTGAAAAAACAAAGATAACATGAATAATCCTTTCTGAACAAAATTTATTATCATTGATAATAAAAAAAAGAGTACAAAATGTTGCATTTCCAAAACAAAAAAAAATCCAAAAAACACTATCATTGTGATGAAATTACAATCGATATAGTTTTTAAAAAATACAATCAATGCCAAAAAAGAAACATAAATCATGCAATGTCATATAATTGATTTTCTGTGCTAGTGTTTAGAATTTGTTGAGACCGTATTTGTTCCTTGGTAGCCACCTAATATAAAACAACATAAATATTAGAGTTGATTAATGACATTTTTGCATTAGCTCTTTTTTTAGACTCATACAATGCCTACAAATAGAAAATAAGATTTTTGGAAATAAGTTTTAAGTACTTGATTTAGAAAAAATGCAAAAAGTGATAAGAAGCCAATTTACCATGCCAGCTAGAAAGCAAAGTGACATGTCCTTTCCAGTTTTGACTCCACGAATGAATTTTCTAATCGGTTCAGAATTCTCCTCGAGAACTTTATCAATTACTTTCTCCAATTTTCTGCAAAGTAACTAAAAATAAAAACAAAAATCATTTTCAAGATGGGCATTATTTGCATGAGTATAATACTAATATTTATTTCTGAGAAAAGTATTAAATAAGTTTTATTCCAGTTATTGGGTATGTTAAGGTATCTTATGTTGTCGAATAACGCCTAAATGAATTGGTGTGACAATAAAGATGAATTTAACTATTTAAGTTAAAGTTGATATTAAATATTCACTACAAAATATGTTGCATATAGCCAAACTTAAAAATAAAAGTAGCCATACATATATGTGTGCCTAAAATATTTACACACAGTTAATTAAGTGTGGCTATGGATGTGTGGGGAAATATTTCCCACACTTGATAAGTGTGGTTAATTAATAACTGGGTTACACTTATATGTGTTGTAAAATGCATCTCTAGTAACACTTATAAGTGTTGGTGCATCTCCACACTTATAAATGTGGGGAAATTGGTACTAGTGATTTTTTTCTTTGTCATTTCCATTCATTAAAGCGTGGTACAATTGTTGTCGTTTATTATTATTAATATTAATATTATTATTATTTTATTACTATTACTATTACTATTAATTAATTAATTAAATATTATTAAAATAGAAAAAACAAAGATAACATGAATAATCCTTTCTGAACAAAATTTATTATCATTGATAATAAAAAAAAGAGTACACAATGTTGGATTTCCAAAACAAAAAAGAAATCCAAAAAACACTATCATTGTCATGAAATTACATTCGATATAGTTTTTAAAAAATACAATCAATGCCAAAAAAGAAACATAAATCATGCAATATTATATAATTGATTTTCTGTGCTTGTGTTTAGAAATTGTGGTGACCGTATTTGTTCCTTGGTAGCCACCTATTATAAAACAACATAAATATTAGAGTTGATTAATGAAATTTCTGCATTAGCTCTTTTTTTTGACTCATACAATGCCTACAAATAGAAAATAAGATTTTAGGAAATAAGTTTTAAGTACTTTATTTAGAAAAAATGCAAAAAGTGATAAGAAGCCTATTTACCATGACAGCTAGAAAGCAAAGTGACATGTCCTTTCTAGTTTTGTCTCCACGAATGAATTTTCTAATCGGTTCAGAATTCTCCTCGAGTACTTTATCAATTACTTTCTCCAATTTCTGCAAACTCAACTAAAAATAAAAACAAAAATCATTTTCAAGATGTGCATTATTTGCATGAGTATAATACTAATATTTATTTCTGAGAAAAGTACTAAATAAGTTTTATTCCAGTTAATGGGTATGTTAAGGTATCTTATGTTGTCGAATAACGCCTAAATGAATTGGTGTGACAATAAAGATAAATTTAACTATTTTTGTTAAAGTTGATATTAAATATTCAATACAAAATATGTTGCATATAGCCATACTTAAAAATGCAAGTAGCCATACATATATGTGTGCCTAAAATATTTACCCACACTTAAATAAGTGTGGCTATGGATGTGTGGGGAAATATTGCCCACACTTGATAAGTGTGGTTAATTCATAACTGGGTTACTTTTATATGTGTTGTAAAATGCATCTCTAGTAACACTTATAAGTGTTGGTGCATCTCCACACTTATAAGTGTGGGGAAATTGGTACTAGTGATTTTTTTTCTTTGTCATTCACTCATTTAAGCGTGGTACTATTGTTGTCATTCATTATTATTAATGTTAATATTATTATTATTATTATATTACTATTACTATTACTATTACTATTACTATTAATTAATTAATTAAATATTATTAAAATTGAAAAAACGAAGATAACATGAATAATCCTTTCTGAACAAAATTTATTATCATTGATAATAAAAAAAAGAGTACACAATGTTGCATTTCCAAAACAAAAAAAAATCCAAAAAACACTATCATTGTGATGAAATTACAATCGATATAGTTTTTAAAAAATACAATCAATGCCAAAAAAGAAACATAAATCATGCAATATCATATAATTGATTTTCTGTGCTAGTGTTTAGAATTTGTGGTGACCGTATTTGTTCCTTGGTAGCCACCTAATATAAAACAACATAAATATTAGAGTTGATTAATGAGATTTTTGCATTAGCTCTTTTTTTAGACTTATACAATGCCTACAAATAGAAAATAAGATTTTAGGAAATAAGTTTTAAGTACTTGATTTAGAAAAAATGCAAAAAGTGATAAGAAGCCAATTTACCATGCCAGCTAGAAAGCAAAGTGACATGTCCTTTCTAGTTTTGACTCCAGGAATGAATTTTCTAATCGGTTCAGAATTCTCCTCGAGAACTTTATCAGTTACTTTCTCCAATTTTCTGCAAAGTCAACTAAAAATAAAAACAAAAATCATTTTCAAGATGGGCATTATTTGCATGAGTATAATACTAATATTTATTTCTGAGAAAAGTATTAAATAAGTTTTATTCCAGTTATTGGGTATGTTAAGGTATCTTATGTCGTCGAATAACGCCTAAATAAATTGGTGTGACAATAAAGATGAATTTAACTATTTAAGTTAAAGTTGATATTAAATATTCACTACAAAATATGTTGCATATAGCCACACTTAAAAATGCAAGTAGCCATACATATATGTGTGCCTAAAATATTTACCCACAGTTAAATAAGTGTGGCTATGGATGTGTGGGGAAATATTGCCCACACTTTATAATTGTGGTTAATTCATAACTGGGTTACACTTATATGTGTTGTAAAATGCATCTCTAGTAACACTTAAAAGTGTTGGTGCATCTCCACACTTATAAGTGTGGGGAAATTGGTACTAGTGATTTTTTTCTTTGTCATTTCCACTCATTTAAGCGTGGTACTATTGTTGTCGTTTATTATTATTAATATTAATATTATTATTATTTTATTACTATTACTATTACTATTACTATTACTATTGCTATTACTTATACTATTACTATTAATTAATTAAATATTAAAAAAAAGATAACATGAATAATCCTTTCTGTACAATATTTATTGTCATTGATAATAAAAACAAGAGTACACAATGTAGCATTTTCAAAACAAAAAAAAAATCCAAAAAACACTATCATTGTGATGAAATTACAATCTTTTTTTAGACTTATACAATGCCTACAAATAGAAAATAAGATTTTAGGAAAAATTTTTTTTTTTTTTGCATTAGCTCTTTTTTCATGAGTATACAATGCCTATCGCTTACTTTCTCCAATTTTCTCGCAAAGTCAACTAAAAATAAAACAAAAATCATTTTCAAGATGGGCATTATTTGCATGAGTATAATACTAATATTTATTTCAGAAAAGTATTAAATAAGTTTTATTCCAGTTATTGGGTATGTTAAGGTATCTTATGTCAGTAATAGCGCTCAAATAAATTGGTGTGACAATAAAGATGAATTTAACTATTTAAGTTAAAGTTGATATTAAATATTCACTACAAAATATGTTGCATATAGCCACACTTAAAAATGCAAGTAGCCATACATATATGTGTGCCTAAAATATTTACCCACAGTTAAATAAGTGTGGCTATGGATGTGTGGGGAAATATTGCCCACACTTTATAATTGTGGTTAATTCATAACTGGGTTACACTTATATGTGTTGTAAAATGCATCTCTAGTAACACTTAAAAGTGTTGGTGCATCTCCACACTTATAAGTGTGGGGAAATTGGTACTAGTGATTTTTTTCTTTGTCATTTCCACTCATTTAAGCGTGGTACTATTGTTGTCGTTTATTATTATTAATATTAATATTATTATTATTTTATTACTATTACTATTACTATTACTATTACTATTGCTATTACTTATACTATTACTATTAATTAATTAAATATTATTAAAATTGAAAAATCAAAGATAACATGAATAATCCTTTCTGTACAATATTTATTGTCATTGATAATAAAAACAAGAGTACACAATGTAGCATTTTCAAAACAAAAAAAAAATCCAAAAAACACTATCATTGTCATGAAATTACAATCGATATAGTTTTTAAAAAATACAATCAATGCCAAAAAAGAAATATAAATCATGCAATATCATATAATTGATTTTCTGTTCTTGTGTTTAGAATTTGTGGTGACCGTATTTGTTCCTTGGTAGCCACCTAATATAAAACAACATAAATATTATAGTTGATTAATGACATTTCTGCATTAGCTCTTTTTTTAGACTCATACAAGTCCTACAAATAGACAATAAGATTTTAGGAAATAAGTTTTAAGTACTTGATTTAGAAAAAAATGCAAAAAGTGATAAGAAGCCCATTTACCATGCCAGCTGGAAAGCAAAGTGACATGTCCTTTCTAGTTTTGTCTCCACGAATGAATTTTCTAATCGGTTCAGAATTCTCCTCGAGTACTTTATCAATTACTTTCTCCTATTTCTGCAAAGTCAACTAAAAATAAAAACAAAAATCATTAGTAACATATGAAAAAGAAACACGAATCAGATGATATTGTAAGTCGTTAGTTACATAAGAAAAAGAAACATGAAACTAACATATTAGCACAATATTAAGTATAACATTGACACGCAGCAACAGCGACCACATATACAACAATCTCAACAATCTCGCATCACGCTTGCCATGCAATACAACAATACAACATCGACTATTCATCAAACTAGCACATCAATGCAACAACCCTAGTTCAAGTTTAAGTTTTCTACGCTACTAATTAATACAAATAATAAAAAAAATTCAACAAATCCTACCAATTTGATTAGGCACAAAACTCCACATCAAGTACCTTCAAAAAATCCAATTTTCCCAATAGTACATCAAAAATTTACATTCTGCACTTTCTAAGATCAAGAAATAAAATGTAAGAAACTCTTTGGAAGAGACAAGGTGTACCATTTTCAAGCTTGTCTAATTTAGTCGTGGAATGTTAAATGTTTTTTAAATTTTTTAATTGGTCTTTTAGTCACATTTATATGTGTGGTTATTTGTATGATTTTTTCTCCACACTTATATGTGTGGTTACATTAATTACTATATTTTTATTTTCTAAACTAGCTTTTCCCCACACTTATAAGTCACGTTATTCTCTCCGCACTTATTAAGTGTGGCTAAAGTTGTTTTACCTATAAGAACTTTCAAAATTTTAGCACACTTAATTAAGTGTGGCTAATTAAGTGTGGCTAGAAGCAACATTGTTTGTAGTGATTTTACTTGGTATAAAGTGTTTGATTTTGTAGAAAAGTCTTAATTATTTTTTGTACAAAGGAAATTTATTTTGAATTATCTCAAGAAAAGTCACGGCTCGTGGGAAAATTCCGGCACGCGAATACGCACGAAAGAGTTTCTGGAAAAAATGGAGCTGCAGGTCACGGCCCGCGACTCGCAAGTTTCATGTTTTTCCAGGGATTTCCTATAGTTATTATGGTTATAAAATAATTTCCTACAGTTATTATGGTTAAATTTAGCCATGTTCTTTGGGATAAACGGGTTGGACGAAAGGCGACTATGGTTCGTGAATCAATCTCGTGTTTCGTGAATCAACCTCGTGCTTCATGAAGCGATACTTTGCTTCGTGAAGTATTGTGAGCTATTCTATAAATATAGAATGCTTGTGTGTTGTTTAGACAACATAATTTTCTGATTCTCTTCTTGAGCACTTTACATCGAGAACTTGTAATCCTCGTTTGTAATTTTCCGTATCTTCTTTCATTTAAGTTTCTCTTACATCATTCTAATTTCCGTGTGCTCGGAAGTTAGTGTAATTCTTTGTATCTCAAAACATATTTTCGGTTTATTCCCAAGCACCGTAGTAGGGAGGAAATGATGGTTTAGGAAAGAGCATCTCGCCTAGAATTAATATCAAGATCAAACAAAATCTTCTTGCTACTATGTTCGATATATGGTGATTCCTGATGATCAAGTTTTCATTTGGTGTATGTTAAGCAAAGGTTTGAACTTGTCATATGTTTTGTAACCTACTATATTATGTAACTTTATTTTATATGTTTAATTTGTAAAATTAAAGTCACAATTTCCAACAAAAATATTCTAAATCAAAAAATGGGCTAGACACCCAACATCTCTTAGGTTGTCTATATATAAACTAAAAGTAGATGAGCTGTACAAAATAGAGCAACAACTTTTTACGAAAAAGAATCTTCTGTAACAAACTAGAATACAATTTGTTACATTAACAAACTAATGGCATAATCTGTTATTGAGTTAACGAATTAGTGCCTTGAGTGCGAACACATTTAAGGCACCAAAGGGGAAGTATGTTATGTTGAACTAAGCTCATATTCTTCTTTTTCATCATCATCCTACCCAGTGCATCCCGCTCATAGAGAACTATAGACAGGGTCTGGTGAGGGAAGGATGGTGGCAACTCATACCCATACAGGAGAGCGAGACCAATAGAAGTCCCCCGACTCGAGAAAGACAAAAAAAGTACCTGCGTCAAGGGGAACCCACATTAAAGGATTGCCCCAGTAGCCGGTTATGGTTGTCATGTAATGAAGGTGATTATGGTGGGAGAAGATAAAAATCACTACAAAAAATGTTGCATTTAGGCACACTTAAAAATGCATTTAGGCACACTTAAATGTGATGCTTCACAACTTAGCCACGCTTAATTAGGCGTGGCCTCTGCTTGTGTTACTAAATTTTCAGGCACGCTTATTAAGCGTGGCTAAAAGTGCTAATAAGTGAGGCTAGTTGCTCTTTCAACCATAGTTATAAGTGTTAGAAACTTTCCTCACTTGACAAGTGTGACTGCATGATTTCATGGGCTATTGTTTGCCTTTTTGTTTGCCACACAAATAAGAGTCACTAAAGAAAATAACTAATTTATTAACTAATTATGGCGGTAATAATAATAATAATAATAATAATAATAATAATAATAATAATAATAATAATAATAATAATAATAATAATAATAATAATAATAATAATAATAATAATAATAATAATTATTATTATTATTATTATTATTATTATTATTATTATTATTATTATTATTATTATTATTTTTATTATTATTATTATTTATTTTTTTTTTGGCAAATAATTTTTTTTTTCATTCACTAGAAAAAAATATATTACACCAAGGCAAGGGGAAACTCTATTTTTCTTATTAGCATGAGTTCAATCTAAACAAAAACGCAGCAAACAACACATTGCTGCACATAACCAAAACAAAAAACCAACATCAAACAACATCATAATTCTAATTTAGAGTCGCAGCAAGCATAAGTCAAGTAGGTCAATTAAACAGCAGCAGCAAGCAACAGTCCAGCAGGTCAATTAAATAGCAGCATCATAATGCTTCCGTTTAGAGCAGTAGTAGATGAATAAGAAAGCATCAACAGCACCACTAAGACCTGCTCCGAACATCAAGGAGAAACCAGCAAAGCAGCAAGACCTGCTCCTAACAGCAACAAGCAACAAGCAGCAGACTAGGCTGCACTGAACAAATAGCAAGCAAACCAAGAACCAGCAAGGAGACCAACAACCAATGAAGAGCACAAAACATAATCACAACAAAAACCGGTCAGCATCAACAGCAAACCAGGAACTAGCAAGGAGCATCAACAACAAACCCAAAAAATGTTTCTATTAATCATAACCAACATCAATCCCACAAATAAATCCCAGCAATAGTGCATAGCAGCAACATCAAACAGAGGTTGCAAAGTGCACAGCAGCACACAATACTTCACAAAGCATATTAAGTGCCAAACATTAATCCTAACCATCAAAAACATCTCAACCAGCAACTACTTCACATTTATGTATTAGCCCAGCAAAATATCAGCAAGCAACCAACAACTGTGCGTAGGCCATACAGACAGCAACATTATGTGCACAACAAGCTTACATAGATATACTTATAAAAAATAATACTTCTACTAGTGCTAACATCAATGAGCAATTATTAAATGAAAACAACTTTTACTATACAATTAAAACTAACTCAATCAATATAGAGAGAGCAAAAGAAATTTTACATACAAACTGATGAAATAATGAGCAATGTACTATCATAGAGTACCGAAATAGCTACTAGTGTTCACAGAGTACCAAAATATCTACTAGTGTTCACAGAGAGCAAAAGAAATTTTACATACAAACTGATGAAATAATGAGCAAAAGAATTGTTGCTATCTACTAGATGTACTCTCACAAATTAAACAAATTAAACCAGTGTTCACAGAGTATACTCATGAAATAGTGACGAACGATTAGAGAGTGACAAATTACAGATTAAACTAGATGTACTCTAACAAATTAAACAAATTAAACCAGTGATGATGCTCAGATTATTCAAAAAATTCATAATTTCCACAATTGAAGAGTTAGGGTTCAAGGGAAGAGGGGAGAGCCATTACAATTCATCTTTCATAACTTCAAAAAACAACAATAATAATGCATAATTTGATTACAAACCTTAGAGAGATGAACCCAGAAGACATATTTAGATTAGAGGAAGGAAATTGAGAAATTAGGGTTAGTATCTTGCCGTCGAGTGGGTAGATTACAGAAGGAGAAGAAGATGAATAGGTTTAGTGCGTGGCACGAAATGGCTGCTTCAAAACCTTTCTAATTATATTTTATATTTTAAAATGGTTTTAGCCACGCTTCTTTTTGTGGCTCATTTTGTTCAACATTTCTATTCTTACTTATGTTTTAGCCACGCTTACAATTAAGGCTGAATAGATTATATTTTTTTTTAATTATTCTTTAGCCACGCTTATGAGTGATACTATGAGTCTCACGCTTAATAAGCGTGCCTAAAGTGCAATAAGTGAGTCTAAATGAAAAATGCTTGCCACGCTTAAATAAGAGTGCCTAAATAACTGTAGCCACTTGCAACATTTTTTGTAGTGAATGAAGGTGATATTCATGGTGGGAGGAGGATATGTGTGAGGTTGAGATGAATGATTATGATTAAAAGGAAGATGAATATTACAGTTGGTGTGAAACATGAATGTTGAAGATAAAGGTTGATATGACTAGAGTTGTCTAAAAGTGACCCGACCCAAAACCGAAAGTAAACGGACCCGAAAATTTGTTCCTTTTTAGGATTATCGAACCGACATTATCCGAACCAAAGTTATAATTGAATCGATCGGTTGACAACCGACAATGGGAAAATTGAACCTGAGCTGTAACAGATTTTTCTAACCGACACATAACCGTTAACCCAGATTACCCACACCTAATAATGAACGACCCGATTCATATTCGACCTGAATCATGCTCGTAACTGAACTCGATCTAGCTAAAACTAACTTAACCCGAACGAAGTTTTGATCGAACTGTTGTAAATCTGAACCAATTTTTAACATAGAAGTATGATCGACTCATATATAATCATCTTATTAGTTATTTTAATAAATTGATAAATATTTTAATAAAATAAATTTTATAAATACACGGTTTCATATATTTAGAATTAATAATCAATGGTCAATTACTTTTAATAGAATTAGATGAAAATTGATAGCACTTTATAATTTTAATTGTAACAGTCATTATTTTAATACAACTTAATTATAGTATAAATTAAGCAGGGGAGTGTCTGAAATTTTTTATAATGTGTATTGTAATTTCGGGGACGAAATTATTTTAAGTTGGGGAGAATGAAACAAACATTATTTTAGTACAACTTAATTATAGTACTAGTTAAGTTAAATTGGGATTCGAGTTAAGTTATTCCGAGTAATATATTTTTTTATAAATAATGAATTGTCTTATTATTTATTTTGACACATATTATTTAAAGTTTTCTTTAGTTTTTTTTTATTTTAAAATTGATGTTTGTAAAAGTAAAATTATAAGACTATTTTGTTTTGCCTACGATAATTGTTTAGTCAAATGTATCCTTAAACTATAAAAAGAGCCTAAGAGTGAGGCACTGTTCATTTCATTGAAATGAATAGTTCTTTTGCCACCAAGCATCCAGTTCAGCCCTGCCTTTCCACTTCATCTTCCTCTTTTCCACGTTGTTGTCCACCTCTCCACCTTGCTGCTTGTTTCCCATAAAATGAAATCCCATTGTTGATCCTCATTTAATGCTACTACTGTTTTCATTTCATCATACCATGACCATTCTGTCTTCTCCTTCTTCCTTTGTTGCGCAGTGTTTTGTGGCCAGAACTTCATTAATTGTCCTTTCTAACTCCTCTCTCTTCAGTACCATGTCAAATTTGTAGCTGAGCCTGAGACCTTCAATTGAATCACTGTTTTTTGTGTTCAGCTAAACATAAAGTTGTCATTAAAATAGCTATTTTTGAAGTATGTACTCTTTTCTTCTCATCTTCGTTTCTCTCCTTTCACATTCATGTGAATTGGGTAAGATGTTCATGTTTTGTTTTTGTTTATTTTATTTTAATTTTCTTCTGTTGTTTTATCTGTGGGTTGATTTTAGTGGGCTTCTCTCTTTGCTTGACACTATTCAACAATCAGGTTAGGTCTAACATTTTAGCTGTTATTTGATCTTGATCGGGAAGTGTTAGTAGAACCCTAAAGACTTTAAATTAAATTATTTTTCAAGAAGTTTTTTTTTGTCAAATTGATGTTTGTTCTTTCACCTTTATTCAATCCTTCATCCTTACTTTGATCTTCAATCTGTCGCTACTGTCCTCATTAGTTTGCTTCCTTCTCCAATTGCATTTTGGGATTTGTATATAAGGGTTTGATTTGTTGAATTTTGAAATATTCTTTTGGGAACCATAAAACATAGTATTTACTAAGACTAAGTAAAGCTTGTTTGGGATTGAACATTGATTAAAGGAGTGAGAAATCAAATGGGTATTCTGTTATATGTGGACAAATTGGGTTATTCTTTGTAATGTTACATAAAAGATTTATGCTTTCTATAATTCTATTCTTTGAATAAGTTTTATTGGGATAATTTTCTCTGAATTTGAGGATGTTTAATATCTTTTTGTATTAGACTTTGGATTGGAATGAGGAAGCTTGATGCTTAGATTTTTATTCGACACTATTCAAATGTGATTTTTGGGAAATTTAGATTGGGTATTTTCATTAGCCTGAAGTTGGTTAGATATTTTTCAAATGAAATTATGAAGAGATTAAGAGTGATAATTTTCATAAGCCTGGAGTTGATAAGAGCTATTCAAATGTTGTTTTGATTCATAAGCTTAAGTTGAGAGTAGGTTTGATGAATTTGAAGCTGTGTAAAGTAGTATGAAGGTTTGTTTAGGATTGGTAATATTAGAATCTCCTTATTAGTTCATATTCCAGTGTTTTCCATCTGTAATAGCTCTTTACAAATTAAAAACAAAAGTGAAAGGAGAGGCAAAACCTCACTCAAGGATCACTAATATGAAGTTTAGATGTGTGTTTGTGTTGTGTCAAAGTTTAGGAACAAATAATGCTAAGTAATAATGAATGGCAAAAATAAACAAATAAACAAGACAAGATTTTTAAGGTGGTTCACCAATTGGCTACATGCACCATCTAGCCTAGGATATAATTTAATATGTGTTCAAAGGAGAAATACAAGACTTGATAGGAATTACAATGGAGGTTATGTGTAAGAAGAGAGGAGCTAATTTAGGGAGAATACTAAGCAAGAAGGAGTGCTCTAATAATGAGACTTTGGTGCATCTCTTAAGGGGCCTATTACTCATGTATTTATAGCAAGAAGTAGGGCATCAAAGTAATGTAAAGTGGGCAACAAGCAATGGGAGGAAAGTGGCACAATAGGACAGCAAGCAGCAGCTACGTCAGAGAGCCAAATGACTCTGCTCGACCCCATGGCTCGACCGAGCGGCCATGCGAGCGGGATGCAGCAGGCTATTGGTTGCTTTTCTCCACTTGTCTCCTTGGTCCCCTACATCCTTGCTCTTAGTTCTCATGTCCTTTTTCTGAAATGGGGTGTTCTACCAACCTTGAACACTTGCATCCCAAGTATTCACCATCATAGTACAATGTACTAATGTACTTGCTTGATACCCAAACACCCAATCACAATAATGTACTTGTCCTCTTCCACTTACACTAACTAATATGATTAATTAATTTAATCATGTTTTGATTACTTGGTAACTCAAGTCACCAATAATCCTAACAAGAAGTCATAACGATGTCTTACGATTCTTTTCTGTTTTTTGATGACCTCGTCCTTTAGGCTAAAGTTTAACCAATAATACATAAAATAAAAGCAGTAAAATAAATTGGTTGGATTTTAAATCAAGTCTTAATTTGTATCATTAAGTTTCAATTTGGCATTCCAATTAGCATTGATTTTTAATTGGCATTCCAATTAGCATTGATTTTTAATTGGCATTCCCATTCCGCTACTAATGAACGTAATTTCCACTTTGTCGAACCAATATATGTTTATCCTTTTTGAAAAATAATGTCTAAAGAAAAGTCACAATGTAAAATCTCATATGTTTCAAGTTATGCCACTAATATTGTTGTCCTATCACATTCTACACAATTACTTTTTCATGGATTGATGAATATAATGTCTTTCTAAAAACATCATAGATTAAAATCTGCCATCATGCAAACAGTTGAAGTATATGCAATTCAGATTGAGAAACAATATATATATATGTCTAGTAAATAAACTATATATAAGTGCTTTACCTAAGTTTTGCTGCATATCTCCATTATACTTGTCCTTATATATCTCAACTACGCTAATGGTTGTTTATTTCCTGGAGGTTTACATATCTCTACTTATGCTCTTGGTTCTTATAAACTAATATTTTGATATTTAGGGCTTAAATCTTACAAACTGTGTAGCCATGAACTTGCGGTCCTTGAATTAACGTCATTTTCACAATACTTAGTAGACGTTTTTATCTTTTCTCTTTCAACTTACGTTGTTTACTAGGAGTATTAAAGAGAAGATGCTTAGTAACATCTTGGTGACAGGATCTTAAATTAGTTGTATTAATGCATTTTGATGATCTTCTTTCTCTTGACAATAATGTTACATAATTTAATTTTATCAATCATTATCAGGGAGCTTGTCAAAATCTTAAAAAATCTCTAGCATTTATAATTTAAGTTTGATTAATCAAAATGTTAGTGATTAATTAATATATTTTAAGTGGACACTTGAATCGCCTCTAAACGAGTTCGTACGAGGAAGTTATGCCCAAAATACTAACAAAGTGTCCTTAAAACCGAGTTGAAAGTTACCCAAATGTATAATTAATTTCTCAAGTTTGGATTTCAATTGGGTATTTGTTTCATCAAATGTTTAGGGTTGTTTATTAGGTATTTATGTTTTCTTCAAGTGAATTGGGGTTCAATTGATAGTTAATTAGCATCAAGTGAAGTTCAAATTGGGGATATTTATTTTCTAGAATTTCAGTTAAAAAACTGATCTTCCTGCTTTGAACAATTTCGGTACTTTTGTGATAGTTTTAGGGTTTCGGTGTTTGCATATGATTTGTAGATCTCCGAGTCGCGGTCGCGTAGACACTTAATCGTCCCATTTGATTTCCGTATGAGTGAGGTATGCCTGTTTTAGTAAGTAGTGCCCTAAACCCATTACGGGATTTCTAATTTGGGTTTAAGAGATATAGAAATTTATTGGGTAATCTTCTAATATGGTTTTCGGGCTCATCTAAGCTTTTTATTTGGTTTATTGGGTGAAATAGAGTGGACTTTTGAGTTTGATCAGGTCAAGACTAAACCAAATTGAAGAGTAACTCATCTATGGAAAATTTTAAATAAACATATGTGGTTTCCTTCTCAAAGCTTTTCTTGGAGTTGCTTTTGAGGTAGAACTCTAACCAATGATCCTCTTTAAAGTATTTAAAAGGTGTGGTATAACTTTAAATAAAGTCCGAATGGAGTCTTGATCAAGTTATATTATAATGTTGTGGTTTTGATTGCTATGTTTGATCAACATTATTTAAGCAAAACTATTTTGATATCAAGTATTTGATTGAGTTTAAATGTAAGTCTAAGCTTGAATTATGATTAGGATTGTTGTGTTCTTTGTTGAATTTAGATTATGTTTTGTGTTGGTTGATTGTGTGTTATATTGGTTGATTGTGTTATTTTTTTGGTTGGTCAACGTAAATTAATTAAATAGTGGGAGTCGTATCATCGAAATGTTTAAAAAAACCGTTATTAACCGCCCATTCCACGAATATACTCACTAACTCTTCGTTAACCTATTAGTTTACACGAAACAATTAATAAAATGGAGAGTTAGGACCCTAAAGTAACCGTCCCTTCACCCAGTTATATTAACCCACTCCTAATGTCACATCACTCAATCACACACCCTAACACTCATATCAACCTTACTCTATTTATTAGATTACCCATATCACACCGTCATTTCTTTACCCACTCTTACTACATGTTCTTCTTCTTCTTCTTCTTCTTCCATTTTCTTAAATCACCATGAAAACCCCAAAATCATCCACCTCAAGCAAAAAGGTGAGCAAGAAAACACCTAAACCCTCACAATCAAAACCTCTAAACATTGTTCATCCATCTCTATTAATCGACGCTCCACCATTCTCTTCCAAAGAACCTAAAAAATTTGAACCAAGTGCATAAACAATGCATGCGGGAACTACACGTCACAACACTAATCTTAAAGGTGGCTCCTCATCTAGGCCGAATAGATGGACAAAGCAAGTTGATCCCAACACTGCTGAAGAAATTTCGAAGAAAAGGTCAGTAGGGTTTGGACTGGATAAATAATGGTATGATTCTATACCCTTTCCTCAACTACATGCCATTTTACAAAATCAAAGTTGGAAAACATTAATGTCTTATTTTTGTTGTAACCTGATTTATCTTGATTTCATGCGTGAGTTTATTTCTAATTTTTCAATTGATAATGGTGTATGCTCTAGTGTTGTGAAGGAAGTTAAGATAGAGTTCAATAGTTTAATGCTAGGAGAGGGTTTGTTGTTCCTATAGTTGGTTTTGACACATAATATGTTGATTCTAAAATCGTTTTTTCAAGTATAAATGTAAGACTATATTAAAATTTATAGGCACTAAGAAGAAGAAATGAAGGATTAGCCATGAAACAATGTCGCCCTTACATAAATTGGTGTATATTATTGCCCGCAGATTTATTTTGCCACACAGTTCAAAGCGTAGCAAAGTAAATCTTCGTGATGCGACCTTGATCTATTGTTTAGCTAATCACATCAAAATTAACTTTCCATCTTTGATGAATTCTCATTTATCTGATTATATTGAGAAGAAGAGTATGGTAGGATATGGAGGGCTTATGACAAGGACTTTCAGGATGTTTGGTGTACCTCTTGATGGCCTACAGTTTCATATGAGTCCCAATAACAAAATAGGTGCAAAATGCCTTGACAATCTGCATTTAAAATTAAATGATAAAGGGATACTGGAGTATGCCATTGAGAAGGTTGAGGATGTTGAGTCTAAGGATGAAAAGAATAAGGAAGACAGAGAGGAAAAAGAAGAAAAAAAAGAATATGACGATCAGGAGAATAAGGATCAGGAGAATGTTCCCTCTGCCACTACTGATAAGGCAGAAGGTTTTTTCTAAGGGGCACGAGAGGAAGCTCAGGAAAAAGGGGAACAGGGGGAAGCAGTTAGTGAGGGGGAAGCCTCAAAGGAGGAAGAAAGTTGCGGAACTGGAGGAGAATGATTCTGATGATAGTTCTAGTGATAAGGAGGTACAAATGCTTGTTAAAAAGAAGCCAATTCTAACACCGAGAAAAAGTAGTAGGCTTGCTTCAAAACGTTCGGTTGTTTTGGATGATGAAACTATCTCTCACAACACCCATGAGCCTACCACTAATGCACCTTCCTCACCAAACCTAGCCACACCACCATCACATCAGATTCCATCACCACCACCACCACCACCACCATCACCTATACCCTCTACACCACCACCATATTACCACACAAGTTTCACCACCACACACTTCACTTGGCTTAGGTTTTGCTAATTTTGCTAACCCCTCTTCTGGTCCAACAGCTCTATTAGATCCTATTCTCTCCAAGCTCAACGATTTCCAGGCTCAGTTCTTTGCTTTTCAAGGCAAAATTCGTGTCACACTTGCATTCATTACTGATCAGCTTACCCAAATGGAGGCCCGTCTTGGTGCCAAGCTTGACATAGTAGAAGTGCCTACTGAGTTAGTAAATAAAGAATAGACTGCTGCTTGATCCCTCTTCCTGCTAAGTTTTATGTTTTGTTGGGCCAAGCGTCTGACTGACTGTCTATCAAACAATATTTTCTTATGTCCTTTTATGTACCATCTGGGGTACACATGATGTTTTTTTTATATTTCTTTTGCTAAACTTTGAACAATGTTGCTACTATCTTTTGCTATGGTCTATGAGGTTTAATCTTTAAATATCTTGATTGTGTTTCGTGGTATTTTCTTTCATCCACAGCTTCTTGTTTACCTTCGTTAACTATACATATATTATTAGCGTTGTGGTTTGATTGTCCCACTCCTTTTTGATAGATGTCAAAAGGGGGAAGTATTGGACAAACTTAAGAGGTATACTTGTCAATACCATAGATTCTAATTCTCTCTAGGAAAGGATAGTATGTATTGCACAAACTTAAGAGGTATACTTGTGAATACCATTGTTTCTAAGGATAATGGTGTTTGAATGCTTGATAGTGTTTGATATATTCCAGTAAAGTTTTTTTGCCAATACTTGATGCTCTGATAATTTTTTATATATATGCCCTGATTTTGATTGATATGTCTGTATGTTGGTTATGGATTCGTTTGGAAGCTCTAATCATGTTTATGCTTTAGTTTATGTATGTTCTGATAATTTTTTTTTTGAGAATATATGATAGTTACTATTTCTTTTTAATTGTTTCTAGCTTTGCACATAGTGACTTGAATTTTGGATTCTTAGTAATATGCTAATTATTTTTGTAATCATATAAAAGCATAGGTAATATAACTTAATCTATAATATTATATTTTTAAATGTTACGTTTAGAGTAAATTGTTTTATCTTGAATGCATGGCAAATTATATTATAACAAATTGATTTGCTTAGTTATGTAGAGTAGCTTTAATCTTTCGCATGCTCTATGACTTTCGTTTTACTCTATTTTCATTAAGTTTGTTTTTAAGTTTGTCATCATCAAAAGGGGGGAATTTGTTGTCCCTCTTAGGTTTTGATGATGACTTCACTTTATATAAGCAAATTGTGTTTTAGAGATTGTTTGTAGGTCTATATCTGATTTTATTAAAAGTCGTTGTGGAGCCTAAGACTTGGTGCATGGAAGTTGTGCGTGTCCATTATATCCAAGGAAGTCAGATAAAGAAGATCGCTTAGGATGTCACAAGTAGCTAGGAGGTCTAATGTTCCCAAGTTTGATAATCTTATAAAAATTGCTGATGGAGAGAGTGCAGTGTTCTCAAGACTGAAGTCTGGAGAAGACGCCAGCTGAAAAAGTGATGAATTTATTTTTTATTTTTAGTTGATGTAATGGTTAGAAGTTAAGTAGGTTGCATAACTATTTGATGAGTTAATTGGCAAAATAATCACCTAGAATAATCGTAGAATAATGCAAGTGTTGAGAATAAGTCTCCTTATTTCTCTCCATAAAAATAGGAGTTTAATTTGGGCTTTAATTAAAATAAACCTAATTACCTATTAGTTAAAAATAACCGTTAGTAATTTGCTTGGCTACCAAGCATGTAATCCACTCTCCTAAATTTTAGGATTAAGAAGAGAGTGGGGAGTTAGGTTTTCACTTGCTATGGTTGCTCCGTTTGTAAAAGGAGCGATTTATTCAAACAGATTGTTAGGCGTGTCTAAGGGAGTTCATGCTCTTACAATTTACCAATAAATTAACTTGTAATATTTTTTTCTTATGCGACTTCTTAACTTTTATCCTGTTTAGAATATGGCCGTGTGAAGGGTTTTTGAGTGAATTTGTTGTAACTAGACTTAGAGAAATCTAGGGGAGAAGAGAAAGCCTCGAGTGAAGCGTGAGAAAGAGAAAGAGAAGGAGAAGTAGGCAGAGAAGTAGGCCTAGTATTGATCATTGTTTTATGTAATTGTATTTGATTGCCTAAAACATAGTAAAGTTGCGTTTGGGAAGAAATATTTAATTCATTTCAAATTATAGATTCAATTATGGAATCATTAATGTAGAATTTGAGAATGACATGGTTTGGAAGGTCATTTTCAATTCCTCATCTTTAACCATTTTTATAACAATTTTTTATTTACCAAACTCTAAATTTGAGTCAAATCTATATTTTCAAATGAAATCTTCATTTCCAAACAAAGCATAAGAGAATTTTAAAATTTCGAAGATCGTGGTATTTCCTTCTTTTAGGCCAAGAAGGTTTCCACGTAACATCGTTGTCTACTTTTATCTTTTTCATTTTTTGTTTAAGTTTTTATTTCCCCACTACATTCCGCAAATACAGGGTTAAAATTCTTAAACTTTTAATACAATAATTCATCCCCTCACCCCCGCATTCGCCCATCTCTAAGTGTTTCTACACTACATATTATTAATAACGATCGATCGAGTCAATATCAAATTAAGTTGTTAGTTACTTTTTAATTGATGACAAAATTCCCTTTACTTAAAGCAAAATAGTTAAAATGCAAATCAATTACTCATTATTACTTTGTTACTTTTAAATATGACCCGTAATTAAAATTATAAAGTTCTATCAATTTTCGTCTAATACGATTAAAAGTAGTTAAATAAACATTGATCATTGAACATTAATTCTAAATATATGAAACCATGTATTATTAAAATATATATCACTTTATTAGATTAACTAATAAGAAGATTAAATATGAGTCTATCATACTTCTATGTTAAAAATTGGTTCAGGTTTAAAACAATTCGATCTAAAATTCGTTCGAGTTAAGGCAATTTTAGCAGGATCGAGTTCGGTTTCCAGTATGATTCGATTCGGATATGACTCAGGTCGGTCATTTTTAGGTTCGGTTAATCTTTGTTAACAAATATGCGTCAGTTACAAAAATCGGTTACATTTCGGGTTCAACTTTCCTATTTTCGGTTGTCAACCGGTTAGGGTACAACTTCAGTTCGGGTATTGTCGGTTCGATAAACCTAAAAAAGGAACACATTTTCGGGTCGGTTTACATTCGGTTTTGGTTCAGATTTTCGGGTCGGGTCACTTTTGAACAGCTCTATGCATAATATCAGTTGAAAACCGCGAGACTTGACATTATAACAAAGTCATAAACGTTTCCATAAATTAGCACATCAACTTTGCCTATGCCAAAGTTTTGCTAATCCCAAGAATACGAAATAACAAGGCAACATGAAAACTCAAGGCAAAAAAAACATAAACAAAGAATGACAACAAGGTGAGCTAAACAAGATAATGTAAGATGTGTAGCACAAACACTTTCTTAGCCATATGGTGCAGTATTATGTGCTCAAGAAAGGATAATACCAAGGAGAATGACATTTCTCAATTAGTTGGGATCACCTAGAAAGCTACATCTTAGGTCATGCCACCCACTACCCAATGAGGTTGAAAGCCTATGCTACCAAATCTTGGAAATTGTATATATTTTCATGTGAAATAAGTATTAATTTGAATTTATAAGGTTTTTGGGGTTAAATGAATGGTGTGTTGTTTATGGATTTAAAATGTGATTTTATTATGTATTTAGTACTTATTTTTGGATTTTAGGTATTTATATTATGAGCTTTTAACGGTTTTGATATAGGTATATTTTGTCGAAAATGGCCTCTTTTGGTGTATCGAAGTTCTATTATTAGAATATACAAACTTTTAACAAAGAATATGATTGTTAATTACGTTGATAGGAAACGTAAATTGTTTGTTGAGATTTCTAAAATTACATAATTGATAAATACATTTCTTTTATTCGATATAAAGAAATTAAATACGCATCTTTTTTTCTTATTAATCTCATTGAGGATGACAAATAATCATTCTTAATGTCTGGTTGCATTGTATCGTTAGAATTTGCGGTTGAAATTTTGGAACTTTGTAATATCGTTGTTGATATTTGTAACAGCCCAAAGCAACTAAATAGTATAATAATTATGTCTACAAAGCAAAGCGCAAGACTTATAGAAGTTTGGGCTGAATCCGACTTGTGTCTCATAGGCACAACAAACCAATATCAGAGTATTTAAAACTTTTTACATTAACTAAGTGAATACTATTTATAAAGCATTATAAATTATTCAAATTTAATTTACAAATATCTAATTTTCACTATGAATTTCAAAAAGAAGTTCTCGCCTCGCACGTAACACATAATACAAGTAGGCATCGTCTCAGCAGCAGAGCTAACCTTAAAATGGATCTATCCCCCGTAAGGGATATGCCCCATCAAAGGCTGTCCATAATTAAATAGTTGATTAATCCAACAATCTATTACATGTATATAAAAGTCGTTAACAAACATATAAAATGTAATATGTTCCTCATTTGGTATCTCCTTATGAAACATTAATTTATTAGAATCCAAACTCTTTTAGAAGACCATTTGGAATCGACACAAATACGACTAAGAACCTTCGGTTCATAGTGAATCAAAACACTCGAGAGTTTATGGTATGTAACATCCAAGCTATAATTCATATTATCTTTAACCTTTATGAAATTGCACAATTACATATGTATAATTGGTATATGTTGTAGGAAACTGCTGAAAATATAGTGGACGAACGTCTTTGTACTTCAGACCAAACTCGTGAGGTGATTGAGACGGAAGTCTTTAATGAGTTGATGTATGATGCTGAAAAACCTAAACAATGTTTAGTTGGTTATGGTGTGGGGGTTACTAGAAACCATGTGTTTGGTCCTGAAGCTCAATTTAGGAAGGCCAAGTTCGGTAATGGTGGAGTTATTTCGAGTGAAGTAATGAGAATTAAAACTTACCTAGTGTCTGCTGAGAGAAAAACGATGAAGTTCTGTCACAACTTCAAAAAAGAAATGAAGCTGTTGAAAAGGAAAATGAAGAACTAAGAGCTAAAACTAAGCAAATTCTTGCTCAACTAAATCGTATGGCTTCTTTTATAGATAACTTGAACAAACTCAAGGATAGGTAAATATTTTTATGTAGAATGAAGAAATCTAATTTATACTTGTCTGATATTATGGATTTATAATAATATGTGCTTTAAATTTTATTTTAGGTTGAGAAAATAGAAGATGGAAAGCAATCTACATACGTTCATGCTGGTATGTGGTATTTATTTAGCTGATACTTGTATAATATTGTGGATTTAGGAGATAAATGATTTATTTAGTTTATATTTAATTTAGTTGTAATAGTTTTTTTTTATCTTGGGAGAATATCCACCTTTTGAGGCCAGGTTTGATGTGTTTATCGTATGCTTTGATTGTAGGAGTTTGTTGATGGTTGGGTTTGGATTTGCTATTTTATTGTTTGCGAGTGATTTTGAATATTTTGGAATGTTTTTTTACAAATGAAACTCTGCCGAAATTTCTACAAAATTTTCTCGTTTTTTCTAAAAAAGTTAAGTTTTAATGATAAGGGGTTTAGTGTGTTAATGATCATCACTGTTAACTTGTTTCTTTATGTCGTTCTTGTTTATTTAACTAAAGTAATCATCAAACCTATTTTTTTGTAGGTTTTAACTTTTCATCTAGTAGACTTGGCTTGGAATGAAGAAGCAAACTTGTGGAATGTGGATTACTCTCTTAGATTACTATTGAGCTTTTTATATTGTCAAGAAAACCTCAATACAAACTATGTTGGATACCCTTCTAAATTTGTTGTAATTGATATAGATATTTTGATATTTGAGCATATATATTGTCCATGGTAATTTGCACCATGTATATATACATATGGAAATTAGTTAATTGTGAATTACTTTTTATTTTAAGTATATATTGTTTGGTTGATGAGTAAAAAATTATATGCCATGAGCTTGATGTGAACAATTGTACATTATGGAAAAGTACACAAGCAAATTCACTAAGCAACTAGGTAAAGGGCTTTTAGACACTTTTGGATGTCACAAATCAAAACTACTATGGTTAGATTTTTAGTGTTTTTGACCCTTTAATACGTCTAAAACACAAATATTTTAGACGCTTTAAAGTGTCTAAAAAACACAAATGTTTTAGACGCATTAAAGTGTCTAAAATGCAACTATTTTAGATGCTTAAAAATGTCTAAATCCACTTTTTAGACGCTTTTCTTTGTCACAAATGAGTTGATAACATATGAAAAAGTAAGGCGGCAAAAATCTTGTAACAGAAAAAAGAGTCTATAAAAAACCTATTTTTGACAGCAAAAAGCGTCTAAAACTTTTGTGACACTTGATTTTTAGACGCTTGGAAAAACGTCTAAAAAATTATTTTAGATGCAAAAAAGCATCTAAAAGCTTCGTGCTTTAGCATCTAAAACCCATATGTCTTTTTGTAGTAGTTAATTGCGAAAATCATTATGCGAATATTACTTTACAAGTCAATAGCAAAACAATACAACAAATGAAACATATGATTTCATCTGCGAAACAAACTAAACTTTATATACAAAACGTATTTATTCAAAACTCATATTCAAACAATAATATAACATCACTTTAAAACGTGGGAATATATGGACCGTCAAAAAGTAGGCTTCATCTATGTTCTGAGAACACGACTGATCGTCATCACCGAAAATACAGCTCTTGCAAGAACGAAACATGATCGCAGGCTCGAGACCGATCTGAATAATCATCACCTATTATCCAGCTATAGGATTTCACAATAATCCATATATATTTCGTTGCCAATTCCCAATAACAGACATTTTTCATTGTCGAATATTTCAATATAATATAAAACAATAATTCAATTGATTTTCTTTTAAATCAAAAATCTTCATTTTCATAATAAGATATTTCAAGACTCATATTTTATAAGATAATAACACGTAAAACATGTTTTTGTAATTTCTCTAATTAAATACAATATTAAGATAATTTTTAATTAAATATAATTTTCATAACGAAAAATTATCGGGAATAATCTCATCTATTCACAAACCGCTGTGAATAATCCGAACTATTGATTATTTATGAATAATCCCACCTTTCCAGTTTGTTTGCTTGTGGCACCCCCAACCGAAAATTAACCTGCTGTAGCAGGTCTTATATATCCTTTGTAGATCATCTTCTCCAACCTCCTTTTATAAACTCATTCTACTGATTTCCATGTCTTCTCCTCCAAAAAACACCATTGTTCTTCATTTCTGTTCTTCTTGTTCTTCACCTTATTTTTTTCCATTTTGTTCTTCTTCCTTCTTCCACTAATTCCAACTCCATAAAACAAGCTTAATTTTTAACACTCCATAAAACAATTGGAGTTCATTTACCCAGAAAAAAAAATTAAGCTTGTTTTATGGAGTTGGAGTTAGGGGAAGAAAGAAGAACAAAATGGAAGAAATAAGGTGAAGAACAAGAAGAACAAAAATGAAGAACAATGGGGTTTTTTGAAGGAGAAGACATGGAAATCAGTAGAATGGGTTTATAAAAGGAGGTTTGAGAAGATGACCTGCAAGGATACATAAGACCTGCTACAGCAGGTTAATTTTCGGTTGGGGGTGCCACGAGCAAATAAACTAGAAAGGTAGTTCGGATTATTCACAACGGTTTGTCAATAGATGAGATTATTCCCGAAAATTTTTCCTTTTTATAACATGATTATTTTTTATTAAAATCATTTTACAATACTTGTTTTTTTGAAAGAAAGGGAAAGCTAATCATGAGAAAAATCAGAGTACAAAGCTTCCCTAAGCCAAGTCGGATCAATTTCCGCCAGAACCTTATCATGAATACCGGAGGTGGCCCATCTTGCTAATCTATGGGCGACGCCATTACACTCATGATAACAAAAACAAAGGAAATGGACTCAAAAAGAGAACTAAGAGAAACACAATTGTCGATCAAGGATTGGACAAGACTAGTTCGATGACCCTTTCCATTAATGGAGTCAATAATACTCTTGCAATCTGCTTCGAGGATAATATTGAGCCAACCACACTCCTTTGCAACGAAGACAACCTAAAACATAGCACGAGCTTCCGCTTCTTCAACGGACCCACAATCCCAAATAGATTTAGGCCCGTCTAGAATAAAAGAGCCCAAAGACTCCCTTACAATGAAACCCAAGCCAAACCGATCCTCTTCTTTGAAATCAGTAGCATAAAAATTTATTTTGAGAGCATTATCCGGGGGTTTGGACCAGGAAGCCCTCACCCTATCTTTCTTTGAAGAACCCCGATCAAAGATAAGAGCAAACTGATATTTGGACAACCAATCAAGGGAACGACGCACATAAAGGAGAGGTGACACCTGTAAATGATAAAAAATATTCTCATTTCTCGACTTCCAAATTTTCCCACAAAACGTAGCAAATTTTTCCGCCACAAGAGACCCTTTATGAATCAAATACCAATCAAGCAAGTCTCGGAAGATATTAGACCAAGAGCAAGGAGGATCAATGCCCGAGAGACTCCAAAATGTTTTTGCCAAAAAACAATCACGAACCTAGTGGTGTAAATTTTCCTTTTCTCCGCATCTTTTACAAAGGTCGAAATCCGGAAGAGCTTTTTAGCAATGATTAACACTAGGGATGGCAACGGGTCGGATCTGGACCGGGTCCAAGTGGACCCGGATCCAGATCCGTTTTCAAGAGCCGGACCCAGATCCGGACCCGGATCCGCGGGTCTAATTTTGCAAGACCCATATCCGGATCCAGTACCGAATCCGGGTCCAAAACGGGTCTGACTTATTTTTGCTTTTTTTTGTATTTTTTGATCGTGTTGAGATTGGAATAAAGTTACATTCATTGACGAATGATAATATATACTTCATTTATATATAATTTCTCAATCGTTCACCCAAAAAAACATTATACAACTTAAAATCATCTTGAAAATATTCAATGAAGACATTAAAGTTGTTTGTTAGATAAATAAACATAGCCTAACCTTTTATTCAAAATAATTTGATATAATTAACTTAATATTATTAACAAAATAACTTAATATAATTAGAAGTTGGGATTATACTTGTATCAAATTACTGTAAGTGAGAACATTCATTCAAATATGAGGGAGGTTAATCACTAATGTAATTGGGTTTTCCATAGTGCAATGCCCAAACCAATTGCAAGTCCAGTAGCATACTAAGGACTAAGGAGTTTTAGTCTTTTAGATCAGGGTTTCTGAAAAATAAGTGAGTGACTTTGGGAGGGAGTTTTGAAATGAATTATGGGTATTTGGGTGGGACTTGGGAGCTGTGGGACCGTGTACTAATGGGAAGTGGGAAGACAGCTTTATTCAAGACAGTAAATGTAATAATGGGACAGCCGACTGACACTTTTATAATAGGAGTATATTAATATACTAATTTATATTTAAAAAAAAAACGGGTCTTAAAGATCCGCGGGTCCGGGTCTGGGTATTTTACTCAGATCCGGATCCGGATCCGTCAGTTTATTATTAGACCCGGACCCGACCCGGACCCGACGGGTCTATTTTTTTAAGCCCCAGATCCGTGAAAACGGGTACGGATCCACGGATCCGGGTCGGGTCCAATACCCATTGCCATCCCTAATTAACACCATAAGCAATGATGTCCCAACAAGCTCGCCAAACGAACTCACGAACTTTGGGAGGAACCGTAAGCTTCCAAATCTTGCTCCAAATAGGATGAGGACCTGAAGAACAAGAAGGAAAATCATTAGAAAATATAGAATGAGAATAAACATCCTGAGCTCTAAGAATTCCCTCCGCACTAAGAACCCAACATAGTTCATCTTCAGTTCAAGAAATGCTTATAGGGATCCTCAAGATCTTATCAACCTCAAAAGGTAAAAAAGTAACACGGACCAAGTCTTCCCTCCACATCTTCTTGTCGTGATTTATGAAAATATCAAGAGTAGCCTACTCATCAAAACCTAAACGATGGGAAATAACACGACCTGACCCAGAACCATCAATCCAAGCATCTTTCCACACATGAATTTTCTTGCCATTACCAACTTTCCATCGAACCCCATTAGCTAACATCTTGCCAGATCTCCAAATACTATGCCATCCAAAACTAGGACGAAAACAAACTTTTGCGGTCCAAATGTCACCGGATGGAAAATAGCGAATTTTCAAAGTGCGATCTAATAAAAAATCCCTACGACAATGGAGCCTCTAAAATTGCTTAGCCAAGATGGCTTGATTGAAGACCTCGAGTTCTCTTAAACCCAGACGACCACTATCTTTAGGATAATGAAGATGAGCCCAGGATTTCCAACAAATGTCTTTCCTCTCTTTAGGAATCCCCCACCAAATATGCAATGTCTTTAAATAAACCAGTGGGCAACTTAAAGCAGCTCATAGCAAAAGTCGGAATGGCTTGAACAATGACCTTAATAAGGATCTCCATACCAGTTCTAGGTAAAAGCTTCTCTTTCCAATAATCTTGAAGCTTTTTCCAAACTCTATCTTTTATAGAAGCAAAAGAGACTTTTTTCGATTTCTCAAAAACCATTGGAAGCCCTAAATATTTACCATGAGAACTCATCTCTGCAAACCTCAAAACATTTTTAATTTGCTGACGACAATGAGACAACAATTTGTTGCCAAAAGTCATATCATATTTCACCAAATTGATCTTTTTCCCAGATAAAGCTTAATAATCTCTTAGAATATTATTCACAACAACTGCATCATTAAACGAAGCCTGAGTAAGGATAATACTATCGTCAGCAAAAAATAAATGAGTAATAGAAGGAGTATCCCAAGCAATAGAAATTCCTCAAAGCAAACCAAAACTATAAGCATGATTAATCATAGCCCCCAGACCCTCAGCACATAAAAGAAAAAGATAGGGAGATAAAGGATCTCCTTGCCGCAAACCTCTACTCGGACTTATTAAATCAGTTGGGACTCCATTAACTAGAAACGAATAGGAAACCGTCATGACATATTCCATGACCCTCGAAACCCAAGACAAAGGAAAACCTAATCTTGATCATAACACCATACAAATAATCCCACTTGATACGATGCTTTACTCGTATCAAGCTTCAAAGCCATAAATCCACGTTTCCTAGCAGAACTCGTCCTCATAAAGTGAAATACCTCAGAGCCAAGTAAAATATTATCTGAAATAAGGCGACCATGGACAAAAGCACTTTGGTTATCCTCAATAATGTCGGGAAGAATGAATTTAAGTCTATTGGCAAGGACTTTAGATATAAGCTTATAAGACACATTACAAAGACTAATGGGCCTAAGATCTTTCATTTCCTTAGGATTTTTAATCTTGGGAATCAAAACCACATTAGTATCATTAAGATTATCAGGCCTACTCCCATGATTAAGAAACCTAAGAACCAAGGAACAAACCTCATCACCAACTAAGCCCCAATATTTGGTATAGAATATAACCGAGAAACCATCAGAACCAGGGGATTTGCTTGGATGCATTCCATGTAAGGCAGCCAATACCTCCTCTTTAGTAAAAGGGTTAAGAAGAAAAGATTATTTCATGTTAACAAAAGATTAGCCTCAACATGTTCAATTTGGCCAATAGATATCGGAGGGCTAGATGAAGAAAACAAATCCTTAAAATAGTCTCGCACAATACCAAAAAGCTCCTCTTACTCAACATGATCAACACCCTCAACAATACTAATAATATTATTAGATAAACAAAGCAATCAAATCAATATTTTTTCTATCATCAATTGAACATTATAGTACTTAAATTAACTCTAAAAGATATTAGATAGGTTACCTTTATGAGTAAATTCTTCAATCAAAAATCAGTTTAGAAAACCAAAAAACTTCATTGATGGATTTGAACAAACACCTTGTGTGCATCAACTTGTAGTTCCAAAAGATAATAATCAAAGCTCCTTGTTTGCATCAACATCAATAATACTAAACAAATTCATACTATCCATAATTATCAAATAAAAATATATAAAATAATTCTAAATACTTGATTAAAGGAATACTCAATTAAAATCCCAATTTCAACAATTAATATCATAATTGACTATTCTCGATTTTCATGACAGTCTATTAGAATTTTGGACATAATTCTCATACGGACTCATTTTAGGGAAATTCAAGTGCCCACGCGCCGTCGATTCGGAGCTATACAATTCTTATCAAGACTTCAAAACCCAGAAATGTCCACAAGCATAAAACGGGTTCTGGATACTAAAGACCCTTAGCTAAAGTGTTGTGGTAACTTTCAATAATACCTAGATTTAAGCGTTTGTTTTTTATATATAAATATGTGTCAAATTTGAGGTGACACGTATATAGAGTGAAGAAAAAAGGTCATTTGCTCATATATACAACAAATCTCCCGAGAAGAAGAAGATTAATAGGTTGCATAAGACATTTACTAAAGATGGAATGAACCCATTCAGCAATATTAGTTCTCAGCCTAGTACATGGTTGGTACTCTTAGTTTTGAAATAGTTAACCTTTAAAAAATAGGCATATAGGCAAAATTACATGACAAGAAGCCCTTTAAATTAAGGGTTTATTAATTCACTAACTAGCATACTTTAGGTCAAACTTGTTTTATTTGACATGAAACTAGACATCCAACCCATTTAGGATGCATTATAATTTTAAGATAGTTAGACTTGAAAAATTATGCATATATACAAAATTAAATTTCAAGTTGCCTTATTAACACTCTTGCATAAACTTGATTAAACTTTATTTGTTTGACGTAAAAATTGGCATGCAACATTAGTTAGTACCTATTGCAATGTAACAATAGTTAGACGGAAAAAATAGGCATATGTGTGAAATTAAAAGTTAAGTAGCCGTTTCAAAGGCTTTTAAGCGACTAAAATGCATAAATCATGTCACACTGGATTTTTTGGAAATAAAATTTTCCATGCAAAACAAATTAGTAATAGTAATAGTTTTAAAATAGATAGACTTAAAAAACAGACGTATGAGCAATTAAAATTACGTGTCAAGTAGCCTTTATGCTATTAACTTGCATAAACTATGTCAAACTTGATTTGTTTGGCATGTAATTAGTAACTATTATAGTTTTAAATTAGTTAGGCGTGAAAAATAGGCATATGTAAAAAGTTACTCTCTTCGTTCCCTAATGATGTTCCCATTTTTCATTTTAAGATGTTCCAATTATTGTTACCACAAGAATCTTTTGATTTTATCTTAAAATATTTGACGCTTGTAACCCTTATAGTTACCTTGTTGGACCAAATTATCCTTAAATTTTTCCTTAAATCACGATGGCATACATAGGATTCTCATATTCTAACATTTGCTTTGTCAATTTCGATTAGCATTTTTATTTGTTTCTTTCTATAGCATTTTTTCTTCATTTTTCTCGCTCTCTAAAAATGAATAGATTTTGAAGATGAAAATTTGTGATCTCTAAAGTTCTTTTGATTCAAACATTTTATGATCTCTATTAATCAACTATTTTTCATTATTGTCATTTTGAGATCAATTGCGATTTGGTTTACTGAATTTTTATACCCCTTGTTTTCGTGAGTGTTGAAGTTTTTGGTGCTGTCACCCATTTCCTTTCAAAAGTTTGCATTTCTTGTGTTTTACTATAGATCTATGTAGCTTTTCACTTGATGTAATAAACTCTTTGGTTGTTCTTTGATGTTTTTATATTTTATTTTGTGAATTTTTGTTAAGCTATGTAAGTTTTCATCACCAAGTGTTAGCGATTGGTTGTTGAATTGCAATTATGTGTTTCCCTATTGAACATGATGATGAGGATGATGCTGACATGCGTTTCTTACCATAATATCAAATCCCATCAATATTCTCTTCTTCATTCTTTGACATTTCAATTGTTGTTTATTAGGTTACGACTAATTGTTCTGAGATGTAAAATTCCAAACGAATGTGAATCATGATCTATAGTGCTAGTCTCAAGCTAATGCAAATGGTAACGATTCTAAAACCATTAGTGTGAAATCTAATTTAGTTTCCTTACATTTTTTGGTGGATGAAAAGAGATATAAGTATATTATTTTTCCCTCCAATTTTATTGTGAAACAGAGGATTATAATAAGCATGAATACATAGAGTTCCCCCTTTATCTGGTTTTTTCATATGTCAAGGGTAGGCTTGTGTAATGGGTCGGATAAGGGTGGGGTCGGGCTCTATTGAAAATGGGTCGGGTCGGGCCAGGTCTTGTAAATAGGAAACGAACTTTAGACGGGTCGGGCGCATCAAGCCCGCCCCACTCCGACCCATTTCATTTGATTTCTAGATAATTAATCATGTATTCAGAAGGAATTTAAATACAAATAACTGTGATATTTATTTTTTAATCCGAAAAACAATTTACCTCAGTAGAATCATTGTATAGTAGTATCACTGTATTGAGATATCACTGTATTGATTAAAAAAATACATAAATTATTATATCTTCAATTAATGCTAGCATCGCTATATTGTAATATCAAGATCAAATGCTAGTATCCTAAATTTACATGGCAGCAATACTAAAGTTCAGGCGCTAAGCTTCCAGGTTTCCAGCAACTGAGGGAGAAAGTAAAATTGGACAGAGTAGTGAGCCCATCTTTATCATGTAATTTTAAGAAAATGTTTGGATGAGGGCCCTTACAATCCTTTTTAGAACCCTTATCCAACCCTTATCTTTCATTTTTTGCAAAGTTAGTTTTCAGCCCAATCCTTTTAAGACCTGCCCCATGTACCACCCTTATTATAGAGGGTCGGATCAGGGCTCCTGATAGGGATCCAGCCTATTGCACAAGCCTAGTCAAGGGTATGATGATATTTACTGACCTCGTTAATTTATTGTGAAACAATGACTGCTAAGATGAAATTACTGTTTGCGCATCACTTTTCTTGAACTCATGTTGCTGAAGTCTTTAACTGATGCTTGAGTAATTTAGTTTTTGTATGGATATTTATTGCAATAAATTTTGTAACATCCTGTATAAACTCGGTTTGGTAGAAAAAGAAATATTTTAAATAAAATAAGAGTCCTAGTTGATCAAAGTTGTTATATTGGAATAGTAAACTAAAACTTATATTGAAAATGACTTGGTGAATCGAATTCTAATAGGGTCATTAAAGTTATATTAAATTTCAAAGTCTAGCAGCAAGAATTAAAGGAAAATAGTATGAAGCATAATTAACTGCAAATGACATACAACTCGAGAGCGTTAATGCCTCTTATCCCAAAAATGTTTACGGAGTCAAAAAGAAAGGTTTAACGTTTGATCCTCCCATACTTAAGCAAACTTTTTTTATTCTTCACAAGTGGAATTTCACTCCTCGACTTGCAACTTAACTAATGCTAGTTGTTAATCCCAAGAGGAACAACATCATTAAAGAATCGTTAACATCAAAGGTACTCATTAGGAAAATACCACAGTAGGTAATAAAGCATAACATTAAAGAAATAACATTTCTTATAAGCTTGAATTGTCATAGTTATTTTAGTAAATTTTTTACTAATGTCAATTTTATTGTTTCCGAATAATTCAATTATAAATAAGTTACTTAGCCATATTGTTGTAACTACCAAGCCATATTGTCGGAATAAACTCGCCATACTGCGGAAACAACCCAAACTCCAAACGTGCGAACAATACATTAGCGGCAGCTAACTCATAAGCAAGTGTCTAACATAGATAACACGTCATATTTCGATGGCTATGGTTAAGTATGATTGCCCCCGTGTTGGCTCACAATGCCCCCATATACCACGAGTAAAACAAACCACCAATGGATGTTATACTACGTACTCTTAATATGTTAATGAGGACATACAACCTCTACCTATCAAATTATTGAAATTATATACACTTCTTGATTAAAGAGAACATGTTATTACCTTTATACACTACATCCATTTCAACAATAAAACAATAAATATGATATTGTATTTTTACTGCATTTACGTACCTTTAGAAGATAAGAGCAACTCTGAACGTACTTAAATAACTACACACTCATCGTCTCAAGTCATCCGATATCAATCACAAAGTCATCTTATATAATTAATATAATCACATTATTAAATTATATTTCAGATTTGAGAATCTGTCCAAAATATAATGGTTAATTTTTCTTAATATTTAACTTATCCTAAATATATCGTTTAATATGTTTCAATTATATGGTTTGAGTTTTTATCATCTAAAGAATTTAAGTCTTTACACAACTTCTTGGTAGTGTTCTGCATGATGAGGGATAAAGGTGTAGTTTCATACACTTGGATGTTGGAAATGTTAAATGGGTGTTCAAACTCCTAATGTAATCGTGATTTATTGAGATGATAAGTTACCCTCAGGTACTTCTTATGTTTTTTCTAGTTATTTTTCAGTTTCCATCAAATATTTCTTACTTTATTAAACAAATATTCAAAAATTGCATTTTGAATGTGTGGTAATACTATGATGGATAGGATAAGAAACCAGGAGTTCAGGAAGACGTTAGGGGTTGCACCTATCTCCGCAAAGATGCGGGAGAATAGGTTGAGATGGTTTGGGCATGTGCAGAGAAAGACACATGACGCCCCAGTAAGAAAGATCGAATACATCATAGTGGAGGGAAAGAGAAGTAGACGAAGACCTAGGAGGACGAGGGAGGAACAGATTAAAAGTGACCTGCGAGAACTCCACCTCTCTAAGGATCTGACCAGAGATAACAGATTTTCCACAGTTAATGATGTGGTACGTTCTAATCATTATAAAAGGGGAGTTATTTAGGCGTATCCATTGGAGCCTTTTGATTTTCCACAGTTAATGAATTCGAACACCGTCGTTGGAGAGTCATTGCTTTTGCGTGGTTTAAATCTAATTAAATGGTAATCCATTACATAATGGAAACTTAGATCAAACATATTTGGGAGGGTGCATGTAATAATGATAAATCAAAAACCAAAATAAGTCAAGCATTGGAGGTATTTATGACTACCATTAGAAGAGCACTCGAAGAGCATTTTTTCTGATTGGGCATAAGTGAAAGATATATCTTGGATATTATTTATTTGGCAGATTCGATTGTGTTCTTTAGAGCACTTGTGGATTATCGTGTGTTTGTTACATGCAAGGTGATATATATTTGGATGGGATATATCCCTTTGAAAGACCTTAAGATACATTGAGGGGAAAGAACCAATAACAATATATAAGCAGAATGTAAATCCTAATATTACGATGTACTTTTAATTAACAGTAGGTCTCATGGGAGACGGTCTATTCTATAGACGGATACCACAAAGCCCAGCCCAACCACAAAATGGCATATTAATTTTTGGAGAAAAAGGAAAAAGAAAAAAAAAATGGTTAAAGGGGTGGTTTTTTTTACAGACATTGGAAACCCAAACATTCATCATCATTATTCATTCCTCTTTACTCTATTTCATCTTCTTCTTTCCTCATTACTCCATTTCAGATTCCCAAAAAGAAACAAGTAATATTCTGCTCAAGATCTTCAATTCTAGGTACGTTTTTCAAATTTTTTTGATTATTTTTTTCCAAACTTGCATGAATTCTTAATTTCAATTTTTTTTTTGTATTCTCCAAGCTTCATCAATGGCGGACGTTTATATAAATTTATTTTTTTTTTTTGTCTTCTCCAAGCTTCATCAATGGCTTCAATGGCGGATGAGAATTTCCAAAATGAAATGGAAGACGAAGGTACTAATGACGAATACTAATTGTTCTTAATGGCGGATGAGAATTTCCAAAATGAAATGGAAATTCATCAATGGCGGATGAGAATCTCCAAGCTTCAATGGCGGATGAGAATATTTGTGATAAATAGAATTTCCAAATGGATGAATTTTCAAGATTACCAATTGTGAAACTGGATTTATTATTATTGAAGAATATTAATTTCCAAACTTCTTTAATTCTCTTTTAATGAAGAATACTAATTTCCAAACTTCTTTAATTCTGTTTTTTTTTTCAAACATGTTTTGAGGCGAAGAAAGAGGATTATAATGCCTGTGTTTTGGGGGTTTAATGGTATATGTTTGGGGGTTTAATGTGTGTTTGGGATTATAATGCCTGTGTTTTGGGGGTTTAATGGTATATGTTTGGGGGTTTAATGGTATATGTTCGGTGCTATAATAATGTGTATTTGGGATCATAATATTTGTGTTTTGGGGCTATATGGGTATATGTTTGGGGGTGTAATGGTATATGTTTGGGGGTTTAATGGTATATGTTTGGGATTATAATGTCTGTGTTTTGGAGGTTTAATGGTATATGTTTGGTGTTATAATAGATTGTGTTTGGGTCAATATTTTTATACTTGAATATTTGCATAGATGATTGTAATGAAGTAATTGATGCTTCTGAAGCAAATAAGCATAAATGTGCTACATCTTTGGTATTATAATATGTTAAGTTAGGGATTATAATATGTCACTTTTGGTGTTATAATAAGTCCTTTTTGTATTACATTTGTTGTTTAGGGTATGTCTTGAAGATTCAAAGGAACGTGCATTAAAAAGGAGTCTTGGTATTGGACCCCGAAAAATCAGTTACTAAGGGGCGAAGAAGGTGGATCAAGGGCCATTTTGAAAAAAGAAAGAGCTCGACCCAAAAGGACTTCGGAACTGCAACACCCAAAAAACATATAATATAGATAATGTAGTTGATGTTTTATATTTAGTTCATTTTGATGTTTTATAGTATGGATTTGTACATTACTCCAGTTTATTGGTATTTTAAATCCAAAACTAAGTATAACTATAAAAACAAGTCATACTCCTAAACTTAATGAGCATAACTCCAAAACTTGAAATTTTAATTCAAACGGTTAAACACTATAAAGTATACATTATACGCCCAAACTTAGCTTACAAAACGTAGACACTATAGCGCCAAAAATTAGACATTATACGCCCAAACATTGCCATTATAACCCCAAAACTTAGACAATATACCATTACAACTCCAAAACTTAGCTATTATAACTCCAAAAAGACGTCATTACAACTCCAAAACAAAATCATTATAACTCATGTTAACTCCAAAACTGTTAGTAATGATGAAGAACCCATTAAAATGGGTTTTATGTTTCAGGAAGTAACAAAAAAAAACCCATTAAATTTCAGGAAATAACAAAATCGGTATGAATGATGAAGAACTCATTAAAATACCTATTAAAATCTCGAAATTATGAAATACCCATTACAATGTCGAAATTTCAGGGAACTAACAAAAAAAATTATAATAAAACCCATAAGCAACGTTGATATTCGATTTACATTGATATTCAACAAAAAAAAATTCAGGGAACTGAAAGCATGAGCCCTGCAGAGGCGAATCAAGAAGAAACTGTTCCTGCTGTTGATTTTGCTTCACTTACAAAATTTACATTGAAAAGAGCAGAAATTGTGGATGACTTTTCTGGCTGTATGAGTGCTGAGAATCCAAGTGATCTAGAGATATCATAATAAAACCCATTAAAATACAATAACAAAACAGAAAAATGTTGATATTCGATTTAAATACGAAATTTCCAGATTTAAATACGTATTAAAATCTGAAAATTTCGAAATAGCCATCAAAAAACCCATTAAAATCTAAAAATTTTGAAATACCCATTAAAAATAACCATTAAAAATGTCGAAAATGAAAAAACCATACCTAAAATTGATGAACTTGATTACTTGTTTTGCAGGAGAAGATCAAGAACAATATGAAAATCTTGAAGGGAAAAACCGATTTTGTGATTTCCACCATTGATTATCACCATAAACGAGTGAAGAAGATGAAGATTCAGAGAATACTAATGGGAAGACCAACCGAATCTAAAATGGAGTAATGAGACTCAAAAAGAAAAAAATAATCAAAAAAATTTGAAAAACATATCTAGAATTGAAGATCTTGAGCAAAATACTTGTTTGTTTTTGGGAATCTAAAATGGAGTAATGAGGAAAGAAGAAGATGAAATGGAGTAAAGAGGAATGATGATGGATGTTTGGGTTTCCAATGTTGTAAAAAAAATCACCTCTTTATTAATTTTTTTTTCCTTTTTACATTTTCTAAAAATAAAAATCTGCTGAATTTTATTGGCATTGTGGGCTGGGCCATTTTCACCCGTCTATGGGATAGACGGTCTTCCCTGAGATTTTGTGTTTAATTAATGGTGGACAAGATCTTTAAACAAGGTCATGCTTTTATTTGACATATGTGTTAGGTACAGCCACGGAGAGGATAACCTACAATTAGTAGACCACATAAAAGAGGGCCTAGTTTATAGTTGAATACACAAGATCCACTTCTAATGGTGAGGAAATGGATCTCATTATTTATCGAGCGGAAAATCAAGTGAAAAATTGACTTCAACTTCAATTTCGAGGGTATGTTCATTTTTTTATATTTTATTTAGCAATATGAATTAGTTCAAGTCTCTTATTATATATATATATATATATATATATATATATATATATATATATATATATATATATATATATATATATATATATATATATATATATATATATATATATATATATATATTTGATTTTAAAGATGGAGCAGGTCGAATTTCCCAGTTTTACTTTGGACGGAATTGTCTTCCATATTAGTCCGTATTTTCTTACTGGATTAACCAATGTGGAGATAAAAATTATGGATTTTAAAAAATTACTGTTAAGAGACGGGGCCGAGGAAAGTTTGCTTGTTCTTCTAAATTAGACTAAAATTTTATATGAAGATATGTTGTAGTAGGGATTAGTGCAACGCATTGTATCCATGAGCTGAAATATTGGACGATCATCTATACAAAATTGTAGTGCCTAGTAGAGGGTGACCCTCCGTAAACCTTTAGTTGGAAGCTTAGTGCAGATTGTACTCTATGTTGACCGTTCTTAACATATCAATAACTTACCAAGGATTTAGCAGAGAGGATAACACTAATTAGATAATATAATGTCTGATTTACTACTACAAAAAACTGAACGCATAAGGTGTTATCAAAATTTTGCATGTGTATAGTCAATGGCGATCATTTTTTTCCAGCTACTAATAAATGATTGTACATCTCCTCTATCACCTACTAATTTAAATTGGAAAAGAGCATGTTTCATATCGGCTAGACATTGTGAAGACCATTATCATAGTAGAATAAATATGTGACATGCACTCACAAGCCATAGGTTATTAGGAATGAAATAACATATAAGTACATAACAGATGATCTAGTCAATTTGGATAGTCCATAAATAATAAGGTGAAATGCAAGTATTAACACTTTTTAATTTCTTGTTGAAATGATAACATTCAAAATGTACAAAACTAATGTTGAAGATGGTGACTCGACTCGGGTGTTGTCTTAGTGTTTAAGTGAATCATGGCATGGGTTCACATAGGAATCCAGTAATCGACGCTGACTCGACGTTGTGATGACCAACGAAGAAGATGACTCAGATTTTGTGAGCGGGAAAGATGGAAAAATTATTTTTTCTCCACGTGCATGACGGTTACTCCTTGGTGGTCGGTTATTTGTAAAATCTTGGAGCCCAAGGTTTTCTTGTATTTTGGTTTTATTATATATACCTCCTTTTATTAAACTATTATTCACAAAATTAGAGAGATCACAAGAAAGCCATTATTTAGTGTGATCGGTTCTTGATTTATCTTGTAATCATTGCATACATAGTGAAATTGTTCGATCTCGGTGCTGATGGACGTAGCTATCACATTAATAGTGAACCACTTTAAATCTCTTGTGTCATTTTTTTATTGTTTTGTTTGAATCTTTATTGTTTCATTATTGTTTTACGATCTTAGCATCAGCTGTCGCACAACAATTGGCATCAAAAGCTAAAGTTTAATCCTTGGAGTGTTTTTTGAGTGAAACAATGGTGTGAGATTTAAGAATTAGAATTGAGAAGTTTAACAGGAAAAACAGTTTCGGGCTATGGCAAATTCAGATGAAGGTGTTGTTGAAACAACATCAAATCTTGCGTCCGTTGGCTCCCAAGAGTGCTATATGGGGGTCTGAAGACGGACTAACTGACGGGAAACTCGTAGCAATAGAGGAGAAGGCTCATTCCACCATTTTGCTGAGTTTGGATGATTATATCATCACCGAGATTGCTGATGAGGGGACGACAACAGAATTGTGGATGAATATGGAATCATTGTATATGACCAAGTCACTGACCAACAAGCTGCTACTAAAACAGCGGTACGTTAAATCTCGTGTCATTTTCTTATTGTTTTGTTTGAATCTTTATTATTTCATTATTGTTTTATGATTTTGGCTTCCACTGTATATGCTAGAATTTTGTTAAATAAGCATTTGAATAGACGAAAAGGACGGAAAACTCTTACCAAACACATAACACTATTCATCTTCGTTTTCAACAATCATCTCCATCTTCAATCAAATTTTCTCTTATTTTGGACCCTTTACCTAAATTGTGTGCTTAACAAATAATTACATGAACCCTTTACCATTTAGTCCACCTAATGCAAATGCGAACTCTAACCCTCCTTTCAATATGCTGAAATCTAGACTTAAATCAACAAATGAATATCCAACCCACATTTCTTAATCTTTATAAGACCTGAATTTTCAATAAAATATGTAAAATAAAAACTTCAACATTTAAATCATTGTTAATGAAATACGCAATAAAATATTTTATGTTGTGGACATAAAAAGTTCAGCTCAACTGTATGTGACCGTTTCACCATAATACAGGTCTATGAACTCATTTCTTCAATTGATCATTTTAAGATCTTAAGTAATCATTTTAACGTTATAAGTAATCATTCTAAAAACAATAAAAAGTAATTTTATTAAAATTATAAATGATCGCTTTAACGCTATAAGTAATCATTTTAAGACAAAAAATATATATTGAGCCAGCCTAATCGAGATGGTCTCACTGCATATAAGAATTAGTGTAGATAGTTTGCTATTATTACTGGTGTTTCGCATAAGTTGAATGTTATCATATACATGGAATATTCCTAAAAAATAAGGCAACTAAGTATGAATAATTGCATATATGATATGTTTGCATTAGAATACATATTCAAGCAATTAAGCCTGTAAAAAAGCACAAAATTTAGGATAAATTTTATTGTATGCATGATAAAAACTGTTTAATAGCGGTGAATACACTGATTTTCACAGTACAATGTATTATTATGATTGGCAACAACATACATGGTTTCCTGAACAGTGAGAATTTTTAGCATCTAATCCACATCTAATCCTACATTCAGGCAAATTACAATATGGCATGGGAGAACAAAGGTTGAACACTTGTTTTTGTCCCATTTCTGGAACAACTTCCACCTTATCAATTCTTGAACTTCTAACCTCAATGCCTACATCCATTCAAAAATCATGTCTTAGATTAATAATAATAGTGTAAATTACTCTAAACGGTAGCATATAATTTCTAATTATATTATGTGCTTTTTTAACAACCGCATCATATACTCTTTTTTTTTCTCTCTTTTAAATCACTGCAAAAATTAAATGGTGTATGGCGTCCGAAATTCAACATAAAGGGCCAAAAAAAACCCGCCGTATGTAATGTTTTTTCTACCATTATTGATTCAAAGTCTTGAATATGCTTGAAAGGACGGAGTGTTGAAAAAATATATACATTTTTATTACTAATGAATATTAATTAGCCATTCTATTTGTTAATAATATCGGAAAGATAAATTACCCTCTATTAACTAAAAATAGCATTCTCATCTCTTACTCGGCTTATATTATGAAGAGTTACCATCAAAACCCATCCTGTAATTTGTTTTTCAATTGTTATCTTACATCTCATTTTTGTTTGTTGATAATTGAACTCAGTGATTAATTTACATCTCATATTTGTTTATTTTTATTAGGAAAAATTATATAAAACCACCTAATCTATACACTCTTTTTTAAAAAATCACCTTACATAAAAAATTTTGCAAAAAACTACCTTATATAATGCATTTCTTTGCAAAAGACTACCTATTACTCTATTTCGTCAATTGACCAGCATGTTTAACGTTTGACCAGCATGTGCTTTTGCAAAAACCACCTTATATAATGCATTTCTTTGCAAAAACAACCTTACATAATGCATTTCTTTGCAAAAGACTACCTGGTCAAACGTTAAACATGCCGTTCAACTGACGAAATAGAGTTTCAGGTAGTATTTTGCAAAGAAATGTATTAAGTAAGTTGATTTTGTGCAAAACATTTTATATAAGGTGGTTTTTAAAAAAGAGTGTATAGATTAGGTGGTTTTATATAATTTTTCCTTTATATTATATATACTTAATTTCACAACCCAAAGCACATAATATTAAATAAGCAAACAATAAAATATGTATTGAACTATTAAAAAAGTTTCTGAAACTCATCATAAAAAGTAATAAAAAAAAAAAACAAGTGGCACACATGAGGTTTACACATGAATCTAACGTGATAGATGATATAATCCTTGTTTAAAGACTTTCAATACTTCAATACTTCAATACATTTTGCAACCGCAACAATATTTTTTGCCTAAATTATGAAAATAGTGTTAAAGATCATTCCTAAATTGAAGCAATATATAATATAGGGTAAATAATAAGTGGCTTAAGTCTATAAAACTAATGTAACAGCATCCCCAAATCAAATCAATCTATAAACTCAACTAAACTAGAAAGAAATATTTACAATATCTTTATGAATAAATCCAAATATCCATATATAAACAAACTACTATTAAATTTGTTAGACACTATAAATCAAAATTAAACTATGGTAGTGTTTGAAAATATAGAATTCATTTGAAAATATGGAATTTTAATTTTGATATTCAAATTCAAGAATTGTAAATGATACTTATATACTTGGAATTTGCAAATTTTGATACTTGACCAAAATTTACTTTGTTATTAAAATTGACCAAATTTCACATTTTCAAATTCAAAATTTGCGAAACATAATATTTGACTCAATTTAATATTTGAAAATGAATTCCGAGTTGCCAAACATACCATAAATAAATTTGGTTTTGAATTTTTCAATCCAAATTCAAATTATATTTATTGTAATTCATATTTGACCGAACTAATTTATAAAAAATCAATTGATATTCCAAAAATCAATCCCAATTAACTAACTTAATTAATTGAATTTGACCAAATTGCACGTAATATACTTTGAATTGACTAATTTGCACCAAAATTTGACATATTTTTTTATATAACTGTCTACGCAAGAACATCACTAGATATTCCAAATTTCCAACTAACCTCCTAATTATTTGGGATTAAAGTTTTTAAAATTTTTACTTAAACACTTACAATGTTTCACCAATAATTATTAGTTCATAATAAAGGAACAACCACTGAGTTATAATTTTGTTTAAGGCTTTTCTTGTCCTAGAAATGCATTATATAAGCCCTAGAATATAGTCCAAAAAAATTTGTGTGATTTTTTGGTTTACAAAACCACAAAAAAAGTCAAAAACAAACTCCAAAATCAATAAAATTTTATTCGAAATCAAATCGAACAAAAATATAGTCCAAGTAAATTGCTTATTCCATTTGGTTTGATCTTGTTTTTGTTTATTCAGCAAAGTACTTAAATCCCTATCCCTAACCGTAATTATATTGTAAAATAATCGCTTATTAATAATTTATTCCTGATGGCCCCATATTCAAATTAGTTGTACACATAAAGGCTTTTATATGTGATTATTCATATCCATTAATAATAATAATAATAATAATAATAATAATAATAATAATAATAATAATAATAATAATAATAATAATAATGAAAATGTTATTCTTACCAGAGAGTGAAATAAGTAGTAGAGCCAAAATAAGAGGTGAAAAGGATATTTTTCCGGCCATTTCTCGATGACTTGGACAGTTTGATGGATTTCTGGAAGGTATACAAGTTTTTGTGTGGTTAATAAATTTACTTCTATGGTGGTTTGATTTATATGCACTTCGAAATAAATTATATATTTTTTCTCTCAATAAAATATTATACAATTAATTAATGAATATACATTATTTTATACTGTTTTGATATTATTTAATCTCATCTTCAATATAATTCCTTATTTGGTTCATTGAAAATATTATATTAATGAAATGTTACCATATCTTCCTAATATGATACGTAAATATCTTATTGATTTTCTTAACCTTAATATTCCTTTTATATTTATTCCAAATACAAACTAATTAATAGAAGCTGAAAATATACATTCATAGATTAACGAATAATGAATATTGGAGTTTTAAAATGGATCATAGTAAAAAGATTGAAGTACTGCAAATGTGAAGGTTTCTATGGTGGTTTGCTTTATATACACTTCTAAAATAAATTAAATATCTCTCAATAAAATATTATACAATCAAATAAAGAATCATACATGATTTTATACTGTTTTGGCATTATTTAATCTCATTTGCTGATATGATTCCTTATTTGATTCATTGAAAATATTTATGAAGTATTAATAATTAAATATTCACTAATTCTTAAATCAGGCGTTCTCTCGGTGAGACAATTTCTATTGGTCTGACCTAATATACATATTTTATCTTAAAATGATCACTTATAACGTTAAAGTAATCACGTATAATTTTAAAAGAATTAATTGTCAATTACAGCTTTGATGTTTAGTGGTTTTGCGAATTATAGTTTTGATGTTTTTTATTTGCAAATTACAGCCATCATGTTTCAATTTCGACAAGTATTCAGGCCATGTGACCGGATCCGTACAAAATAACCAGTTGACCAGCCAATTTACCTTTGATTTTTTTATTTTTTTATTTTAATTTTTTGTAATTTTTTTTTCATTTAAAGTCTTCTTCCTCAATTACTTTTCTCTCTCCTCTTTCTTCTCCTTCTTCTTCTTCTTCATCCTTAATAAAGTTCAAAAATTGCATTAATCCTCTTCCTAAATAATTGATCATAAAAATATATTTTTTTTATTTTTGAAGGATGATGATAAATATGTTAGAATATTTTTGACGCATTAGTTTTTTTTTTCATGAGTTTGAAGCATTACCATTGGCGGACCTAGTTAATAGAAACCCAATCTCTTAGAAAAAAATCGGCCACGCCATCTTCACACCAAATTCCATCACTACCACCTTCACCTATTCCTGCCACACCGTCACCCAAAACCACGTTTGGCTGGATTTGCTAACTCTTCCTCTATTCCAACAACTGTTCTAGACCTTGTCCTCTCCAATCTAAAAGATTTTCAGTCTCAATTCTACTCGTTTCAAGACGAAGTTCTTGTTACCCTAGCATTTATTACAGATTAGCTAACCCAAATTAACGCCCGTCTTGGTGCCAAGCTCAACACACTAGAGCTGCAGACCAAGTTTGTAGATGATGAAGAGACTGCAGCCTAATCCTTCTCCTTGTTAATTTGTTATTTTGTTGGCTCATTCGTCTATCTATCTATCAAACAAACAATATTTTTATGTTTTTATGAGTCGAGCTGGGGTTCAAATGATGTATTTTTATTTTGCTAACTTTAAACTATGCTGCTACTATCCTTATTTTGTTATGGTATGTGACATTTATGTTGGACCAAAGTCCAACGTTGGGCTTATATGTAAATATTTATATGTCATTATAATTAATTAAGACTGTCTTTATGCCCTAATTAAAGTGATCTAATTAAAGTTAAAGAGTTTGGGCTTAAATGTATCAATAGGTTGTGGGCCTTAATTGTGTAGAGACTTATTTTATGATTGAGTTCTATGATGGGCTGAATACCAGTCACAGGTTATTATATATATAGCAGTTATGGTCCCTAGGTTATACATATTCCTTTTCTCCTGACATCCCATTATCAGAGAGAATTAAGAGTGATAACATTAAGAGTGTCACTTTAGGGAATACGTGTTAATCCAAAAGATCCATAATCTCTCATTTTCAAAATTATCTACCGTGCTATGGAATAAGGTATTCTTCTGTTTTGTCTTTTCAGTTTGTTCTTCTAATTCAACATAATCGATCCTGTTTGTTAGTAATGGTATTCACCATTTATTTGTCCCATCAAGTGGTATTAAAGTGGACCAGTTGGATACAGACATGTTAAGATCACATTGCATGTTGTTTCCATGCTACACATCCACTTCATGGTCTATGTCATTCTTTTATGTTGGTATTATGATCATTGAGGTCTAGTTACGAAAAGATGTAATAAAGGCAACTTTGGTTTATGCTAATATGATTGGTGGACGAGATTGGTTTCTGATACATTACAGTTTTTGACAGTATGGTTGAGCTCAAATTTGGTTTTATAATGATACAAGTTTATACAATTTTTACATATAGCCCAAGTGGGAGATTGTTGGACAAAAGTCCAACGTTGGGCTTAAATGTAAATATTTATATGTCATTATAATTAATTAAGAATGTCTTTATGCTCTAATTAAAGTGATCTAATTAAAGTTAAAGAGTTTGGGCTTAAATGTATCAATAGGTTGTGGGCCTTAATTGTGTAGAGACTCATTTTATGACTGGGTTCTATGATGGGCTGAATACCAGTCACAGGTTATTATATATATAGCAGTTATGGTCCCTAGGTTATACATATTCCTTTTCTCCTGACATCCCATTATCAGAGAAAAATTAAGAGTGATAACTTTGAGGGTGTCACTTTAGGGAATACGTGTTAATCTAGAAGATCCATAATCTCTCATTTTCAGAATTATCTACCGTGCTATGGAATAAGGTATTCTTCTGTTTTGTCTTTTCAGTTTGTTCTTCTAATTCAACATAATCGATCCTGTTTGTTAGTAATGGTATTCACCATTTATTTGTCCCATCAATTTCATCTTTGCATAACTTTGATTGTGTTCCTTGTTACTTGCTTTCATTCACTGTTTCTTGTCTACCTTCCTTGGTTATACATATATTGTTAGCGTTGTGGTATGATTGTCCCTCTCTTTTTTGAATGATGTCAATAGGGGGAATAATTGAACAAACTTAAGAGGCATGCTTGTGAATAACATAGTTCCACATTCTTCTTGATATGCTCTGATTATTATGAAGCGTATGATATGCTCTGATGATAATATTTTTTTTGATGTATATTCTCTGATAAGTTATTGTTTGGTTTGGAGACTTTGATAAATTTGAAATTTGAAGCTTCGAAAAATTTTAAATTTTTGTTTTAGTTTAGAGAATGTATGTTAGTTACTGTTTTCGTATTTGATTGTTCCTATTTTCGCACACCGTACTTAATCTTAGTATATATTGGTAATTTATGTTGTGTAAATTTATGATTATTGAGCTTTATTGCGTATTTTTTTTATAATCAAGTTTAGAATAATCTGTTTTATTTGTGTGCTTGGTAAATCACATTGTAATGAATTGATTTGGTAAGTTAGCTTTAATCTTTGGCATGCTTTATGAATTTTAATTTACTCTATTGTAATTAAGTTTGTTTATAAGTTTTTCATCATCAAAAAGGAGGAATTTGTTGGCCCTTATAGGTTTTGATGATGACTTCACTTAATATATAAAAATGTGTTCTAGAGATTATATGTAGGGCAATATCCGGTTTTGTCAAAGATCGTTGAGAGAGACTATGACTTGGTCCATGAACGTTATATATGTCAAGTTAGTTAGCTATTATGCTTTTTAGAACTTGGCCTTGTAAAGGGTATTTTGAGTGATTTGTTGTAACTAGACTTAGGCAAGTTTAGTGCAAAAGAAAAGGCTTTGAGTGAAACAAGAGAAAGAGAAAGAGAAGGAGAAGGAGAAAGAGAAAGAAAAGTGGGCCTAGTATTGTTCATTGTTTTAAGTAATTGTAATTGATTGCCTAAACATTAGTAACGTTTTGAAATCCCAGGGGTCGTGGTTTTTCCTTCTTTTGAGCCAAGAAGGTTTTCAAGTAAAATTTGTTGTCTCCTTTTGTCTTTTTCATTTGAAGTTTAAGTTTTAACTCTGAACTCTATTCCGTAAAAACAAGGCAAAAATTACTTACACTTACAAAACATCAATTCCTCGCACTTCTTGTTGTATTCTACTATCTCTAAGCGTTTTTACGCGAAACAACGTATAACTACAACTTATACCCTTACCCTTACTCCTCTTTATCATTTCCCTTTTCATTACATTTTATAGTCTCATACTAAACCACCCCTTAGTATGCAAGACATAAGTAGGTGCTTATATGTTCCTCTTCCCATCTGTTCCTTCGTTTTCTTGTGAGCCATCCAGAATTGGTTCATTATTTTATTGTTGTTTTTTCCTTTCCCCTTAGGGATTTTCAACCCTTTTCCTCTCCTAATCCAGTAGTGATTATTTTGAAGTCCTCCACAAATACATTGGTTAGGGAAATACTCCCTCACATTTGTTGTAGATGGTGACTCAACCAAGGTTGCCATGGTTGAAGATGAATCAAGGTCTGAAAAAACAAGTCAGTGTAGAGGCTGCCATGTTCTAGCGTGTGAAGCCGACTCAGCTGCATGTTGCTTGTGAAAATCGATTCGTCTTATATAGCTGAAGATGCGAGAAACAATTTTCCCTTATCGTTGTGACGACTACTTGTACATTTTTGTTGCTACTTACGTGGGTTTAGTTTCCCCACTTCCTTTGGCGTAAGAATTTTCTAGTGATAAGGTTCTTGAAGCCACACAAATTAGAGTACATATATTTAGCCATTGTAATTTATGAGAGATAATTTGATTCATCTCGTAATTCTTTTCATTTTCTAGGGAAATTGTTTGTTCTCGGTGCCGGTGGATGTAGTTATGACATTGATAGTGATCCACGTTAAATCTCTTGTATTATTTCTTGTTGTTTGTTTGAATCTTTATTGCTTCCATTATTGTTTTTCGATCTTTGCTTCCGTTGACGCAGTCTAATTAGGGGTCATCTAGTCATTCTAACACCATTCTTGAGTGACCTAGACGAGTTATCAAGAAGCCTGTTAGGTTGCTTGTTTGAATGTAGCTATCACATTGATAGTGAACCATGTTAACTCTCTTATGTTATTTGTGGTTGTTTGTTTGAATCTTTATTCCTTCCATTATTATTTTTCGATCTTTGCGTCCGCTGTTGCACAACTTATCTCATAGGCAATAGGTTAGATCGCTTATTGGTGAACTTTAAGGCCTCACTTTCTGGAGAGTCAATATTAAAACTCTACTTAAAAGCAAACATTATGATGTTTTGCTTAGTGTGCAAAAGGCAAGAGGTGCTCTTTGTCCAATCAGGGTCAGAAAAACAATATATATGCCCTTCAGATTTAAAGGTGCACCATTGTATAAATAAATAGAATTATTGTTTATTACTATATTTTTTGAAATTTGTTTAGAATTTCTACTAAAATTAAGAATGGTAAATCATAAGAATGGTAGAAATCCGTTTCAAACTTATATACTAAAAACGTAAATTCTCAAGCTCTAAAAAGCAAGTCATATCAATTTCTTAGTTCACAATTAAAAAAAATTCATAAATTTCTCATTTTACAAAATTCATAAATTTTACAAACAGTTAAAACCCTAATCCAATCCCTATTAATTTCCCATCTCAAAATTCAGAATTCTTAAAAATAAATAAGGTAAAGTGATAGAAAAGAGATGAACAATGCCTTCACTAGTTTACATTTAATAACTTTTTCTTTAATTCTTCAGTTTTTTACAATTTGAGGAAAAATAGATATCAGAGGAGATGTGAGTGAATACATCTTAATAGTAGAAAAATAGTAATAAATTTAATTTGGGAAGTTGATTGGGTTTTTTGTTTTGGAGATATGAGAGAGAATTAATCTTAATCATAATATAAAAGATAGTTGATTGGGTTTATTTTATGGGAATACAGGAAGTAAATTCTTAATGGCATTACTAGCGTGAATTAAGAGTGTGGGTGATCGGATTCAAATTTAATGACACTAAATAAATTTTTTTCCAATTAGGCTCCTAAAAAACCGGGGCCTTCAGCCATTGCTTATGGTGCTCCTGGCAGGGATGGTCATGGGGCGGGTCTTGAGCGGGTCTTGTCAGACCCGAACCAAGACCAATTAATTTTTAATGGATCTAAACCCAGATTCAGACCCTAAGGGTATAAAATTTCGGACACATACTCAAACTCGCCGGGACTGACGGTTGTAGGGTCCTTGAGTCTCTTAACTTGTGAAACTTGAGACTTTTGTAAGTCATTTTTTTCGGATTCTTGTAAGGGACTACATTGTTCTATTATAAGTCATTTATTTAGGCTTATAAATATAATCATCATTATTAAAGTGGGTAATAATTAAAAATGTGTAGTACAACTTGTAATATTGTTGTGCAACAGTGCAATTGTCTAAAAAATATCTAATAAAATTTTCGGTCCGGGTTTGAGGTTTGGACCCGGACCTAGGCCCATCATAAAATTTGGAGATCCAAATTCGACCCAAAAATACCACTTCCCATTCCCTTTATAGAACGGATGCTTAAAAGACTGGCCAAACACTCTCCCTTTTGCTATTTAGATGGGTACTCGGGATTTTTCAAATCCCTGTTGACCCCGATGATAGGGAGAAGACCACGTTTACTTGCCCCTACGATACCTTTGCTTATTGAAGGATGCCATTTGGGCTATGTAACGCCCCCGACACCTTTCAAAGATGCATGATGAGCATTTTTTCTAAATATATAGAACATTGCATGGAAGTTTTCATGGACGACTTTTCCGTATACGGCAACTCCTTCGATGACTGCTTAGCTAATCTCGAGAAGGTACTTACTAGGTGCGAGGAAGTCAACCTAGTTTTGAATTGGGGAAAATATCATTTTATGGTTCAACAAAGTATCGTTTTGGGACATTTAGTGTCCAATAGAGGCATTGAGGCCGATAAGGCCAAGATTGAGGTACGTTCATTCGAGACCTCCGGTACTATTATTGGGATGACCCACTCTTATTTCGACCTTGCGCAGACGGCATGCTTCGCCGTTGCATTCCTGACTTTGAGGTACGTTCTGTTATTCATCATTGTCATGACCTACCTTGTGGTGGTCATGCAGCTACATCTAAGACTTCTTCTAAGATCCTCCAATGTGGTTTTTATTGGCCCACTTTCTTTCGAGATGTGCAGGCCTATGTCAAGACATGTGATCGATGCCAGTGTGTTGGCAACCTACCCAAAGCTAATGTTATGCCTATGACCCCTATTCTAACTGTTGATATTTTTGATGTATGGGGCATTGATTTTCAGGGTCCTTACCCTTCGCCCTTTGGAAACAAATATATATTAGTTGCTCTTGATTATGTTTCTAAGTGGATGGAAGCTATCGCCACCCAGACTAATGATGCGAGAGGTGTGACCAAGTTCTTTAAAAAGACCATTTTTCCACGTTTTGGTTGCCCTCGAATAGTCATAGAACACAAGTTTGAGTCACTTCTTAGGAAGTCCGAGGTGCTGCACCGTTTTACTTTACCTTACTACCCCTAAACTAGTGGCTAAGTAGAGGTGTCTAATAAGGAAATTAAGATTATACTTGAGAAAAATGTTCATAAGTCCCGTAGAAAATGGTCTGACAAGCTCGATGACGCCCTTTGGGCCTATTGGACGGCCTTTAAGACCCCAATAGGGACTACACCATTTAGGCTCATCTATGGAAAACATTGTCATCTCCCCGTGGAGTTAGAGCATAGGGCTCACTAGGCAATTAAGACCCTTAGTTTTGACTTAAAGGCCGCACGTAGTAAAAGGTTGCTAGACATGAATGAGTTGGATGAGATTCGTTTGGAAGCTTACGAAAATGCCTTGCTCTACAAAGAAAAAACAAAGAAATGGCATGATCAAAAGCTTAATAGAAGTGAATTCAAAGTAGGAGACTTGGTCCTATTATATAACTCAAGGTTAAAATTTTTCGCTGGCAAATTAAAATCGAAATGGTCAGGACTATTCAAAGTTACACATGTTTTTCCTCATAGCCCGATTGAAGTGCAAGGGCCGACAAACACCTTTAAGGTGAGTGGTCACTGCGCTAAACACTAATATTTTGGAGAGCCAATTGAAGGCTCCGAAGTATTATATGTTGAACCCATGTATATGGGGTGAATCACATTGAGCTAACGACGTTAAACATAGCGCTTGTGGGAGGCAACCCGTGTTTTTCTTAAATTTTTATTTTTTAGAATCTTTATTATTTTTGTTCGTTTTACGGTGTATTTAAGTGTGCAGCAAAAGAGGACGAAAATCAAATGAATAGAGCGTCAGAAGCTAAGCGACAAGTCGTCACTCAGCATGTGATGCTCGTCGCTTCTTTTAAAAGAGGCTTGGAATCTGGCAGAAGGCGAAGCGACGATCGTCGCTCCTTATGCGACGAGTCGTCGCTTACATTCAGGAAAATCAGGAAATGGGCAGAACCAGAGCGACGAGTCGTCGCTTATCAAAAACACGTGTTTTCTGGGCCCCTTGAAATAAAAAATCCGGAAACCCTATCCATAAACCTTATCCTCTCTCTTTAAATACCCACTTCACCATCTCATTCCCTCATCATCCTCTTAACCTACATCACCCTAATCTCTCTCTAAATCTTTTACCATCTTCATCCATCTACCATCATCCTCATCAAGCTTCTAGATTCATCTCAAGGTTTTCATCCAAGGGTTTTAAAACGCAAGGAGGATTCAAGTGTTCTTCATGTTTTCAGGTTCCTTTTTTCAAGTACTCTTTAAGGATCAAAGTTCTCAATCTCCTCTCAAAGTTCTCAATTTCTTATCTCAAGGATCTCTCTAACCTCCTCAAGGTATAAAAATTTTTGTTCTTCTTAAATTGTTCTTATGCTTCAATTTGGTTAGTTAATCTCAAATTGCCTTGATTATTGATCTGAATTTGTTAGTTTTACATTTTTGATCTTAGAGTGTTAAATTGGTAGATTCTTGGTCTTAGCTGTTAAAATCAAAGTGTTGGGTTAATTTTTGTTTGGTTTAATTATCATTGTTTAAACCTTGTTTGTATGCTGGTAAACTTAGCTATTAATCTTAGATATTTTTGTAGATATAGGTTTAGATTATTTTTGGTTGGTTTGAAATTGTGTGTTGGACCCCTGTTTTGTGCTGGTAAATTTAGCTGTCAAGATGAACCTTTTTCGTTCTAAGTCAAAACGCGTCCGACAGGCTGGTGAAAGGTCGTCTTCACGACCGCACGACGATGGCTCCTCCCCTCCAAGGAGGGAAGTTATCCGTGATGGGTCACCACCACCACCAGAGCCCCGAAGGGCTTAAGGTAGTTCATCGGCACGCACAATGAGATGCGTGTTAACACCATCCCAAACCACCCTCTTTACCAAATTAAAAACGAGACCCATGCTACCAACCAAATTTGTATAAGAGATCCCCTTAGCAGCGACCAACCTTGAAAATGGTATCATGACATTACTACGAAGGGGGGGGTCTCGATGGCACAGTAGGTAGGTACGGGATAGTCTACCCCCGTCTGACCTGATAGGTTCTGTCCACCCTCGAACGCCATATCTCATCGAGGGGATACGCTTATAGCTAAATAACATTCAATGCTTTTAACCGAACCTATAGCATGGTGTATCCCAAAATAGCCGACGCGTTATGATGGGGTTTTAAGGAGGGAGAATACCCAGTCCCCCCTAGGAAGGAAATATGCAGGTTTTTTGCCAACATGACTGGAGGCCTAAACTAAGATCACGGGGGGTAACAAGGTAAGCAAAATTTGGCACCCAGCATTGCGCTATGTCTATCGGTACCTTGCCATGACCGTCTTCGATCAAGGTGAGCCCAATCAGGTGCAACAGTTTGAGTTAGGGCATTTTTATGCCCTTTGTGTCCCAGACCACCCGTTACCCAATTGGGTACATATTTGTGACACGGTGTATGGAGATCAAACACGCTGATAAAGGCAAGATCTCCGTCAGTGGCATGATCAGTATGATTGTCCTCAATCTAGGGATGGAGCTCCCAGATGACTGTGTAGAATTAGAGACCACCGCCAACAATACCTATGACTACGCGACCCTCAAGAACATAAAGTTTTTTCAATATCGGGGTCACGATGGTCCTTACCTTGTCTGCCCAAATGGGCAGCTGATTTCCCTTCCCCCTAGACCACCGTACATCTTCGACATAGACCACAATGAAGATGTGCGCACGCTCACAGCCCGCGTCATCCAGTTTGCGCAGCAAAATGCTGCCGACTTACTGGGTGGCCATCACGTAGAGAAGGGGGATGGGGGGACGACGAAGAGGAGGCCGACCATGCTGAACAGGCCGAGCCTCAAGAGGAGGATGCCTATGAGGCTCGACCTTATCAAGAAGAGCCTTATTATGGGTATCAGTATGAGCAGCAAGTACCCTCATATGACTTTGAGGAAGATCGGGCATGGTGTGAAGATATGCTTGGTCGTGTTCGATACGTGGACGGACTGGTGGACCGAATAGATGACCAGTTGCACACCCTCCACGAGAGCTACACATACAAGTGGAACGAGCTACATGACTCGTATGACTCAGACATGTACGATGTTAACACTCGTTTGAGTTCATTGATGATGGCTCAAGGGGCCCAAACTGCACATTTTGCGGGCACCCCGTTCCAAGATCCTAGGACCGACATTGCTGAGTTGGAGGCCCACAGAGAGAGAAAAGGAAGTCGTCATGGAAGCAAAGAAATCAAAGAGAAAGTCATTCTCCTGGTTTAGGCGCGGCTCCTCTAGTGGTCACGGAAGGCCACCTGCCCTAGACTTCCCCTAGCTGTATGCTTTAGGTTTTATGGTGTAGTCCCTTTGCTATATTGTTAAGCATTGAGGACACTGCTTTGATTAAGCATGGGGGGAGTCTACACCTTGATTAGTGTAGTTTTTATCTTTCTTTTGCATTTGTTTTTATTAGTTTTCTTAGACAGTTTTTTTTTTCTTTTTATTTTTCCCTTTTTACATTTTCTTAGGCTTGTTTCTAGTTTAGTTCTTCTTTCCTTTTTTCTAGCTTAGTATTTTCTTTTATTCTGTTTTGTATGATGTATTGCTTTTGAAAAAAAATACAAAAACATAAACAGAAAAAAAAAAAGATAAAAAACGAGAAGAATGCTAGCCATCAACCTGTTAACGAGGCTAGGCAAAGGGAGAATGAGTGTTTATTGGAGTTGCTATCACCATTGCTGCTATCATTATTCCTCCTACGCCGCGTCGCTTGCAGGTATATTGCTATCCTTATCTTTACTCTTCCTTTCTCTATGTTCTAGCTCTACTATATTATCACACCTTAACCCACCAAGCTATCCTCACTTAGATTCTCGCACATCATCTTTTACTAACCATTGCATGTAATTAAGCTATAAAATTTGAACCAAAAATAAGCCCCTATCCTTTTTGATCCAAAGTAAGTTCTTGGATTGCGAGATCGAAGAGCTCCTTTGCTTGAGTCATATAGTTTTGGAGTTTGTGTTATTAATTTTTGTGCATTATGTATGTTGTGGTTGTGATGATGGATTTTTGTTGGGATGTGTTTGAGGTTGATAAGGGGTTTGAGATTTTAATGGGCTTACATGTGAGATCATGTATGAGGGTAATGAGAATAAGATAGGAAGCCTCTTACTTTTTGGGAGTCATAAGGAGAACCGATGTTCTTGTTTAAGAGGTAATGTTGCAATCGATGGTGCTATCCCGATTCAACATTGGAGTTTATTAGGTAGGCTGCATTCTTATGTTTTGTGTTGTTTTATCATATCCAGGGTTATTAGAGACCCTATATTTTCTGGGTTGTTGAACACCTTATTGATAGCCACCTTGAAAGGCAAGCATGGGGGAGCCCATTACTTGCCTATTCATGTTTTCTATCCTATTTATGTTGTATAGGTTTACCTTGATTATACATTGCATTTTTTTTCTTTTTAGCTAAATCTGTAATTTGATGTTTTTGGAAAAAGGGAAAGAAATTCATGCTTGATAAGAGATAAGCCCAGCTAAGTTGAAAACCTGAAATGGCGACCTAGGCAAAAGAGCGGCATGAGTTGGTGAGCAAGTGAGATTTGAAAAAGTAAATGAGTGGCTAGGGCTAAAACCCAAAATTGAGCTCCTAGGCAAAATGAGAGAAAAATAGAGACACATTGGTTACTTATTTTTCATTTTGTTTTGGAGTGGCGACATATGAAGTAAGAGATATAAAGTAGGAGTTTAAATAGGGCCCAATTGGAGGGATAAGTAGTATATTTTCATTTTTCCTTTTCATTTCTCACATTTATATTTTTGGGAGCCATAAGGAGGTTGAAGAATCGGGATTTTTGTTTTGATTTTTGATGTTTACATGCTTTTGATCTTTCATGAGTATTCTTTTGGTTTGTTTTGTGCGTTGAGCCAACTGAAGGGGTTAAAATGGTATGAATGATTTGGACCCTTGGCAAACACCGAGAATTAGAGGTGTTTAGAAAAAGGAGGCATAAGAAGTAGTTTAGGAATTGGAGACCATGTCTTGGCCTTGTTTTATGTGTATTTTCACCTTGATTTGCTCGAGGACGAGCAAAGGCTAAGCATGGGGGAGTTTGATATGTGCAATTATTTGCACTTATCTATGTCATTTTACACTCCTTTTATGTAGTTTTCTTTGGGTTTTAGATAGAAATTTTGATGTATTTTGATAATTTTGTCTCATTCGGTTCATTATTGTATTTTATATGTTTTTTAGGCAAAATTGGGGCATTATTAGGTTTGTGGAGTGATAAGAGGGTGAAGGCTTAGAGAAATAGCCTAAGATCGCTTGTTATGTGACGAATCCATGCCAAGATAATCTTATGTGAGTAAAAAAGCAAAGAAACGAGGCAAATTGGAGGTCAGATGGAAAGCGACGAGCTGTCACTCCTATGTGACGCTCGTCGCCAATCATCAGCATGCCCAAGTATTATTCCAGAAGGATTGCGACGAGTCGTCACTCCACATGTGACGATCGTCGCTCATCACAAGATCCTCCACCAGATTTCAAGAAGCAAAGCGACGAGTCGTCACTCTACAAGTGACGCTCGTCGCTCGATCATTTCACCATTCCAGAATCTGGCAGAAGGGATGCGACAAGTCGTCGCATATCAAGTGGCGGTTACCCGGATCTTGGTGGTTTCTTCTAAATTTTTCGAGCCACTATATAAAGTGGCGGTTATCATTTTTGTATTTTCTGTCTTAAACCATTTAATTTTCTAGTTTCTTTTAGTTTTTCTCTTAGTTCCATATCAATTTTCTTTATTGTAATTTCAATTTCCGCATCGTATTTTCGGATTCTTGAAGTTTTCTTGTTGAACATCTCAATTGCAACTCGGATTTGGTATTTTAGTTTATGTTTTCTTCAAAGATTGTAAGTTTTTATTTGTTCTTGTTTCGTTTTTGTTGTTAAATGTTCATTGTTATATGTTTTTCATGATGATGATTAATGAGTAGTTTTCTTATCTAAGGTTAGGGTATAATCCCTAATTCAAAATATGGATTTACATTTTATTGATTAATTGTGTGCGATTTGAGTCTATGATTGAACCTATGCTTAATGAATCTTAATTTAAATATCTTTGTTAACCTTTTCAATGGAATGGAAGTTTGAGAATAGGAATAACTTAGGATTAAGATATATTTGAGTTAAATTTCTTCTAGTATTAACTAATAGAACGGAAGTTTGAGGATTAATCCTAGTTGGCCTTAAATCGATATTAATCAATAGAGCGGAAGTTTGAGATTAATTAGATCACGTTCGATTATATTAAAGACTCAATTTCGTACAATCATGATATTGATTGAGTTCCATATTAGAATTAGGCGTCGGGCGTCGAGTGTTTGTCATATCTTTGTCTTTACATCACTATCAATTCTTGTTTTAGTTTCTTGCATTGTAGGATTAGATTTAACCCATATTATTTGTTTATCCCGTGTCTTGTAGTCATAAGCATACATTTTGGAAAGATCTAGCCTCCTTGTGTTCGACCCGCACTACGCGTATACCGTGCGCTTGCGGTTAATTATAATTTGACGATCACTTCTTCAGTATTCCGGGATATAGAACTCGAATACAGGGCGACATTAAATGCAAAAATGGACTGGGACAGATTATCAACATTACCCTAATTGATGGAGCATCGAGACCGCCGAGCTTCAAACCCAGGGTCACATCTCCTTGGTGGAATACCCCTCGTACTCCTAAGGGGTAACTCATATTTGTGAGCTAACTCAACAAAAAAAATATCATTAGCAATATCAATTAAAGGTTCAGTAATTACCTCTTGTTTGGATTTCTCCACAAATGCTTCAGTTTGGGGATGAGTAGTCTAAGGAGGAGAATGTACTACATCTTCAGTGGCAACACCTGTGGGATTACCTACTTTCTCTGTAGGGTCATCATCAATTATAGGGTCTGGATTGATAGCAATAGGATATGTTAGCTAACTTAAGTCATCACCTCTCACAGTCTCCCCTGAGGACTAAGCTGAAAGTAGTAGTATGAATTCTCAAAGAAGTCACAGACCATGGTGGTAAAGTGTTTGTTGTGGATTAGGTCAAAACAACGATAGCCTTTCTGATTCACCCTATACTCAATAAAAACACACTTAACAGGACGAGGTTCAAGTTTCCGAGCTTGTTTGGGAAGGTGAACATAAAAAACACAACCAAATACTCGAGGGGGTATAAAATGAGAAGATGGAATAATAGTATCGGTTTGAAGTGTTTCCAAGGGAGTTCTGAAGTGGAATGCTTTTGTGGGAAGGAGATTAGTCAGGTAAGTAGCAGTGGAAACTACTTATGGCAAAAAATGAGCAGGGACAGGAGCTTCAAACATACGTGCTTAGGTTATCTCCAAGAGTACGCGATTTTTTCGCTCAACAACCCCGTTCTATTGTGGAGTGCTTCGGAAAGTTGTCTTATCAATTAGGCCATGAGTTGAGATGACATGTTTCATGTCCAAGTTTATGTATTCCCCCCCCCCCCGCCATTGTCGGGCCGAAGAATTCACGATTGGCCTTGGAGTTGAGTTATGAGAATGTTGAGTAAAAGCCCATATGTATGAGATTCATAATTTGGACCCCAAACATCAGAATGAATCAAAGAAAACGGTTTTGTACTATGGGTCAGACTCGAAAAATAAGTGTGCTTATGACTCTTTGCTAGGACACATGCCTCAAAATTTAGGGTGCATTACAATTATTAAGAGATGGAAAAAGACGTTTCAATCACCCCAGTAAAGGATGACCTGAAGCCTATGCCACATCGACATTTCACAATCAGGTGACCCATGAGCATGCAGAGTGCGACCCTTTCAGTACAACATCCAATAATTCTCACAGTCTAAGCATCCTATACAACACAATCTGTGGAAGACATAATAACAATGCAATTAAGCTCTTTACCCAATTGTCTAACAGATAACAATACTAGGAATTAAGAGATACTTTTTACGCGAATCGAAGGAGAAATATAAACAGTCTCAGCCTAGGTAACACCAACACATTCCCCATTGGCTGTTTAAATATGAGTTCAATTTTTAAGATTGAGATAAATAATATCGAAAGAATCAATCAAAAATCCAAGAAACGGGTTGAGATTTATATAATTAACCCAAACTAGGCTTATTATTTGTGGGTTATGTTGTTTTTGTGAGTAATTTGGGTTATGTGGGTTACGTGGGTTATGTGTAAGATAGGTAGGTTTACATAACAAATCAAAAGAAAGTTTGGGTAGTTTTATTTTGATTTCCATTTTCCTTTCTCTTTCTCCTTTATGACTTCCCGCAAGAAATCTGGAAAAATTTCTCGACGACGGCGACGGCTAATTCTGCACTGGAAACAACTGCAACAGCCAGTGGACGAAGAGGTTCAGTCATAGTCGGACTCAAAAGGTAAATCGATTGAGTCACAATCCTAATCGAAGCGTCTTTGACATTTTAAAGCACAAATTGGTTTGCATTAATCCGAGTGTCGTTTTCGGTACAATGAATTTGTGGTGGATCTCACTGGAAAGCATTTAAATATTCTTTTGGTGTTGAACCGTCTTGATTGACAAAGGGTTTGACGATGAATATTGACTTTTGTTTTCCATTTGTAGGTATATGTTATTTGGTAGATGATGAGAAACGAAAGGATTATCATATCCCAGATCGAAACCTTACGACCCTAATACCATGAAAAATTTAAGAATGCAGAAATTGGGTTATGATTATTGTTTTGTACTTAATTATGATGAGAGGCAAAAGCCCTGATTTATAAAGAGATATTAGAACTATCTTTGGAAACAGAACAAATGATACAATAAAGTAAAATAATTACAAATCAAAAACTTCTCTGAATATAAACTTTTCTACATATGGGACCTTGTAAGATAAGTATTTGTCTAATGTGGACCTGATCCACAATAAATTTTGGGTGGACCAAGATATACTCCATTCCCTTACTCTACTACTCATCACTCCCTCATTCCACTTTAGGCCCACACAAACCCCCACAAACCCTCAACTCCCTCATTCCACTGAAAATCAAAAAGCACTTGACACTCCACTTCCTCCACTCCCTCCACGCGCCGCCTTCGCCACCACAGCCTCCTCCGCACGCCGCCTTCGCCACCACAGCCGTGACCGTCCGTCTTCAACTTGGTCTGTCCTCCAATTTCTTTCTCGCCACCACAGCCTTCGCCATTTTTATCTTCTTCGCCACTCCCTTACTTCTTCAACATTTGTAGCCACAAGGTGGGTGATTATAATTTCTCTTCTTTTGAGTTTAATTTTTGTTAAATCTTCTTCTAATTTTTCCATTTTTGTTTAGTTCCAGTGTTTTTCTAATTCTGTTTTTTTTCTATTTTGTATTTTTGATTTTACTTTTAATTTTTTCTTTCTGATTTTGATTTTTTTTGTGTGTGTTTTTGATTTCATCTTATAATTTCTTGTTTTCGGATTTGAATTTTGATTTTATACAATTCTTCTAAATATTTTTTATTCTTCGAATCTTGATTTTATGTATTTCTTGCTAAATGTTGATAAGATATGGGTCTTTATGCTTTTTTTATTGGAAGCAAAATCAATAAAACTAATAATGCGTACATCATGTCATCTTAGATCCACAATATATTTCTGATGATTTCTTGCTAAATGCTATGAATTGCTTAAGTAAATTGTGCAGGATAATTAATTTGATATTACTTTGATAATTGAACTTGGATGTAATTGTAGTTCAATGTAGTGTTTATAATACTTCTAACTATTATTCAATTTGATTGATGAATTCATAAGTAGTTTTATAATTCCTATTGTTCATTACTCTCAAATCATAAAAATGATGATTTGAGCTGCTCTCTTATTTCTTTTATGCAAAATCATGCTCAGTTTTTGAGTGTAATGTACCATTATAATTTTGATATTTTGATATTTTGATATTTTGTTTTTCTTCTATTTATTTTTCTTCTTTTGAATTTCTGTTTTTTCCTCTTTTATTTAGTATAATTTTCTTTTTTTGGTACTCCTAATTTCTTTGTCTTTTAGGGTTATATAATGAATATGAGGTTGTTAAAAGACATTTTGTTTGTGTTTATAGATATGTCTAGCGAATCGGATTCTGAATACAAGACACAAAGTGAGCACAACATTACTGATACTGAAGAATCTGATGTTAAGCCTAGTAAAAGGAAAAGGAAGGAAAAATCTAAAAGGATTGAAGCTAAGAAAAAAGGAACACAAGTTGCTGGAACCTCTGAAGTGCAAGTGTAAGTTTGTTTGTTCTAATCTTGTTTTTGGTTTGTACAAATCATTTAGAGTCTTAGCATTTAAAAAGGATAACTATGTTCTACAAGTTAAGTAACATGATTGAATCTAATGGTCATTGACTTGTTTGAATGTTATATTTTTGTTTATTGATTGATTGTTGTACTTATATGTTGCATATGTCATGTTATTTTAGGATTGAAGATGTTGATTGTTTTGAAACACGGTGTCGTCCATATCATTTGTACACTTTAATCCATCAATTTTCTGAAGACCAAATGAAATCTGTTAAGGAAATTGGGTTTGATGGTTTGCTACATTTAAAGGTGACGAACACAGTTACCAAAATGCTTTCTTGGTTAGTTAACCGTTTCGACCAAAGTAGTCGTTATTTTGAACTAAGTCCTGGAGTTGGATTTGTTTTGACCCCTTACGATGTGCATGATGTTTTTGGTCTTCCTTTTAATATGGGTAATAACATCGTAGAGTGTCGTATGGGAGTTAAAGGTGACCCTGATTTTCATTTCAAAAGGCAGTTAAGAGATATCTTTAATGTGGACAAAGATATACCTTTACAAATGGTAGAAAAGAAAATATTGGAATTGAAAGAAAGGGGTGATACTTTTAAAAAACTCTTTGTGCTTCATCCTTTTTCAAGTTTTTTGGCTCCCCATCGAAAGAGATTTGTAGATATTAGGTTGGCAAAAGTTGTGTCCAATGTCGATCAAATTAGAACCTATGATTGGTGCTCATATGTTATTGACCGATTTTGTGAAGCTGACAAGGGTTACAAGCAGGGCAATTTGCAATTTCACTGTGGTTGTTTAATTTTATTGGAGTTAGTTTATTTTCACCGCTTAAGGTTTAGAGATGTTGGGGAACCAACTACTTTGCCCTTAATTCAACATTGGACTAATGAAAAAATAAAGATAAGGATCAACGGAGAGAAAGAGGCAAAACGTTTTGGACTTGGGATTCTTGATACAGTTACTTATCCTATAAGCAAGAAGTTGAAATTTGTCGATGGATTTGCCGTTAATGATGAGAGTGAAAAACTTTTAGATGGAAATTTGTTTACTAACAAAGATTTTCTTAAGTTTGCAGAAAAATTGTGTCAACTTTATTGGAAAGATAAGACTGCTTCGGGAAATTTTGATGCTAACTACGAGGCTCGAATTGCTAATTTGACAGCTAGAGCCAATGAAGTTATTGGTAATGTTTTAATAGATATAAACGAGACAGAATTTGCACCTACTGTACCTTCAAATCCCCCACCTTCAGAACCCCCACTTTCACCACCAGCTGAAGCTTCAACTATTCCTCTTTCACCATCACCGGTAGTACAATTTGAGCAGGGAGAAAGAGAGGTAGATGAAGAATGTGTAGTGTTGGATGATGGCAAGTCTCTGATTTCTTCAATTCTCACTAATGGGACAGCTGGGTGTTCATTACCATTGGGTGATCGAGGAGTTGAAGTTTTGTTTGTTTCACATTTCATGAAACAATTTAAGAAAGAAATGAGGAACCTACACAAGCTCCAACAAGAAGTAATTGATTACGTGTTGGTGGAGGATGATTTATGTTGTGATGATGAGTAAGTTTTTTATTTCTATTTTTTTTATTTCTGTTTAAATCTTTCATTAAGTTTGATTGTTACCAAATATGAATCAAAATCGAAATGTAGAGAACTTGACCAACGCGTATATTTTTCATTGTAGTGAATTAGTGGTTACTTTTGGGCCTAAGCACAGCATTTCAAGGTATGCAATCAAGAATTTGGGAATGTTACAAAAGAATCAAGTGGTTCCCCCAATTGTTATCGATTGTTGGGCACTGATTCTTAATAATACTGAGCTTAGCAAATTTAGCAAGCCTCGAAAGTTTTGGTTTGGAGCTTCTCAATCAGTAAGTAAACTGACAAACTACATTTCATGATTCATCTATTGTTTTGCTTTTCTTTTAATATCATTGTTGTATATTGTTGATACACTGAAATTGTACGTCTTCTGGAGCTCAACAATGACCCAAATACCCAGGATAATGATTTTGTACAATCAGTTTGGCTTGAATGGATCAAGGATGTTAATTTTGAGAACATTGAATTGGTAATTATTTTTCACACATTAACTAAAATGATGTAATAATACACTTTTTGTTTTGTTTTAGAAAATCAAGGATCTATACAACATGATACACACATTTAACCTTGTTCAGTCTTTCTATATATTTCTTGCCTTGTTACTACTTTTTCTTGGCACTATATGCTACAGGAGCAGCTGCATGGTACCTTTATTTTGTTTATCATTTTGATTATCATAAGGGGTAACTTCGTTTTGAAAGAGTGGTAACATCGACTCAAATCGGGGGTCACCTTGCGTTCAAAACCAAAAATTTAGTGGTAATTATAAATAATTTGAAGTTTTATGTAAAAACACAATCACTATATGCTACAGAAGCAGCCGTATGGTACCTTTGTTTTGTTTATCATTTTGATTAACATAGGGGGTAACTTCTTTTTGTAAGAGTGGTAAGATTGACTCAAATCGGGGGTCACCTTGTGTTCAAAACTAAAATTTTAGTGGTAACTATAAATAATTAAATTATTTGACATCAAGTTTTATTTGCTAATTTTAATTTAAGAATTCGTCTTTATATTTTTATGTTGTTTTAACTTTTTTATGCCTCAATTGTGATTTAGAAATCACGTGATCATAAATGATTAGTAGAATAAAGTAAAATGCAGCCTTGATGCAATAGTATGAAGTTCTGGCATATTGTTTTCTATTTTTATTCTTATAAATGCAGCCTTATATAAAGGCACTATGATTCACCTCTATTTTTCCAAATAGTTATTTTGTCCCCAAATACAGTATGTAGTCTCTGTGAGTGAGTTTATTTCTTGCGGTGTAATTTATAGCTGGGTAGCAAAATTAGTTATTATCAACATTATATAATCAAGTCTCGTATGAGCTTATCTTAATATTTATAATATAATTTATAGTTGTCAAAAAGATTGTATGTTCTAACTTCTAACCATATAATACTTATTTTTTAATTTATTTTGTATGAATTCAGCTTGTAAATGTTTCTTACCATATGTTGGCAGTGTCTTGCTAAGCAAAATGTATGTTGGCAGTGTCTTGCAGTGTAATTTTAACTCCATGTTCTTTTACAGGTTTTTATTCCCATCCTTTACAATGGACACTTTATGCTTTATGTAGTCGATTTCAAGAACATACAGATAAAGTTTCTTGATAATCGTACTTATGAATCTACTGAACTCAAAACAATAAGGAAATTAACAAATATTGTGGTAAGTGATTGAATACAATGTAATTTATTGATTAAATATTACTTATTTATGTGGAATTCTAAGTATATTGTTATTTTTATCTCTCCCTGCTGCAGGTTGACCAACTTGATTGTTCTTGAAAATCAGAAATCAGCTTTGACTGAAGAAATTATTAAGCTTAAATTTAAGCTTATTCCGCCTAACTGGAAGTCAAGTAAAGATGATAATGAATCTGCTATATACTTGATGATGACAATGTTGTTGTTTGATGGAGAAAAATATCCTAAATGTGTTGAACTCACAAAAGTAAGTTTTCTTTTTGACTATGTTCTTTTTTTTCGTTTTGTAATGTAGTCAGATGTTGTTACGAAACTTCCCATTAGAAATGAAGTAATTATGTCTTTCTAGAGGAGTAACTAATTATTACTAGGGGGTAAACTATGTCTTACCAAAGGGGTAACTATGTGATACAAGAGGGGTAACTATGTGTTACAAGAGGGGTAACTATTTGTTACTGGAGGGGTAACTGTGTCTTCAAAAGAAGTATCATTGTTACAAAATGGATTCAGCCTCAAATGTCTTAATTTTTTTCAAGCTTATGGGTTCACTAATTCTTAATAAGCTTGAAAACAATTTAACATCTTCAAGTAAACCTATCTAGCACATTATAAGTTTTTTTTCTCATAATCTCATAAAGTTCACTTGATTAACATACATATGATACTTCACTAAATGTAGGGAAGACAAAGAAAGTACCTCCAAGCAGAAATTTGTGCCACACTTGTTCTATCTGACATGAATGCTCGGAGAAATGAAATAGTGGATCGTTGTAAAGTTTATCATACCAACAAGGAAGAAAGAGAGCAAATTGTGGCACAACGACGCAAGCAAAGATTAGCAGATGAAAAAAAATTCAACGCTATCAAGCAAAACGTTTTGGAGAAGCATCAAAAGAAGACCAACATGGAAGCACAACCAAGAAGAAATGAAAAACGAAATGTACAGAAGAAACATTGTTCTTTCGGAAAATAGAACTATAGTGTTTGAAAATTTGATATTAATTCAGGTAATTTTCTATTATGTACTTATGAATTTGGATACTGAATTGATGTAGATTTCTGACCTTAATTATAATCTTGAAAATTGGTAACTACATTTTACAAAAGGGGTAACATTGAATAACAAATAGGGTCACTTTAATTATAATCTTGAAAATAAATGATACTTTTTTGTTGCATTGGGTGAAACAAGTATATAACTACACTTAAACTGAATTTGTAAGGTATAATGAGAAATATAACACGGACTTGGAGTGTATGTTAAATGAGAGTAAGGTGGATATACCATTAAGGATATACCTACTTTACCATTATGTGTATGTGTCAATATGAAAATTTTTACTCGCCTTAAATGATAAATATATAATGGATATAAGATCACAATGGATATAAGAGTAAGGTGGATATACCATTAAGGATATACATACTGCATCCACCCGTACATTTGGTCATAACTACACACTTACTTATAAATAAGTGTTAATAGATATACCAATCACAACCCTCTAAGATCCCAAAATCCTCTCTTTTTTTTATTTGTACTTCATGATTATTTCCCTCACAAATGGTAGATGATATTTATTTGTTTATTTATATTGTTTTAATAATATAGATAATATAAAGTATTTTGTACTCAATTTAACATCATAATAATATAAATTTGCAAATCTATAGGTAGTGTCTAGAAGTCCCATTCTATTCTAATTCTAATCATTCTAATTATGAATCATTACTCATTACATGTACTTCCCTTGTTATTTATCAATAATTTTAATTTAAGTTAATATCTAAAGATATACTGAGACTAATTTTTTCATATTTTTGCTCACTGATATATGCATAACTATTAATATATGGAGTAAAAAGAGAATTTGAATATACATTATACATTATATGGAGTAAAAAGATAATGAACAACTTCTACTTTAACTACATGCATATGGACTCACGTATTTCCAATTTTCAATAGTACAGAACCTCTTAAAAGTGCATTACCTATTGGTTCATTTCATTTCTGCCATCTTCATCATTATCTTGAAAATAAAGAGCAACTATGTTTTTATAAAAGGAAAAACAAAAGGTACATTTGGAATTTTCAATAGTACAGAACCTCACATGTCCATTTTTCATTAATAAAGGGTACCTACATTTTAAAAGGGGGTAACGTTGAATAACAAATAGGGTCACCTTAATTAAATCAATCGTACATTTGGCGTTTTAGAACCAAATTCCTCATGTGCCTTTCCCTTCCCTTTCTTGTTCTTGCTTCCCCTTTTGTAGTGATCATAAGCTCCATTTATTCTTTTTCCACTGCTACCTTTCGTCTTTAAAACATTTGGATCACGAACACTAGGCCGAGGAAGAACATCAGTAGTTTCAGCATCAATTACATTCGCAACTTCTACGGGCTTAGGCAATAAAGCATTGATATCCGCTACCATTAACTTGTACTTCTCTTCTAAATAACTCCTGCCTTCTTCATTTGTATGGAAATTGAGAATTAGATTGTAAAATTTTCTTGCCATTTGAAGACGCCAAGGTGTATAACTACTGATTAAGCCCAACTCTTTACTTTCAGCATCCACTTTATCCCATACACCCATCTTTGCAAATTTTGTCCATCGTGATTTAATATACTGTTCCGGAATCCTCACAATAGAAAACAAATGTAAAACTCTGATGATATGGTAACATAACCATCCAGATTCCTCAAAAGTCTTACATGAACAGGTTATGGCTTCAACATTGTAAGTCACTTCACGTGTTGATTGTTCGATGCCGGGAAACGTGACTTGGTACTTGTTACCATGTGTACCAGGCTCATGTACTTGATTTACTACTGTACCCATGGCATGTGTAAATTCGTTCTCAAAATCACGGAAAAGTGTCTCAGTATAAACCTCAGTAGCATGCTTCAACAGCCCAATCAAGGGCATATGTGATTTTAGGACTGATTTTGTACAGTGAAACTCATCATCAATTTCCGACCTTCTCCAACGTCTCATTGTGTCTTCAAATATATGGAAGAACTCAATCAAAGTTGTCTTATAATTGGCTCGAAAACCAATAGCACGGTTTGAGCTTTCACTTCTCTGTGAAGATAAAATCCCGGCAGAGAAGAAGTCTTTGCTTAACGCTGTTGCCCACTTTTCCTTCAGATTATACAACCTTTTGAACCATTTGTTATTCTCTAGCTTATATGTTGTTATCATCGAGTTCCAACACGCCTCAAACTCGTCCTTGTTCGAGCATCCACTTAAGCATTTGTGAAAGGTTTTCTTGAAGGTAGCATCCTTCTTTAGTGCACCATATCGCTTAACAGCATTCTGACTTATATGCCAGAGGCATAATCTGTGCCTAGATCCAGGAAAACACTTTTTTATCGCATTAGACATGGCTGCATCTTGGTCTGTAAATATGGTCACCGGACACTTTCCGCCCATTGACTTCTTAAAAATATTAAGAAGCCAAACGAACGACTCAACAGTCTCATCTCCCATAAATGCACAAGCAAACATTGTGTTCTTCCAATGATTGTTAATACCAACAAAGACGGCACATATGAGATTATACTTGTTTTTCTTGTAAGTTGTGTCCATTACAACCACATCACCGAATATCTTATAATCTTCCAACATCATAGCATCTCTCCAAAATATACAACAAATCTTGCCTTCTTCATCGAGTCTAACTCGATAAAAGAAGTCTGGATTATCAGAAACTTTCTGGTCAAGTTGTTCAATTACAGAATTCACATCACCACCATCAATTTTCTTCATTTTTAGCTTGTGGCAGAAGTTCAGATGGTCTTTCACGGTGTGACCTATTGTATACTCACCACCAGCTTCAGCAGACAAGAGCCTATATGATTCCATTGGTTGTAGTCCAGCTAGTTGCATTGTCTCAATTGCCTCTTTCTTATGATCAGACATTTGTCGCTCTGAACGATGTCGGTAGTTCCATTGTGTTCTGGTCATTGAGTGATTGTGTGCCAGAACATGGTCGATGACCTCAAAAAGTCCAAATGTATTCTTCTTTGCTCTTATGCACGCATTACATCCGGTTCTAGTTATTGCCACTCTTCTTTCTTTTCTTATTTTTGTTTTTTCTGTACCCTCTGTATCATGACTTTGTGTTTCTTTCCCAACCTTCTTTACTGTGTTTCTAATTCCAGCAGTCGAACAAAGATAATACTTCTCATTGACATCAAAAGTTCCTTGTTTCATTCGCTGCTTTCCCTTTCGAACATTAAAACCAACTAAAGACGCATGTTGTTTGTACAGTTCAAACATTTCTTCAAGTGTCCCTCGAGTTTCACCTAACAAAGAGCCACTTAAATATTCGTTCGTTGTCATTGTGGTGCAACCTAAACCAAATAAAAAACGAAGCTATTTGTTGATATACAGACGGAGAAGGTATCTCAAGTAAATCTCATACTTTCTTTAGGCATATATAAACAGAAGAATCACCAAAATAATCTCATACTTTCTTTTATGTATATATAAACAGCACACAGTTTATCACAGACATGGGTGCAATAGCGTATGAAGACATAGTTACCCCTACAATGAGTTGTAGTTACCCCTACACTGAGTGGCAGTTACCCCTAGCTGCCCTAGGCAACCTTCTGGTATTTGCTGATATATGGATTTTAAAACTAATTTTACCTTCATTCAAATACAGGCATAATTAACTTATTTTTGTATTCTACTCTATCACAAGATATACTTACCTAATTTTTGTATTCTACTCAATCACAAGACATAGTTAGCTAATTTTTCTTCAATTGAAATGAAATCAGTAACTTGGAATAACATGCTTTCTTTAGGCATATATAAACAAAAGAATCACCAAAATAATCTCATACTTTCTTTTATGGATATATAAACAGCATATAGTTTATCACAGACATAGATGCAATAGCGTATGAAGATATAGTTACCCCTACAATGAGTTGTAGTTACCCCTGCACTGAGTGGTAGTTACCCCTAGCTGCTCTAGGCAACCTTCTGGTATTTGCTGATATATTGATTTTAAAACTAATTTTACCTTCATTCAAATACAACCATAGTTAACTTATTTTTGTATTCTACTCTATCACAAGATATACTTACCCAATTTTTGTATTCTACTCAATCACAAGACATAGTTAGCTAATTTTTCTTCAATTGAAATGAAATCAGTAACTTGAAATCACTTTCAACAATTACAGTTAACACATCTAATCCAACTGAATTTCTTGATTAAAGCTAAATTTACCTTCATTTAAAATACAACTTGTAGAACCTTCGCTTGTTAATCCAACTGAATTTGCATGTTCTTGAATTTGATTTTCACAAACTTCAATTTGCGTGAAATCCAATTGTAGTTCAGATTCATCAAAATCTTCTTCACAACAAAAAATTCAAAGTAATTAATTATAATTGAATTAAATAGAACATGAATTTGAAGAAACCCTAAAAAAAATTAAACTATGAATACCTTCGTTAAAATCAACTTCTTCAATTGGAATTTCATTTAGGTCAAACATTTTTTTACAATTTGATGCGTGAGATAAAGTTTTTGAACAAAGTTGTAGAAGATTAGTGAGAGATTTGATGCGGAAGGTGATGGAAGATTAGTGAGAGGAGTGTAGAGGAGGAAAACTGAAAAAGAAAATTGTAAAAAAATGAAGGTAGAGTGTAAAAGGAGGAAGGAGGAAGGAGGAAGGAGGAAGGAGGAAAACTGAAAACTGAAAAGGGAACTCTTATATTTTTGAAAAAGGAGGAAGGAGGCACGTGGAATAATCCCTGGTCCACAGTATTTTTTGGGTGGAACAGGTCCACACAAGTCATTCTCGTAAGATAATCTAGTACCGCAGCATATATCTTCAATTAATTTCACAGGACATATGTCGTTTCCTAATCCCCTAATAGAGTATGACTCATCTACCTTATTCTACAAGCCCATAGAGATCAATAAATGGAACCCTAGGTCTTACTCTATGTCATATCTCTATCTATGCTTGGCAGCTTGGGGGCTAAGTGGTTTCTCAACATTATATGTGCTGGAGTCTAGAGGTTTCCCTCCTTCAATTTTTTTTTCTTGAATTCCTTATTGATGCTTAGGAGTCAGTATACTAGTATTTAAAATATGTTCTCTTCAACTAATTTTTTGAACTTATTACTTATTCTTATTGGAACCAGATCAGAACAAACCAGATCAATTACGATCAGATGAGAAAAGTTCAAATCAGATTAGACCAGACCAGACCAGATCGGACCATACCAGATCAGACCATACTTAGTTCTTCTTCTTCTTCTTCTTCTTCTTCTTCTTCTTCTTCTTCTTCTTCTTCTTCTTCTTCTTATTATTATTATTATTATTATTATTATTATTATTATTATTATTATTATTATTATTATTATTATTATTATTATTATTATTATTATTATTATATAAAACCATACAAGCTGAGCACCCTCACTCTTTTGGAAAAGGGGTGCAGCACGAGGATTTCCCAGGAAGTCACCCATCCTAGTAATACTTTTGCCCAACCATGCTTAATTGTGGAGCTCTATTGGAATCTAGTGCATTAGTATTGGTATGATTGCACTTGCACTATTACTATTACTATTACTATTATTGTCAGTGGCGGACTTACACGAGGGCACTCGATGTCACGTGCTCCGATGGGAATTTTTAAAAATATTGAAAATCTTAAAGTCCAGTGCATGGTGCTAAAACACTGGCTACTATTTGAAAGCAAATACTGAAGCAATCCTCAATTAATGGAGCTTGGAGCTCGAGCCAAAAAAACAAAAAAATGAGGAAAAAGACCTTTGTCTTAAGACAAATAAAAAAGGTGGATCTAAGTTTTCTAAAGTCTGATCAAAAAAATAAAAAGGTGACTTTTAGAGTAATAAATTTACTAGTTGTCATAAATTAAAGCTTTATCTCATGATTTTATTTTAACTTTAATATTAATGAAGTGATAAGTTGATATGAACCAAACAATTGTTTTAAGTTAAGGAAGACTAATTTAATTTTTTAAATCTTTTTTTTTAATATTTTATTTGTGTTTTTCTTATTTGTCAGTATAATTAAATTTTTAATTAAATTTTTATTATTATATCTTTTAAAAATTATTAACATCCTACTAGGGACTTATGCATACTTATTAAAATATATAAGAACCAACTCAATTAAAAATTTTTTACTCCCTCCTATTCAGCCCAAATGTTCCATTTATTTTTGCGCACTATTCACTTATCACTCTTAATTTGTATTTTACTATTAATATCAAACTTTTATAATTTTTAATTAAGCAGAATTTAAGATATTAAGAGTTAACATGTTGTCTCGAAAAGTGTGAAAAAAACTTAATAGGACAATTAGGCTGAATAGAAGATAGTATATTTTATTTAATTAATTTTTAAGGTTACCTCCATTTATGGTGAGAATGACGTTAATTGACCAGTTTATATTGTTTAATTAGGCCTTGACTTAATAAAATACTATAAATGAACCAACTCAATCAAAAATATTTTAAAAAATTGTTAATCATTTTACAATTGGAATTCTGTTGAAATTTTCACCAAATTTATTAAAATTGCTTACATATGTTGGTGCCCCTAGGGTGATGAAATCCTGGATCTGCCACTGATTATTATTATTTTTATTATTATTATTATTATTATTATTATTATTATTATTATTATTATTATTATTATTATTATTATTATTATTATTATTATTATTATTTATTTTATAATACTCCCTCCGTTCTTTTTTGATTGTCCACATTACTATAACGGGTAGTTTCATATGTTTGTCCCATTTGGAATACTTTCCTAAAATGGAAAGTTTTGATACTCTATATTCACTCACTCTCTCTCTCTTAAATGATCCCTCTTTTCTCGACTAATTTGCCTCGCTGAAACCGCTCATTATTATTTCTCTTTTTTTTTGCGTTTCTCTCTCATTTAATAGTTGCCCTCTCTCTCTTCTCAAACTCCATTTTCATTTCATCTTTGAAGCTTTGCCCCCTGTTTTAACCCTATTTTCGGTTCATTTTTTTTGGACTAAAATATACATCGGCTTTTTCTCTACAATTTGAGGTAAGTTTCGTGTTTTTTGGCACTTGTCTTGAAAAACGTCCCTTGTTCTTGAGCCACCATTGACGTTTTCTGGGTTTACATATGGATAAGAAAACCTCTTCAAATTCATTAACAATTCCAAGTTATTTATATGATGATCTTTGTGAATATGGTGAATTGTGTTCTTGTTCCATGCATGGCTTGTCACACTCTTACTTGAATGAGATATTAAGATGGTCTAAGAAAGAACTTGAGGCCTATCAAAAAGTTCTTGAAGATGATGCTTGTTCAAAATTGCGTGGAGATCCACCTGTTAACATTAAATTCGTGTTTGAATCTCCATCAAAATCGCCTCCTAAAACTCCTCCTGTTGAAGAAGAGGAAAACAAAGTTGTTCCTGACACTCCTGAAGAAGTAATTTCTGCTAGGGCAAAACAAAACCCTAAAAAACGCCGTCGTTGATTGTAAGATGAATTTGTTTAAGTTTATGTTTAATTTCGTTTTTAATAGCTGAGGATAAATGAAACTTTGGGATTCAGGGTGTATTCAGATATTTTGGGTGACTTCTGGATTTGTTTGTTGCTGAAAAAATTTTGGGTTTTTTTTTTTGATGATGATGTTTGTTTCGGTTGATGATCACTATTTAATTTGATGATGATGATCGTTGTTTTGGTTTTGATTAGTTGTTGTTCTGATGATTTTGTTCATTCTTTATGTGATCTGTTCTACTCAGGCTTTTCGAATTTAGGGTTTTTCTCTTCTGCTGCTGGTTTTGAGTTTGTTTCTGTTCATGTTCATGTTCTTCAGTTAAGTTTTGAATGATAATACCCCAATGATGATTTATATAACTCTGAAAATTTGATTTTAACATCGTAGTTGAGTAGCTTTTGAAAAAACCGTTTGAATTCATTGTGTTTTATGCATGGTTAATGGCATTCAATTTAAATGATGATCATTCACAATCTGAGAGGTTAAAAAACCTCTATGATGAAACAGGGGGCATTTTTTAACTTATAACACTACCAAAATGAGCCATAACTTATCATGTACATGAACCTTTGACTTCATCAAAATGTTGCTCCTAACATTGTTAAAGCTAAAATTTTAATGATGATTTCACAAAACATACACTAAGGGGTTGAGTTCAAAGTTAAAAAACAAAAAAACAATCACCCTTGTGTCTCTTATATTGCTTGATCATAAGCTTCTTGTATTGTATTGGATGATTGTGCCACATCTTCATTCTCTTGTTGTGTTTGTGATGCTTGAGGATTTATGTTAGGATTCACAAACGTAACAGCTTCCCTAACTAGTTGTGTTGGAATTCGAACTTGAACTCTTAGGCGCCCATTATCTTCTTCAACTTTCTTGCCAAAATGAGGTTGTACATAGTCATTACTTCCCTTGACCTTCAAAATTTCATTCAAATGATGTTGCAACGAAATCCAAACATTTGTTAATGTCTTTGGATGAAGTTCATTATAAGCATCTTCAACGGCACTATCGATCCCCTTGGCCTATTTTTGGAATCCCTTTGGGCTGCCACCCTATTAATGAAGGGAAAAATTCCTATTTTCCCATCAAATATGCATTGCCCATGTGATTCCATCTAGGCCTAGCAACTGCCCCTAAGAACATGGCCTTCGGTATGAACTTGGATGATTTTGCTGCCCTATACGGGATCTTTTCTTTGTGTGCAAGGTAAACTCTTTGAGTTTTTTTGGTTAGGTAGAACCATTTCTCATCAATGTGAATGAAATCAAACATTCCCTTGTAAATTGGATGCCTTCAAATGCTATCCTCTTGAATGAGACTCAATATCCACTCCACCCTTCTAACCTTATTGGCATCGGTTAAACAAGGGTGAAGAGGATTTGAATGTGCTTTAATTTCTCCTCTTTTGATTAGCCTCCAAACGGTCGATGGTGCCAAGTCTAAACATTGTGCAACATCCCTTATACATGTTCGTTCCCCCATCGGTCTTGACTCAAGAACGTTTGGAGGCACAACTACCTGTTTTCTTCCACAATTCTTGAATTTAGACTCTACCATGTATGGTTTGTTTGCTTCTTTTGATTGCATTTCCCTATGCCATAACCTCCTTATGGTCCTATGATTATAACCATATTTTTGACCGATGATTTGGAATGTTCCATGAGGTAATGAATCGGTTGTTTTCAATGAAAGCAACTCTTGAAATATAAGATGTCTCATTTCATTGCTAAGCCTTGGCTTAAGGTGAGTGTGTTGTTCCTCTTGTTGCTCAACAATTTGTGGTGGTTCTTGCTCTGGTTCTGAGCTTGATTGAGGATCATATTGCGTTGATCCGAAGTACCATGCCCCCTCGTTTTCGTCTTGACTTCCTGAGGCCATGAATTAGCCAATGATGCAGTTACTTATTTAGTGAAGCTACTGATTTTTTTTGAGCTATTGTTTTATGGTGAATATACTGATTTGGTGAAGCTACTGATTTTTTTGAGCTGCTTTTTTATGGTGAAGTTACTGGCTCATGAAGCTACTGATTTTTTTAAGCTGCTGTTTTATGGTGAAGTTACTCATTATGGTGAAGCTACTGATTTTTCATTGAAGCAGCTGCTTTTGGGTTAATTTTCTGAGATCAAACTTGCTGTTTTTATACATATCCAAATCAGAATTTGTATAGTCATTTCAATTCTATTGCTTGATTAGCTTTACTTAGATGATTAATCCATGTTTATTGTAATTGCCCAATGGGATGTTTGGGTTTTTTTTTAGATTTTTGCCAATTCCATTCTTAATTTGGATTACCCTCCAAAACTTTCCTAAAATGGAAAGTCCCCATTGTAACCAAAACAGAATTTCTGTTTATGAGTATATATCCGTTTCTCTCTCTTAGTAATGACAATAATTTTTTATTGTTTTTGTTTTTCTTAATCTTTAACTAATTTATATTTTCTCTCTCATAATACCAATACAATCATTAAATCATACCACTATTATAATAAAATATTACCCACAATCAACAAACATTCCCACTATCTTAATATGTGTGAAATCCTCAAATATGACACACATATAAAAACGAAGGGAGCACCAAATAAGGTCAAATCTGATCAGATCAGACCAGACTAGATCAAATTAGATCAAAATGAATCAAATCAAATAAGACTAAATCAAACCTAATCAAGATAGATCGGATCAGACCTAGTAAATTCAGATCAGATCCAATCAGATCAGACAAAGAAATTCGTAGATGGGTTGGTTCTAGTGTGGAAGGTCACCGCTTGGATGGTGTCTTGTACTAGCCATATTTCTCACTAGGGTTTTCCCTTAATCGTTAGACAAGAATGTCCCTCTACTTTCACCTTGGCGAGACTATCAAGGCACGTATGACTTCTCCCCCTTTTCCCCACTAAAGCCTTAGAAAGAGACTTGAAAGAATCTTTGATGCTGTAGAGCAGCTTCCGGTCTTCTTAAGGTAATGGGATAAGCCAACTCATTCCTGATTGGGGTCAATCGTTGTGGTTCTTGCGGTGTCAGAGTAATGATTGTGATGCTATTCATTTGTCTTGTTCTTGTTGTTTACTCGTGGTAGCAATTGAAACAATATTCATCGTTTTTTCTTCATTTCTCTACAATTTTTTTCAAACTGTCCCTCCTCCTCTCAACTCTGCTATAAACATAATGAGATGTAAGCAATTATTAGTGGGATAATTCATCTACATAGTTTTTCATGTCCGTTAAGTTTTGTATCATTAAATACAAATCAAATAATTATTACAAATTCTTGTGAGAGACGGTCTCTTTGAGAGATAACTCTAATTGGGTGGCCATAAAGAAAATTATGGAATAACAGTAAGAATTAAACTCTAATGAACTGGGCCTGAGAGGCGTCTGTCAAACGGACTGTCTCTCGGAAGACTTGCTGAATAATTATTACATGAAAGTTAGCTAAGAATAGCGTATAAGTACATCAACTGCTTTTAAAGCATATATCAATTCGATAGAAGTGTTCACTAATAAAATATCTAAGATCGAAAAAAATCATATGTTCGCCTAATGGTTGAAATTTTGCTATTCACCCCTATGATATGGTTGATTCTCGCTCACTACAGAAAGGATTACTTTCCCCTCCCCCATTGCCTATAAAGGATTCTTCGGTCTTGTCCTTGAATCATCAAGTCTGACTAAGTGAAGATGAATTTGTTAGGTCATAAGAAGAATCCCAATCCAATGATGAAGCGTAAATCATTGAAAGAGTCATTGAAATTTCAGACATAGAAGGTCTACAATTCATATCTGCATCCACACATTTGTAACACAATTGAGCCACTGTGTACGCTAAATCCAATGGATACTCTTTTCCAAGATTAGAATCCATAAATCCCATCAGCTTCTTCCTAACATCTTCGCCCTCGAATACTTTCTTGATCGCCATAAACAACAAACCATCAGCATCGCTGTAGTAAGCTGCTGATGGTCCAACAGCCGGTCTTCCAGACAATAACTCGAGCATGACAACCCCGAAAGCAAACACATCTAGTTTCGTGGTGACCGCCCCATTTTCTATGTACTCCGGGGCTAAGTAACCATGAGTCCCTACGACGTGTTTAGTCATATGTAATGCTCCTTTTTCACTATCATTTTCAATAGCTCTAGCAAGCCCGAAATTTGTGATCTTTGCTCGAAAATTGCTGTCCAAAACTATATTACTGCTCTTTATATTCTTGTGAATGTAGGGATCATCAATATAGCTGTGTAGGTAATTTAAGGCATCAGCTACATTAAACGCTATTTGAACTCTCTGTTTCCATGTAAGAACAGGTAAACAGTCTGAATCATCGTCATCTATAATTGCTTGTTTTGGTGGTCGAAATAGCCAATTATCCAGTGAGCCATTTTCAGCATACTCGAATACAAGGTACGTATTTCCCTCATGGATGCAATACCCGGATAAACGAACTATATTCGAGTGATTAATATTCTTCAAAATCGTAATCTCATCGTTAGGAACATTACCTTTCAAAATCTTGATTACTGCTTGATCTCCATTAAATTCACCTTTAAACATAGAACCTGTAATCCTATTCCCTTCACTAAAATTCGCAGTTGCTCTATCAATATCTTTATATTTGTATAAAGTCAACGACCCAATTGCGAGCTTCAAATCATTTAAATAACCATACCCAGATTTAGAATTAGTACCAGAATTATTATTGATCTCAGAACTAGTCGTAAAAGATGATGGTAAGGGTGTGAAAACAGACGATGAATCGGGTTTTTTAACAACTTTTTCCTCTGCCTTAGAGCCAATAGACCGCTTCTTCTTGGAAGGTCGGATAAGGAAGAACCAAGCGAAGAACAAAATAAGAGCAATTACCAAAATCCCAACTCCAATTCCTATTCCTATAATCACCTTCTTTTTCGAAGAATCGCTATTATCGGTATTAGGACTAACAGGAAGCGTATCAGGTGTTGGAGCTGACGGAGGCGACTGCAGGTTTATTCGAGTTGGAGTCGATTTTAGAGGCACTAAAAGGGTGGTAGCAGGGTAGATTGTATCAGTTAATTCAAGCTGATTAGCATCTAAAATACTCTGCTGATCAACCCGAAACATATTAGCAATCATAGAAAAAGTATCACCTGGTGTAACAAGGTATGACACCAAATACTTATAATTTCTAGCCTTCTGCTGATCAGAAGGACAAGCACACCTGATAGGCACCATCAGCTGTTCCCCAGCAGTTAGATTATTGAAGATGAATTTATTCTGATCCATCAAAGATTGACAAGTAGTTAACCCTTGATATATATTAGTTGCTGTTGAAAAATATGTTTCACCTTGGACTTGCAATTTGTATTGTGCATTATGCTGAAAATACGAATCATTTTTTCGTGTCCTCGTGCAGGAGCAAGGGACAGGAACAATGACAAGACGGCCTGATGGTATTGGATCCAACTCGGACATATTGTTAAGGTCTCCGATTTGAGAAGCACTAGAGTTGAGGAGAAAGGCGATGTTTGGAGGGGTAGAATACGAGGGTGGTTGTGATCTAAAGGTGATATAGGATAAACAAGAGTTTGATGAGCTATTGCATTGGAATCCATGTGTGTTTATGTCATTACTACAGTTTAGTTGGTTATTGTTTTCATATGGTTGTTGTGAATTTGATGGATGTATATGAATTTGTAGAGATATGTATATGATCAGAAAGACAAATAATGAAGAGTTTCTCATGATTAGTGTGATATTTTTTGATCAAATTGTGATTTGAAAATAGTTCAAGTTGATCATTAAGATATAAATTTAATATAAGGATGATTGAGAATAAAATTGGTCAATCATTGAAATATTAGCATCCATAATTGACTTGGACTTTGTAAATGGTGTGTACTCTATTACACAAATTACAAGTATCATTTTCTTCGGTCAAAAAGCATGTTTGAATAACATGTTTGAGGTTTAATTCTATAGAGGAGAATTAATGACTGGTTTACAAGATTAAATTTTTCCTTAGCCTACCCTATCAACTATATTCGAAAATTAAAAATAAATAATCATTATTTGCCAAAAAAAAACTTCCTAAGTAAGCTTCGATTAAACTTATATCCAAAAAAAATCGCTTCCGGCACAATGCTAAGGGTTGATTTTTTTTGTTGTTACTATCAGCAGACCATTACTAAAGCAGAGTCAAAGGAGTTAGTTCAACAACAGTCTGTTGTTACTAAAACCGGGCCATTAACATCAAAATTTAACAACAATCAAAATGTCAAAAATTCAAAAAAAGTGAACTCAATCGTCCCTGTTAGTAAGAGCAATCGATTACTTGGCTGAATTTTGTTGAGTCAGCTTAAGTAATGGCTCGATGTTAATTACAGTGACGATTCTCTAGGTGATTAGTCAATTCATTAAAATAATAGAAAAAATGAATCAAATAAAGTGTATATTTAGTTTTTCAATAATAACAAAATTTTTTAAATATAAAATGAATTTTAAGTGTTCTTTATTGATAAAAATGGCTAAAGAATATACATAAGCAATTACAACGTATTAAATATGCAAAATTCTTGAATCGTTCAATTCTACGATCCGATTCTGAGAGTTATTTTCGATTTTACTTAAATCTATGCTTTTAACAGTTTTGGTTATAATTGACCCGATCTCTCTTAATATTTAATTATGAAACCAAAATACCGCATTTAAAAATTTGAGTACTATAATTATATTCAATTCGAAATCGGGTATCGGGTGTCGGGTTGAGTCGAGACGAAGTCGAGCCGAGTTGGGGTCGGACCGAAGTCGAAGTCGGGTCGAAGTATCGTATTCTTCATGAGGTCAAACTCCGGTCTGTCTCTGAATTTGAATTAGACAATATAATTGGATTCAGAGTCTAACATGAATTGTTTCGAAGCACAATAAATTCTTAGGATCAGGTTGGATCAGGGATGGAATAGGAATGAATTGCCATGCCTAATCTCCATTGACATTATTGTATAAAGAACAATTTCAAACAAAAAATATAAAAAAACAGTTATTTGTATTGTTTGTTTAAAACAAAAGATACAAATAATAGTTATTTGTATCATTTGTTTGAAACAAACAATACGAATAACCCATTATTTGTAACTTTTGTTTTAAGATACAAACAAGTGTTATTTGTATCTTTCGTTTGAAACAAACGATACAAATAACAAGTGCCTTAGGAACCACAAGAGCACAACATAAGTAATACCAGAACCGATGTTTATCCCCCAACGTCAGCTTAGGACCATACCATCCCTAACTAGTGTTCTAACTCAAGACATCTCACATCACATCTAACAAAATACGCCCATAACCCACTCTTAGCATTACGAAAGACATCAGCCGATGGCATAGCATTCTTAATACGATAAACAAAGGCCAATTTTTTTTCCGCAAAGATCATCCTCATGAGAAAATCTCCACCACCAACGAAACAAGAGGGGTAAAATCTTATGCAACAATTTCGAACACCTACCCACCCCCCCCCCCCCCCCTCCCCAACTCTTTTAGAAGTTCAACAAAAGACTATTTGACCATAACCATTGACTTTTTGTCGCCATCACTCCCACCCTAAAAAAAGTTACGCTGGAGGGAGACAATTTTGTGAACAAGTGTGTTAGGCGTTCTAAACGTACCCATATAGTATAACAGAAGGCTTTTTAATACACTCTTGATGAGAGTTAATATACTCTCTGAACTTAAAAGTCGTTATTTTCACCCTTAGAGTTCATTCTGAACCCTAGCCAACACCGGCTCCAAAGCCTTGAGTGTATTCATATTTTCCCCGATGGGAATACATGATATACAAAAGAACACTTTTAATGTTTATTGCAAACATCATATGCACGCTCAACAGGCCATTGATGATCCTTATTTTACCAGAAATAATATTGGACTTGTGATAGTTTAATTTCAACCCCGGAATTACACTAAAGACATTTAAAATGTGAAAGTAGTTCCCAAGAATACTTTCATCCCTAGGCACAAACATCAACGTATCATCCGCAAGGTTATGATGCTTAATCATTAGTTGTGCTCTACCCAACTCTATTGCCTTATTCAAACCTTGGAACTCTGCATTCATTAAAAGACTAACCAACGCTTCACTTATAAAGATAAATAAAATGTGTAAGAGGGATCACCTTGTCGAAGACCCTTTTCCATGTGAAATGGCTGCAATGGTGCACCAAATTTGGACCCGATGATGAGGGCAAATTGGGTTGTTTGCGGAAATACAAAAGCCTTTGAAGAACTACTACAAAGAACAATGGATATGATCAGATTTCTCTGATATTGGATGTGATCTTGTTGGCTTCACTCACCAAAACAAGTTCCTATCCTCCTAATCAAATCTTGGTTCACTCCCTTGATTTGCTTAGGTTTCTTATCTTCCCCAATTTGCTTCACTCACAATTTGGATGGACAAGGAAAAGTGCTTTACTTACACTTTCATTTCAAAGAGGAATTCTCTCTAAAACATGGCTTTATTTCATCATTAAAATCTGAATTTTAGAATAAATAGTTGCCTTCTTGTATAGGCAAACATAGAAAACTAATCACATGACTAGCATATGGCTTTTTAATACAATTAGCACATGCCCATCACTACATGTGACTAATAACTACTCCTAATACTTGGAGTTTATTTTACAAACAAAAACAATTAAACAACTATCAATTACAATATTATTTAAATCAACTATTGCGTCTTTGTTTCTCTTGATCAGCAGCTGCTACCTAAGTTTCAAACCTTGAATTGTTCTTCTTTTGTCAACTAATCACAACACCTTGAATTAAGACCTGCGCCATTTCAAATATGGTGCAAACTCTCCTTCTTGGGAAAGAATCTCAATTCTTAGCTGCTAAGATATCTTGGCTCTAAGGTTACAAAACTATTTCTCACTACATTATCATAAACAAAAGCACCACCTTGACTTTACGCTACTCAACAAAACCGTAGGTTGCTTTTCCACAAACACATCAATATCACCATAAAATAATGTTCCCCATATTCATCCAACATGTGTAGATGAATGCTCCAGCCCGTATTCAAATGATGAGCCAAATTCATATATTAAACAAGCTTACCAAGGTGATTAGCCTGCTTGTCTTACCAAGACTCCATTTGATTTGTTGCAATTTCCCCTTCTTTGAAAAAATTCGACCTGGAACATTCGTAGGGTTAAATTCAACAAATTCACTAACATGAAAAAATCCATTAAAGGTGATTTTCCAAGTGCAAAATTCCCCTTGATAGACCCATGCTTCCTAGCTTGTTCCACATGTAAAAGAACCGTCAATCTTGGATGTGAATCAACTACTTCTACGCACTCTTTTGTAGAACGAACATCCTCCATGCAAGATGTCTCAACTACCTCTTCAAGATCATGAACAATTTCAACACAAGATATCTAAACAACCTCTTCACAAGATCCTTGAATAACTTCTTCATTACCCTCTTCTTTGCATGGTTCTTGAATGTCATCATGAGAAAGAACCATTGGTGTGATCTGAATTTGTGAGTCAACATGCTTACTTTTAATCTGAAATTTAATCCTAACCGGATCAATATCAGGAATGTATTCTTGAACAACCACTAACCTCGAATCACCATATTGTTCTTGTAATTTTAGTTGAAATTTCATTTTCTCTTCAAAAAGAAATATTGCTCTACTCACACGTTTTAGTTGACTATAAACCTCCACCAATTGCTCATTATAAAGCTCGTATGAGAACTGATCATTCTCATGTATACTCTCCACTTGTTCCCTTCCAACTCTTCTTTTCTCATTCCACCATGATTCAAGTTCAATTTTATAGACTTCACAAGCTCGAGCCCCTTTTTTTTTGTTTATCAAATGCCTTATTCATTTTTGCCCATGATTATTTCATTTCCTAAGACTCAATATTCTTTAAAAAATATGATGTGTGAGTGTAAGGAAAAGAGTGAAAAGAAGAAAGAAAAGAAGTTTCAGAAAATTTTCTGCACAAGAAAACAGAGAAAAAAAACAGATTCATATAGCACAATTTCAAAAAATTGTATGAAATGCTTGCTACTGTAAACCCGACAAAACCACCTTATTATTGATGAAATTTGGTGACAATAAACTTCAAGATGTCTAAAAACACGTCCAAGTGAAAACACTCCAAAATATTGTGTGGTTTAAGCACTAAGCAAAATTTACTACACACATACTGTCTGAACTATTTCAGTGAGCTGTGGTGAAAAACACTTGCGCATCTTTTTTTCCACAACTCCAATGACTACACAACAAGACCCACCATACACTAGACTCAAAAAGAACCAATTAAAAAAAAGAAACTATAAAAAAGACTCAAATATGAATGCGAAATGAAGAAAATACAATAGACAAGAAAAGGAACCCTTCTTTACTTTTGCAAACAACAATGAAATGGCTCAATCAAGAAACCTATGAAATGTAAGTAATTGTGCACAAATGTTATGGTTTAATGAATATAGGTTAGGCATTGATAATTTGGTGAAAGATGATAGCAAAATATAAAAATCTGTAAAGAGAAACATGCATATCTCGTTCTCTAATCAACCAAATCTAATAATTCCATAGCCAAACGTTCACCAAATCAATGAAGAACATTGTGTAAAAAGAGGTTTCAAAAATTCTAACAAAACGTCCATCAAAAGGATCATGTTTCGGACCCCAAAAATTGACAGAATCTGAATTTTTTTCACACCTTCAATGTTTTCGTTTTTTGGCTATTATTTTCATCAAAACCACTTGAATTATACATCCCACAAGGATTATTAGGCTCTGATACCAATTTGCATCAAGTTGGAGGGTGTCAATGATCAATGAAGAGATTAATCGCAATGTGCACTCAATCAGAAAATCAGATTGATTATGTTGTTGGTCTGATTTTCACAAGTTGGATGATTTCTAGAAAATCTTTGACACTGCCTATCCTTGGATTTAGACACTAATATCCCTCTTGGATACCAAGGCCTTACAATCACACTTCTAACAGATCACTCAAGGATCTTGAAGAAGAGTGACTCCCTTGATTCAAGCCACCACCAGCGCTCACAAGAGAAAAACAGAAAACAGAACACTTCGACAAATTGCAAATTTGAATGGAATGAAATTTTATTCAAAAAACATGAATGAGAAATACAAGGGTGGGAGGCGTTTATTTATATTTTGTGCCTCCATTATCTAACGACTATAAAGAAGAGCCTCCAAGAACTAAACAAAGTTAAAGAAAAGAATTATAAAACATAATGCTAATATTTACAGTGTCAATTGCCTTTTAATGTTTCTGACAATCCTACTCTTTATGTGTCCTCTTGTCTAATTATTAGGAAAACTCGTGCTTTATTCCTCTGCCATCGATGTATATCCATATGGTACAAGTTAGGGGCTTGATCCAGCAACAATGTGTAGGTTGCACCCTCACTAGCCTGTTCTGTTTGACCTTGTTCAGGCTCAATTTCAGTGTGCTTGGCCAGGTCTTGGGTTGCTACTGTTGACTGTAACTGTGCTCATATATGGACCAATTATTACCTACCACATAAAATGACTCATTGTAAATTATATTCGTCTACCAAGTGCACAACACGTGGCTACAAATCATTTATACAATTAAACACGTAAACAGGGAAACTAAGGATATGGATTTAATATTACCAATTAGTAACATTCTTCCACACAAATGCCTTGGGTAGGATTTGAAAACAAGACCTCCATGTTCGTATACCAACACTCTAACCATTAGACCGTTAGTTATTTAGTGATAATCTAAGTAATGTTACTATATTTATAACATAACACTCCTACCAGTTACTGTATTATTATTGTTATTATTATTATTAATATTATTATTTTTTTTGTCAAACGGTTTTTCCATTAAACACTAACCAAAAACATGTACATGTAAGGGTTAAGAATAACCCAGATATTCGAGGGTCTCCCCACAAAAGTGCATCAGTGTGAAAGAGGAGCCCACCTTCTAGGAAGGGTTTCTCGACCTTACTCTTCATGTGTAGAGGAGACCCTAAGATATCTCAAAAAGAATAAGCCATTTTAGGCGATACAAAGAGAAAGTTGAAGTGCATAAGAACAGTAAACACATGGGCATGCAAGCCAGACACAGTAGCTAATCCTAAGAGCAAGCATAAGAGAGCAGCAGCTTCCAAGCATTAACATGAGCAAGCCTAACAAGACAGGCTGCTGGTGCACCATAATACAACAGCACCACAGTAGGAAGTGCAGGAGGCAGCACCCATCAGCATCTTGAGTACACAGAAGACAGGGCCTACAGCAGAAGACAGAAGGGGACAGCAGGCTGTGTACCTAAGGAACATTTTGTGCACACAGATAGGCAGGAGCCTGTGCATACACAGCAGGTGGGGGCAGTAGTGGGTCTACAGCAGGATTTAGCAGCAACCATCAGCAGGTCATAGAGCTCTCACCCAGGCAGCTGTAGGACGGTTCATTTTGAAGGCGCTAAATCTTGCTTTAGATTCCATCTTGATGGTCTCGATCACCCTATGTGTGGTTGTGACTTTGTTGTGCCACACCGCTTCGTTTCTCGTATGCCATATGGCGTAAATTAAGTTTCCAAAGACAGCATCGATGAATCTTCTTTTGGTCCTGGCCATACGGCATTTATGATGAAAACCTTTAATATTCCACTTGTTCCATGTTACACCAAGCCAGGTCTTGAGGGCATTCACACACTTCCTGCTGAATTCACACTCAAAAAACAGGTGGTTTCTCGTTTCAGAGTATGTGCCACAGATAGGGCACGTATCCTCGTCCACCACCCCAAAAGACATAAGGTTCTGTTTTGTTTTCAACCTATCTTGACAAGCTAACCACACTATGAATCTACTTTGAGGGATAGTTGTTCTATTCCAAGTGGCATTCGCCCAATCACATCTATCCTGGCTATCCATCAATTCTCTATAGACCGTGTCGATGGAGTATCTAGGAGCATTCATCCACTCACTCAAGGTATCCTTGACTTTACATAGCTTCTTGATTACCCAACTTGCAGTTGCGGCCTTGCGGGTGCGTTGAAAAGGTCCCATCGCCCACCTTTCATATACACTCCATGAACTCATTTGACCCATAAGGAATTTTGCATAGTGCTCACGTGCCATGCTATATTACCTATTGCTGCCTAGTACAAAAATGACTTTAGGTAACACATATTGGTAACACATTTTGATATCCAATTTCTTAAAGATATTAAGTAACACTTTTGTAACACTTTATCTTTAAATAACACAATCATGTAACACTTTTAAAATTAGTAACACTTATATGTAGCACTTTCAAATTTGGTAGCACTAATATTTAACACTTTAAAATTGGTAACACTAGTATGTAACACTTTAATAATTGGTAACACTAATATGTAACACTTTCAGAATTGGTAACACCAATATGTAGCCCTTTATAAATTGGTAACACTAATAGGTAACACATGCACTTTAAAAATTGGTAACACTAAATGTAACATCTATATTTTATATTAATAATCCTTTTTATATTAGTAGCCCATAATTTGTAACATTTTTTTACTTTTTTTTAAAGGACCTTTTATACTTAATTTAATTATTATTTCAATTTTTTATTTTGAAATTAAAATTGAAAACATTGCTAATATTGAATTTTTAGTTATTTGTTTTTGAATATAATTTTTGGTTACTTTAATTAATCCTATTTTTTAATATTAATATTCTAATTAAATATGTTTTAATATGTTATATCGTACAAAATTTACCAATACTAATTAATCAAAAAAAGAGGGAATTAAATTCATATAAATTTAAAGAATTTAATTTACACTACAAATTTTAAAGTAAAGAAAAAAATTCTAATTATAAAAAATAATTCTATCTAACAATCTTAATAAAGAGGGAAAATATATAATTTAAAAAAAATAATTAAACCTAATGATTTTAAAGAAGAGGAGAAAAAACTTATTAAAAAATTAACTTGCAAAACGACGATGAAAACGTTCATTCAAAAACCTGTAGTCGGTAACCTTCATTCAAGATCCTCTAAAAAAAACTGTCTTCTACAGCTCCTGTAACCCGATCCCTTTCATCCAAAAAACTGATCGACTTGCCTGCAATTGGTGATCTCCAAAAACGGTCGTCTCCTTCCTTCTTCCCTGAAAATTCACCGGCCGTAATCACCCACTCAACGGCGGTGCTTCTTCTCCATCAGCCTGCTATTGGTGATCCGCCCGCCACTGTCTTCTTCTTCGTTGGTCAGTAATTATTTCCATCTTTAATCTCTCAATATATTGTTTAATCTATAGCTAATTTCTTGTTACCATCAATTTCTTAGTGATCCTTCTGCGAATTCATATTTATTTCGATTTAGTTTAGATCTGTTTGTTTAAATCTGTTGCAAGTAAAAAAGAATATTTATCATTTAATTTGCAATATCTTTTGGACTTCTCCTAAAAAATCCTATGTGTGGGTCATGGCTATGGACACAGTTCAGTAATAATGTATGAATTTCATTTAATTTATGATTTATGTTTATGTGTTTTAATTGAAATTGGTTTCTGGAGGGAACCCATAACCATCTTCCTCTCAAATTAATCACAAATCATGAATTCTAAAATTTGTTTCCGGGGGTTGTTGCTGGGTCAACTTTAGGAGCTTTGTTCTATCCAATCTCACCAAATGATCATGTTATCGTGTAGGAATTTCAATTTATTTATTATTTGTGGGATGTGAAATGTGATTTTAATTTGTGAATGTGTATGGTAACGACTTTTTGAATGAGTTAGTGAATGTGTTTGTTAGTGTGATAAAAGAGCCAAAAGCTAAAATAAAGAAGTGTTGTATTGAATGAATTGAGATCATTGAATGTTACAAGAGTAGTGCTCTCCTTATATAGAGGATAGCAACCCAAGATTACATCCAAGAATATCGTTACACTAAACATAATAAACTAATAGTTTGTAATAACTAACTAACATAAACCTATCTTAAACTAACTATACACAAGAGTACAATAAGGCTTATGTTGGTGAAGGTGATTGTGAAATTGTTGGGGATGATATTCTGAAACTTAAAATTCCATATGGTTGCAAGAAAGATGTTGATATCTCGATATTGATAAAAGATGTGAATAATTAACTTTACTTTTTTTTTTGCTTTTGATCACTTTAAGTTTCCAAATGACTTAAGATATATTAATTGTTTCATATAAGATAATAATTATCATGATTGTGGAGATCTAAACATTGATGTTTGTTTTAATTTTAACAGTCAGTGTCAGTTAAAAGTTAAAATGACAAGGGAAAGGGAATTAATGATCAATCATTATATAGCAAAACTAAGACTGGAAGACTACTGATCTCCTACCTTAATAATAAATATAGAATTCTGCTTGTGTATTGCTTATACTTTAGATAGGTTATCTTGGATATGAATTTGATTTATCATAATTTCTATAAATGTTTTTAGTTCTTATTAACTGAGATATGATTGTTTTCCTTAGTTATGGAATATCATTAAATTATCCTTAACTTTACATGATAGTGGTTTAAGGTGCTTAACTCTTGAAATTCCACATAAGTATTGATGTCATAACACTTTTCTTTAGAGTCATATACTTGGTTTTATATGCCCGAGTCAATGGATATAGATTGTCTTCATACCTTCTTATTTATAATTAAAATTAGCTTGTGTATTGCTTATACTTTAGATAGGTTACTTTTTTTTGTGTCTTATTTGGTATGTTTTTGTTGCGGTGTTTTAATGTTGTAATGAATTAACCAAAAGACTCATTGTTGAACTACTAGACGTGCATTGATCTAGCATATCCACTCACTCGAGCTACTCATTCACTGATGAGCTATCTTTGAAGTATTGGCCATTTCATGTTTGTCAAAACTTATGCTATTATTTATGGATACGGAGGAACTGCAAAATATTTGAGATGCATGTTTTTGACATGCTAGCTGTAAGGAATTACTTTCTAAACTAATTAATTTGTTTTGAAAGGTTAACTTAGGAGCTAAAATGAGTAGTTGGACCAACTTCTTACAGTCTAGTAATGAATATGAGAAAGGCGTTCTAGATTATTTAGACTGAGCATTTGCTACGGAAGCCATTGGAGATCAAATAATTTGCCCATGTAAAGAGTGTTATCCCCGTTACAATTATTGACGTTGTTCAAGCAACATCTTCCTTCTGAATCATTTAACTAAGTGATAACACATATGCCTGGATATCAGGTAAATACACTTGCAATTTTTCTATGCTTTTTATATATTTAATGAAAATATGTTCTTAGTTGTCGATTTCATATTTTGTTGGAAATTGAATTAAAATGAAAAAAACTTGAAATTGTTTGGTCGACGTCTATTTAAATATTAACGTGGTATGAAATGTCATATAGCTGGTTGTGATTCTGTGATGGAAGTTTTATTTTTAAAATATTGATATAGTTCAAAATACAAAGGAGGTGCTGCCGAAATTTTTGTAAATTTATAATTAAACTTAGTTGGTTAGTTTTTCTTTTGGTTGTGGATTGTTTGTTTTGTAGGCTTATTTGGTTTGGTTTTGTTGTGGTACATTAAATATCATCGAGTGGTATTTATTTTGTAACTTATAAGGGTTCATCTTGTAGCTTTTTTAATTTGATATGGTGTTTAATTTCAATAATATGATACAGGTTCAAGATGAAAGAATGGAAACAAATCATATAGATGAAGCTGCATGCGAGCAAGAAGCACACATAGATCACAATGAGAAAGAGCAATAAGAGATTATTAGTTTTACACTGTATTTTGTATTTTAGTTGTATAATCAAGTTCTTACGAACATATATAGATATATTTTGTATATTTTAGTGGAGTAATGAAGTTCTTACGAACATATATAGATATATTTTGAATTTTTTAGTTTTATAATAAAGTTATTACGAACATATTATATATTATTATTATTATTATTATTATTATTATTATTCTTATTATTATTATTATTATCATTATTATTATTATATATAATCATAAAGTGTTACATTAACTTAATTGATTAAATGAAAAGGTGTTACCTAATATGAAGAAAAAAATGTTACCTAATCCTCAACAAAGTGTTACATAAAGTAGTCCAAAGTGATACACTATTACAAAGTGTTACATTAGGTTACTTGATAAGATTAAAAAGTGATACATAATGATAAAAAAGTGTTACATAAAATATAGTAAGTAACACTATGAAAGTGATACATATGCAAAAAAGTGTTACCTTAGGTCTATGGTAACACTTTAAGTACTTTATGTAATACATTTTGGGTGTTACCTAAAGGCAATTATGTAGTAGTAATAAGGCCATTAGACCACCTATTTAGGCGAATAGAGGCTGACTCGGTCGAGCAACTCGGTCGTGTACCTCGGTCGAGTCCAGCTTTAATTTCCGTTTTTGATTTTGGCGATGACAAGCATTCGGGCGAATGGATTGTGAAACTCTTTTTTTGAACTCAAAGCTTCGGGAAACCCCAAATGTGACACATTCGGACGAATGGGGTCCATTCGGGCGAATAGGCTGGGCTATTCGGTCGAATGCAACATAAATTCAGCGCAACGTTTTGTTTTCGCAAGCTTATTTCCGTAGGATTCTTTTAGGGCTTTTACCCTACCTTTGTACAACCTATATAAAGGCTCTAATCTGAATGTTTTGCCCATGACTTGCTTGGGCGTAACCTTCCCAACTTGTTCATCAACCTTTTTATGCTTTGTCTTTAGTTTTTGCCCTAGTTTAGTTCTATCCTCTTCTTTATTGCTTTCTTCTACTTTCATGCCTTCTCATTTATGTAAGTTTACATTCCTTTATTGCTTTAATGTCATTTAATGCCTTCTTTTATGCTTTCATTTAATGTTTTCATAGTTTAGATTCATTACTTTCATGTCTTTTGATTCCTTTATGCTTTCTTTCATGTTTTCATGTCCTTCCTCCTTCTCATGCTTTGTAGAGTAGATTTAATGCTTTCTATCTTTATTGTTTTTACTTTTAAAAAGCTAGAGTAGTTCTTTTAGGGTTTTGAGTTAAAGAAACCCTAGGGTTTTGGTCTTGTGTTTAATGTTTAGGATTAGGGTTGAGATTGATGTTGATTGTTGATTAATATTTGATTCGAATCTTGTCCTACCACTCCTAGTGAGACATAGGGTGAGTATGGGTCGTTCGCATGGCTATAGGTCACCAACTTCCCCCCAAAATCTAGAATGTCTCGATCGATCTTCGTTCGATCTCCCTTGACCTGACCTATCTCTAATTCCAATAAACCTACCTCAGATGGACCTAACCTAATCCCGCTTTCATTCATTGCTTGTTCTTGTCATTAGTTTAGTTCACCCACCTTCCAACCTACACACCATACATCTTCCCTACACAAAACATTTAGTCTAGCATCCCTTGTCCTTGTGGTACGACCCCCGACTTACCATTACACTTGTTGTAGTATTAGGGTGATAATATGTATTGTTTGCATAGCTTTGGTTCTTAGTATTACGACGTGCTAGAAACCGGTTAGCAGTACTTAGAGAGAGAGAGAAGCATACCATTTATGGTTGTGAGTGTGGGTATTTATAGGCCACAAATGTTTTGATATGATGGTTCTAGGGGTATTTTAGTAATTCCACCCCTTGGTGGGTTAAATATGGGTGTTGACTAAGTCGATTGGGTCGTTTGACTTGGCCCACAAATTTGGGGCTAATTGGCCCCATAACAATTGAGAAATGCAATAAAAACCTAAAAAATTTTACACACAACTACAAATAAACAGAGCAACCAGACTAACTAATACAAAGTACCAATGCAACTAAAAACACCGGTGTAAAAATTATTCACACTATAAAATAAACAAACCAGTGAACCACAAAGGTCCAATACCTAGATCTAAAATTAATAGTAGCCCTTACATTTATATTTCTCTTAACAACAAATACTAATTCAGAAAGAAAAAATGGTATAAATGGACAATTGTCCACAATGGTTCAAGCATCGGTGTATTAATAAAAATAAAATTAAATACTGTAATTTTCTTGAAATCTGTATAATAGGAGTAACACACAAGATTGCAATACCACACATCTATTTTGAAGCACTAATAATAAAAATTTTAACACAGAAAAAACCATAAATAAAAAATGAAATAATTGGACTTATATTAATAGAAAACTTGTGATTCAATTTCATTCAAAATTTGATTCTTGAACTTTCACGGAATACTACCAAGATATTTTATCAACACCACTAAGATTTGTATAAGTGAAGACTGTGGAGTTGAAGAGAAAAAAATTTAAATTCCAAATATATAAATTGAAATAAAAAATTAACTTTTTCATTGATAAGGAGAAGGTAAAGATAAAAGAGTTGAGAATCATGATCAATTGTAAATATTGAGTTACCAATGTATCATTTCATTTACCAGATAAAGAATTGATGAAGAGTCATTGAGGCTCTTACTTTTCCAAAAACAACATAATGAGTAATGACAAAAAGTAATAATGGACGTTATTCTTAATTTTCAAGTTAATGTTTTTTAATTTTATTTCTGTTTTCCTTTTATGTTTTAGATTTAATTTAGTTTTGGGCCCCTTATTTATTATTTTGGGTTGTGAGCTAGATGTATAAACTTCGAGCCCTTCCTTTCACCTATTTTCTGAATTATAATATGGGGCCCTGGCGATAGCCCTTTGGGCCTACGCCCTTGAGTCGGGCTTGATAATTGATAGTTGGGATAAATTTTAGTCAACGGGTGATAGTTGAGATTATTTTGAAAAAAATTCTCTATATATAATACATTTGCATTGAAATCTTTTTATGCCATTATTTGTATATTTAGAATTGGCTCAAATTTATTGTTGGCAATTCTAAAATTTTTGAATTTGGATTTGGATCAAATTCCATCATTGTTTTTAAAGTAGCTAAAGTTGAGAATTTGATAATGACTACTCAAATCTTGTCATTCTAAAATTCTTCATTTATGATTTCATAATTGAAATCCATAATCATACTATTTAATAATTTTGTTGATAAATGACAAATGACAATCTAAGAGTCATTTGCCAAATGAAGCAATTTTATTCGTTAAATGAATTTGGACGTGGCAACAATACTTGTAAGTATAATTGGAAAAAAAATTTCGCTATTAACAAATAGAATCCTTATATTGTAATTGCATCCAAGGCTTAATTTTATCTCAAAAGTGAATTTGTTAGAACAATATGATCAGAAAATCTTTAATTAAAACCAATTTTATTCGTGTAATAATATTAAAGTATAATTTTAGGCATAATAATTGTCATGATCTATTAAATTAAGTATGTTTTATTTGACTGATTTCAACATAAACTTCTATTATTTGTTCTTATTTTAATTATTTTTGAAAAATATGTCTAGTTAACTATATTTTTTCTAGGAAAATATTTCTTACATTAAGTAGACATTATATTAATCAAACATAAATGTAATTTGAAAATGCATTTTAAAATTAAAAAATTTTAATATTTAATTTGAAAAAACTTCTATTATTTTTTATTTCAAATATTTAGTTTTCTCTTGATATGTAAATATATATAATTGCATCTTATCTTAAATTTATATTTAATATAATTTCATACTAAAAAAGTTCGTGCATTGCACGGGTTTTGTACTAGTTTAAAATGAAATACTTGTTCCGATACATTATATTGGAATTCAGTAAAAGATACCTTTAGTAAGAACTGCATTTATTATAAATATATGAAATTGCGTTTTTAACAAATAGATTTCTTATATAATAATTGCATCCAAGGCTTAATTTAATCTTAAAAGTGAATTTGTTAGAACAATATGATCAGAAAATCTTTTATTACAACCACTTTTATACTGGTAATAATATCAAAGTATAATTTTAGGCATAATAATTGTCATGATCTTTTAAATCAAGTATGTTTTATTTGGCTAATTTCAACATAAACTTCTTTTATTATTTGTTCTTATTTTAAATTATTTTTAAAATATATTTCTAATTAACTATATTTTTTCTTGGAAAAGATTTCTTAAATTAAGCAGACAATACTTTTATGAAACATAAATGTAATTTAATTGGGAGTTTTAAATAATAATCAATTGTTAGGAGATGTATGATTAAATCGCGAATAATTAGGTGTTTTTAATGAAATTATCCCTATTTAATTTGAAAAAACTTCTATTTTTTATTTTAACTAGTTAATTTTCCCTTTATATTTAAATATATATAATTGCATCTTTATCTTAAATTTATATTTAATATAAATTCATACTAAAAAATATCATGCATTGCACGGGTTTTATACTAGTTTAAAATGAAATACTTGTTCCGAAACACTGCATTAAGGGATTCTATAGAAGATACCTTTAATAAGAATGCATTTATCATAAATATATGAAATTTATTTATTAGCAGTACATGCACTTATATTGAGTAGTGCGACATTATGTTATTGTCTACAACAACATAAATCATTTCCAAGGCAATGAGAATTCTTGGCTTGTGATCCACAACTATCTACGCATGAAGCATCAGTACAACCCGCTAATGGATAACAACTTCCACTTCGTTGTACTCCCACATTTTCAGGGAACATCACTTCTCTTGCACTTCTAACATTGTTGCCTGGAATCATTAAAAATATGTTACACATCTTGTTTGTTTGAAATGTATGCTTTGTGACTTATATCATATATTAATAAAAATAGATTGACATACGTAACTCCACCAATGAAATATTTTTCACTGATTCTCATTATTTCTATTACGCTTAAGATAACTTCTGAATCGTACTTAAGAATGCTTAAAAATTCACTTTAAAATATGTGCAAAAAGTAAAACAAAAATAAATGATTGAGTACTAACTAGTAACTATACAACTACTACTACTACGACTACTAGGACTACTACTATTACACATAATAATAACAAAAAAAATAATAATAGTAATAATTATGTACTTACCACAAAGAAAAATAACTAGTAGCACCAACATAAGAGGCAAAAATGACTTATTTCCAGCCATGTTATTCACTTTGATCCTTAGATCAAAAAATTGATGTAAGATATATGAAAGTTTTTTCTTTGGTTGAAAACAGCTAAAAGTCAATTGCTTCTATTATGTGTAAATTGTGGCTCCTTGGTATTTATATACTTGTTGAATAATTTTTTCCCTTTAAATTAAAATTTTATACAATTAATAATTAATATCACGAATGATCCAATAATAATTACTTAATTCCAACCATGATCATCATTTTTAATTTGCAATATCACCAATTCATTGAAAATACTATTTTTAATTATAATATCGTGTTAATATTTTTTTATTATTCAATAAATTAAATAATGAAATAATATCCAATCAAATAACTAAATGCACCAGATATTGTCATTATTTGTTAAATTCAAATATATATTTTTTAATTCTAATCAACTTTCACCATATATACAATGATTGAAAATGTTTTACTTATTACGTAGTATTAATCCTCAATAAGTATTGATTGCAAATTGATTAATTAAATATTATCAAATTGTATAATGAATCCTATGTGAGCTGAGAATGATCTTCTAATTTGTTTTGCTTAATTTATAGATTAAAAATATTTTATTAATCATTGGATACTAATACTTTTTTGAATATTACGTTTTAAAACAAATTTTTTTCAAAGCATTAATTTTCAATAAACTACAAGAATAACATTCAATTGAATAATTAATTACAAGTGATCTTATAATAATCTTTTAGTATGAACCATAATAATAAACTTGGCTTAATTAGGACTGTTGTAGTCTAGTACAATTCTTTCTCCATTTTTTATCTTTGATATGAAGGAAAAATTATCGTAAATAATATAAATGTTTTGTTAATTTCCTTATCATAATACTAACTTTTATTAATCATGAACCATACCAATTTAGTGTGGGTTTTTTTTCCTAGAATAATATTAACTTCAATTTATTAGCTAAATCATTTAATTTTTTGTCATTTACTCTCCTATAGTTTTATTTTTAACGTGTTAGGGATATTCAAGGGAAACATCCCCTAAGTTGGTATAGTTTACGGTTAAGCATAAGTTGTTATTATTGTAGGAAAATAAGTACGTAAAAGGTTGTATTGTTCCTGATAATTTTTCCTAATATCTATTCTATTTAATACTTGCTCCATTCCATATTAGTTACAACATTGGTGAAAATGGCATTTTTCATTAATCACTGTTAATTGGTCAAATAAGATCTTGCTTGATCTGTCTCATTGCAAAGATTATTAATATTAATTTTTTGTAATTTTTATTACACATAATTAGAGATATTAAGGATTGAATTAGTGTATTGGATTGCATGAAAAAATAAATGTTGCAAGTAAATTGTAAAAGAGAAAGTAATGATTTACAGTGCCATAAACAATCAACTGGAATTTCATGTGGCTTTTACACGATGTACGTGCGATCGTCTAAGAAATTGTAACATAGATCGTGGGAGCAACGACATACTCAATACGAGTGATTAAGTTGAATTGATTTTTAGACATTTGGTATTTTCACCAAAACCAAGGAGGGAGTAGGGTTCACATGAAACTCAACCATTTGAAAAAGTTAATGACATAGATTAATTATAATTATTCCCTCCCTTTTACACCATTCAACTTTACAATGGAGGGAAAATTAATTTTTTTATAGAGAAGCAACTTGATATCACGTTACATTCAATAATCATTCCTATTACATTAATTAAATAAATAATCCAACTACATCAATTACATAAATTAGATTACTTACATTAATGAAAAAATTACATGAAGCTTACGAAACATATTTACTTTAAAAATAAACAGTACAAAAAGTGAAAAACATCACAACTGTTCTTATTTTGTTTTGCAATTCCATCTTAGTAGCTTCCAAAAATGAGTTGTTGCTACATTAGTCTTCAAATAAACAGTGGATGACAATATTGTACCCACTGTTTTGAAATTTTTTGGTGTGGAGCCAAAATTCAAAATCATACAAAAAAGTGCATTATCAATTTTTGGGTGGGGCGCCAAAAGTGGTATACACCCCCTGACTTCAGACCACATTGATTATATAATTAGAGTCCCCACCATTAACACAAGAAACAAAATTCAGCGTATACACTAGCCAAAAGTCCTTCATTAATGACTCCAAAAAATATCTTAGATAAAGCAACAATAATACAAGTCATCTAACAACTGTTAGCATCCATCAAACTTGGAGATGGCAAGCCAACTCACGGGATAATTAATGAGCTGGCTACTCAACAGAATTGCTCTAGGAAGACCATAAGTAGATTATGGTTTGAGGTAAAAAAACAAAGACAAGATGGAGGTGTCATCGACATTCAACATAAGAAAAAGCCGAAAAGGGTGTTTCAAACCCCAAAAAAATAGTATTCGATGAAGAAAACTTTAAAGGGTTGGAGAACTAAAAAAAATCACCCAACAAGCAATTGCAAGGGAAATGCAAGTTAGCCAAACAACAGTGTTTAGATGGAAGGACCAAAAATTAATCCGAAAGCACACAAATGCAATCAAACCATTTCTCAACGACAACAACAAAATTGAAAGGTTAATTTTTTGTTTATCTCGTTTGACATATGATTCACTCACAAGTAATTCAAACATTGTGCACATTGATGAAAAACTATTCTACTTAACGAAATCCAATCAAACCTATTATCTAATTCTCGGAGAAGTTGAGCCCCATAGGGAAATTCAATCAAAAAGATTTCTACCAAAGATCATGTTTATGTGTGCAATTGCAAGGCCTATCTTTTCTCCTAATGGGGAGTGTTTATTTGATGGGAAAATAGGAATATGGCCATTCACACATCTTGTTCCGGCATTGAGATCATCCAAAAATAGAAGGATGGGGGATTTAGAAGTCAAATCAATTCAATCAATAACTAAGGAACAAACAAGGTTGATGTTGCTTGATAATATCTTACCCGCAATTAGAGCTAAGTGGCCACAAGGTTTTTCGAAGACTATATACATATAACAAGACAATGCCAAACCCCACATATTAGATGAAGACATCATTTTTAGACAAGCTTCAACACTTGAAGGTTTTGACATCCATTTAATCCAACAACCCCTTAATTCCCCCGACATGAATGTACTTGACTTGGCATTTTTTAGATCAATACAAGCTTTGCAACATCAAAAAGCATCATACAATTATGCGCAATTAACAAGTTCGGTCTCGAAAGCCTTTCCAAACATGGAAATCAAAACATGTAGAAATGCATGGATAACATTACAAGTATGCAGAATTCAAGTGTTCAAGAGATAGGGTGGTATTGATTACTCAATACCACACATGGGTAAAAGCAAGTCGGCAAGGGAAGGAAGATTGCCAGATTATTTACATGTGGACTATGAATTAGTGGATAAGGTTGTACATCATCTTAGTTCAAGGGTTTATAATGCTTTCCTTAGTGAATTAGTGTCACATATGGGGGTGGAAATTGAAAACCTAATGACGAGTTTTACGCCAACAACCATACATGTTCAACCAAGTAATAACACATCCACAACCATCGCTTCAACATTTAACATGGCATAGATCAAACATGGAAATCAACAATGCAACATTATGGGAATCAACAATGCAACATTTTGGAAATCAACGATGCTTTTGTAACATGTAAATAGTAGAACATCAATGCTTTAGGAACATGTAATATGTGGAACATTGTTAAGGGGAAAGCTTTTGTAACATGTAAATAGTAGAACATCAATGCTTTAGGAACTTGTAATATATAGAACATTGTTAAGGGGAATGTAATGGTATATAAATGCTTTTGTAACATGTAAATAGTAGAACACACATTGTTCAAGAAACATGCACACTCAATGCCCTCAAGATATATGTTTCACCATAGTTTCCACACAAAGAAAGATATGAAGGGTTCCCCACGAATAAATATTCGGGCATACCCAACATATAATCGAAGTTAAGAAACATTCGGTATGAGTTCCTTCATCATTGGGTATAAAAAACCAATACCAACACATCATGGGAACTCATGTAAGCTTCACAACAACACATCATGGGAACTCATGTAAGCTTCATAACACACCAATACCAACACATCAAAGTTACTTCATCATTGGGCATAACAAAACAATACCTACTCCCCTCAGGAAATACGTTTCACCATAGTTGCTACACAAAGGAAGATATTAAGGGTTCGCCACAAATAAATGGAGTATTTAGGCATACCCGACATATTTTCAAAGGTAACAAACATCCAGCAACAAATACAATAAAATTCCAAAACACACATTCAAAATCCAGCATCATACACATTAAGGTTCCTAGCATCAAACACAAGTAAACCAAATTAAGAGATAGGTTTGAGAATAATACTGAAGTTGTGAAGTCCTGTGTTTCATCAGAGTCATGTACATTAGTACACAACTATGAATCCATTGCTATATCAGGCTTATAAGCTGGGATTGAGATTTCGAGCATTGAATTTCCAGTGTCATCATATTGAAAATCATCATTCGCATCATCATCATTATAGCCGCGAGTTGATTCAGATTCTTAAACTGTTTTGAAAGGCATAAACTATTTGTACCACATTTCAAACATTGTTTTTGGCTCATCATCTTCATTTTCAGATTTTAGTGGAAACTTAACAGGAGAACATGAGGCAGCTCTTTAACCAAAAATTTTTATGGTTTTTAATGCAAGCATCTTTGCTACATCATCCTGGGTTAAGCGCGGAGGCGCAAATCTTTCCATACACGCCTCTCTATCAGGCGAATCAGGGACAAATAAATCCAACTGAGAATCAGTTATTTAAGAACTGATGTCTGTGAAACATAAAAAGGCTAACTTAATAAGTACTCTCCAAAAATGATAATGAAAAACATGCAAAAACACCATAATTAATTTTGTTAAACATACTAGATCGAACGATAAATATCGAACCATGTGCAGCACTCAAAGGAAGTTCAGCAATCAAAACTGTTTATGAACATGTCCAGCTATCATACCAGCAAAAAGCATGCAGAAAAGAATTATATTCCACAAAAGGAAAACGAATCAGAACACAGGAACTGTACAAAAGATCTGAAAGAAAGCATAAAAATAGAAATGGGACATTTTGTGTGAATTGGCCCAAAATAGAAATGTCCCATTTTGTGTGAATAGGAGGGAGCATTTATTTATCAAATGTAATAATTTTTTTATAAACATATTGTCTTTTATGTATTTATCATATTTATTTATCAAATCTAATATAATTTATCACATATTGTTTTTGCTAACAAATCGAGTCAAGTCTCCCAGACCGGAATGTGTTGTTTTGGATGTGAATTCGGCTGTTGAAGTGTCTGAGTACCAAATGAGTGGCAAAATACCTACAAAACAAACAGAGTTACTTGTCCGAAGGCTGCTTCCCGCAAAGCCCCTCCGACGCTTAAGTCAGTGGTCGTTTAATGAAACGAGTAATGAAAGCTAGAAAGAGTAGTTATTGAGAGAGAAAAAACGTACCCTAAATGGCATTAAATACGAGTATTCATAGAGCAATAAACAAACTGGTTGACTATTCCAAGGGTATATTTAGTAATTTCACTTTACGGGTGGGTTTGACTAAATCAGCTGGGCCTTTTGACCTAGCCCATGCATTTGGGGTTGGTTGAGCCAATAACATTAGCCCCACGCACAGAGGCCGTCTAAGCATGAACGTTGGTGGGCTTTGGGCGGAAAAGATTAAGGATTTCTAAGAGTAATGGTTCCTTGGGGGTCAAGTGAGTTATTCCCCCTAAACTAGGGGAGTCCGAGTAACATGTAATAGAGGTCGAATACACATGTTGCTGAATAGGGCATTTTACCTTGACCCTTGGGTGTCCGAGTACAAAACCAAGAGGGTCGAATAAGAATTGGCCGATTAGAGGCACCCCTATTCCTTGGGGTGTCCGAATACTAATGTCTAAATGGTCGAACATAGCAAGCCGAATAGGGAAGCTTCTACATTTAACTGGCCGAATAGGAACACCTCACTCCTCTTGGGTGTACGAATAAGATTCCTACAGTGGCCAGACCCTGCGGTGTCCGAATACTTGTCCAGCTAAATAGGGGAACTCACCCTTTAGGACTGAAGAATAGATGCCATGGCCATGAGATGGACGAATAGGGCAATAGCAGAATAGGGTTCCTTAAATGAGCCTCTAGGTGTCCGGCTATTAGCATGGGAGTGCTGAATATGTTCTTGATCGAATAAAGATTCTTCCGCCCCCTAAAATATGGGAAGACTTGATGTGAAAGTGGCCGAATAAGAATATGGCCGAATAGAAACATCACCCTTTCCCTTGGGGTGTCCGAATACCATATAAGAATTGCCGAATATTCTTGTGGTCGAATTCTATTGTCTTTTTCATATGATAATAAGCTCCAAGATAGATGTGAGACAACTACGTTTTTTAGGACTCTTGGGCTAATAAGCACCAAGCTTGAAGCATAGCTCGAACCCCTTAGGAGTTCATCCCTAAAAAGGGCCGAATTGAGCATGCACCTGCCGAATAAGGAAGGGTGCCGAATAGAACGAGCCACCCTCCCCATGAGGTGTCCGACTCGTTGTTGAGGGGCTCATAAGCCCCAGGTTGAATCAAGAACACTTGGGCTAATGAGCCCCAAGTTTGAAATATAGTTCGGACCCCTAAGCAATCCATCCATGAAAGGGGCCGAATAGAGCATGCATCTGCCGAATAAGGCAGGGTGCCGAATAGAGCGAGACACCCTCCCCATGAGGTGTCCGACTCCTTGGTAGGGGGCTACTGATGCCCAAGTTGAATCAAGAGCACTTGGGCTAATGAGCCCCAAGTTTGAAATATAGTTCCAACCCCTAAGGAGTCCATCCATGAAAGAGGCGGAATAGAGCATGGACCTACCAAATAAGGCAGGGTCCTGAATAGAACTAGCCACCCTCCTCCTGAGGTGTCCGGCTTCTTGGTGGGGGGGCTAATGAGCCCCAAGTTGAATCAAGAGCACTTGGGGTAACGAGCCTCAAGTTGGAAACAAAGTTCGAACCCCTTTAAAGTTCATCCATGGAAGTGGCCGAATAGAGCATTAGACGTTCCAACTCCCATGATAAACCGAACATTTCATTTCCCAAAGAAACTCATTGGTTTGAGTTGCTTCGATAATTGTGCCAATCGTATTGTTTCACTCTTTTCTCCTATAAATATGAGACTTGTGAATTCATTTGCCTCACCTCATCCTTTTTCTTTTCTAGAGCTTTTCCAAGATTCTCAAGAATTCTTTTTATTTTCGAAGCTTTCCTTCTTCAAGACTCTTTTTGACTTTCCAAGTACATTCCTTCTCCGGCTTTGTATAAAAATAATGGTCGATTCTTCTTTTTCTTAATTTAACTTTGACGATTTTGATGTACAAACTGACTTTTGACCGTATATGCAACACCCCTGAATTTCCGACCCTCTGAACGGAACCAAAACCGAAAGAGAACGGCGGAAATTCAGGTGTTACATTTAAAATAAAATGAAATAAATAAAGATATTAAGTTTTAAGTTTGATTAAAGACGTTATGGGAGATCTTCCAAACAAAATCCTACGAAAATTTCGGCAGCATCTGCCTTGAATTTTAACGCCCCAAAAGAATTAAACAAACATTAACCCATCATGAAGGAGAGGCATTAATAGCCTTGTAACAAATCGCGGCGGAAAGATCATCGCCAAAACCTCTGTCGACATGCTAAGCATGGATCGTGGTGCCCATGTAAACACTAGGGTTTTCCAAAAACATAACCAACTATACAAGTCATTCGAGATGCTATAACGAAATATAAAACGAAATAAATGTTTGCAGCGGAACGAATTACATCAAAGGAGGGCACGCGCCTCAAACCAAAGCATACTCAATTACAAATTAAAATCCACATGTATTGTCAAAAATTAGAACATGGCTCGCGTCAAGGTTCTCACTCAAAACCCCCCCGTATGCAAAGCAAAGAAACTCCAAAAACCTGCAGGTGCTATCTATGATACCCCTACTGCTCAACGTAAGGTCATAGACCAACGTGTCATAGCAGGGCCATCAAAGATAAGCCATCAACAAGGAAACAACAGTACACGTCAGTAACTAACAATGAATTATGCATATGTAACCAATAAACAATTTCGACAAAGCAAGGTGAGGAAGACATCCCAACGTGTAAACCTCTACTCCATCTATTTCTCAATTCAATATACTTCGCAATATCTTCACCGTCTTCTATCTCTTCAATTGCTTTTATATATCCTCTTATGTGACTAGAGGCCACCATATTGGGGTTTGCAAGACCCACATGGCAACACCTCAGCCAAGGACGGTGACGGCCATGCCGGTGCCCAATGGCAAAGTATGATCATACCCCCGTACAGCGACCATATATAGATGGTCCATGCCTTCGGGAACTAATCCAGCTGGGGTACCAATCCAGTGGAGTCACAGTAATTATCCAACTTAGTATCTCATCAATAAGGGACTCATTCCCATTCATCTCATATAATCCATCATTCTACTCTTGTGATATCACCACCCATTCTCTACTATTTCTATAACTGGCTCACACTTGTAACACTGACTTAATAATATTAAATAGCAAAATAAATCCAACGCAGCTCATATAATATTGGTACACAAAGAAAACATATTTATGATGCAAGAATTAGCTACTGCGTGTACTTACCTGCAGCTGCAAGACAACAAGTCGCAAAAATCACTTCGAAAGAGGTTCTTACACCCCTCTTATGAACCGGGCACCTATACACGTTAAAAGTAAGACTAATAAGCCTACTTCACATCATTCAAGGAGCACTTACTCCATACAAACTACACTATTAGCCGAACAAGTTTCAATTCAAACTAATGCGCATTCTAAACACCCTCATGTAATAAATTCAACCCATGTTCACACATGAACTATCATCAATTCCAATCAAACCATAACATTAGAGTCCAATGAATTCTACACAAAGATGTGTTCAAGTGAACTAACGCGACTCTATGCTTGTGCTTTAATCAAACTACTAATGGGAAAGTTTAGGGACGCATAATATATGATATTACACCAAATCATCAATCATATTACTTATGGTAGTGATGATTTATTACTTTTCCAAGGTTTTAGAATAAAACGATTAAGAATAAATTAAATTTGTAGCTTGACGAATAAATGACGATTCGTATAACTTGGGTCTAAGTCGTATAATTTAGCATCACAATTGAACATATCAATATAACAACCAAGCTCAAAACTAACCACCTCATCAAACGACTATAACCACGACAATACTTTCATTAATGACAATCGCGACCTTAATCTTTCTTAGTAATTATTATTATCTTTTATTATACAACAATGGGTATCAACAATACTAGTCAAAACACCATGATAAATGTCATATAAACGATAACTAGCCACCATTCATCCACAATGTCACATATACAAGCTTATACCAGATTTTTAATTAATAAAACACAATCCAAGCCACAAAAGTAGTACATACTACTTTTAAATTCATCAATCCTAATTTATTCAAGTTCAATTCAAACTTGCTAATACTAACTCACTTCAAATTCTATCAAATTAAAACTTAATCTAAGTTAAGATTCATGAATTTACCCAAAATACTACATTTGAATTCATCACAATATAAACCCTAACTTATTTATGTTCAACTTGACTCCTAACTCTACCCAAATCAATTTAGAGTATAATTTACAATTAAATTTATGAGTAACATCAACATTCATATAATAACTAAAAATTATAAGAAAAGAAGATAACATTAAGTAGAAGTTTAGATATCTCACAAAGAGGGGAAAGAGGAGTGAAGAATTTGCACAAGGAGGGTGTTCAGGCGGCAGCAACGGCGGCGGCAGGTGGCGTTGGGCGGCCTGGTCGCGCGTGGTCTGGGTTCCAGGCTGCCTAGTCGTGTGTGGTCTTGAATGTGAGTATGGTGGTTGTAAAAGTAGTGTTGGGTGAGTAAAAATGGTGGGTGTAGTATGAAGAAGATAATGGAGTAAGAAGGAGAACTCAAAGATGAAGAAGAAAGAGTGAATGACGGCTCACTCATCAAAACAAGGGTTTTTACTTCAAAAAAAACAAAAACCCTAACCCACAATTACTTTGGGTTATTCTACTCACAAGGCCCATAAATTTTAACCCGAAAAGTTAAAATGAAACTTCGTTTGGGTCGAGTTTAAGAACGAAACTATTATAACTATTATTAACTTTACTCAATTTTATTTAACTAATAATCTTCCGTATAATTAGACGTGTTTAACGTTTAGTTAATAAATATTTATGGGTTCCAAATATTAAATTTACGATATTTAATAATAATGTATAAAGAAATTATTTTTTAATCGCCACTTAAATTATAATTAAATAACATTAAAATTTGCGGGGTGTTACAGACTACCCCCCTTAAAAGAAGTTTCGTCCCCGAAACTGGGGTAACGAGAGTACAAATGCTGAAAATTTATATTTCTAGTAACTCGGGAAGGTGTTTTATCTATCTCAAGCTCATGAATTGACTTAAGAATCGTGTCCTTATCGACACCATTGACACAAGGATACTCAATCTATCAAATATATTTATTCATGTTTCATTTCGAGTGTTTGTAATCACCTACATTGACCCAACAACTAATCACAAGCATGTAAATATCGCACTGTTTAATTAAAACAATTAATCGAAAACATGTAGATATCACACAATTTGGTTCAAACAATCAATCAAAAGCATGAAAATTGCAATAGATTGTTATCATAGACGAGAAAACGCATGCAAACACGCGAAAATCTAACGTATTCTACCCCCCTTAAGAACTTAGTTACGACCCCGTAACTCACTAACCTCAGGAAAAAGGTGTGGGTATTTCTCACGCATAGAATCCTCGGTTTCCCACGTTGCCTTCTGTGTGCGCTGGTTAGCCCATAGAACTTTCACCATCTTTATATCTTTCCTCCTCGTACTGCGCACCTTAGAATCTAAGATCTCAATAGGTTTTTCTTCATAAGACAAATTCTCATCAAGGTCTAAGGGTTCGGGGTCTAGCACACGCGGCTTATAAAGTGTATTACTTGAGATCGTAACAACACGAAATGTCCTGTTATCTATATTCTTTAAACAACTTTTCCACTTCTACACGACCACCTAAGGTCGTACTTTGTGATAATCTTGCGATGTACGAAAGGTTCAACTATCGTAACTTAGGCCATAAATGGGGGTAAAATATCAAAACAACAAAGTCTCAAAAGTAAGGAATATAAAGTTGCTCAACACTTAACTCGTATTACCATTAAGCGCCCTTGACTTAAGGATACGTGATTCTTACAAAACTGATTGGTTATCAACCCCAAATTGATTCACCATTAACTTTACTTATCATATCATAACCCTAACTTTTTACTTGACATGAAATGTTCTTTTCACTAATCATGTATTGATCAAATTATTTTATAACATATTAAATTATACATCATGACTCGATTAGTAGATTAACAAATCAAATTAATAACTCTGAGCATAATACATGTTTCAAGTGTATGATCCAATTATATGTACCACATTTTTGCAAGTTACCGTAGCTAATAATTATACGCTCACAACCATCATACTAATACACATATCATAATTGTTTAACAATACTCTCCTTTATCCATCATGATATCGCATTCTAATAACGATAATATGAGGATGATTTAGAATCAGGAATGGCAACATAGAGGTCACCAACATTTTTTTCAGTTGTTCATTTACCATACGACTAGATATGTTGAAAGTATAGGATTTATATCAAGATAAAATCGCGAACTAATGTATGACTAAAGTAATGCATCATGTACATATATAACAATAGTACTAAAGATGGCATTTTATGTATACATCACAAGAATTTCCAATATAAATAGCAAAGCAGTCATCAATCATACAAGTTTGATAAAGTTGCGATACCGATACTAATTTCACAATATCTAATCTACACCATAACATTTTCATCACGACACTACCTCTAACTAGTTATAACACCGTTATCTCAACCATATGACTGTTACATCAACAATCCTAACACAATACTAAAGTACAAACAACACAAAGCTAACAAAATAATGCAGCACTTGAAATTTTGCATCACAATTATTCCCCTGCAAATAAGTGAGATTCAATCACCCTTCAACCTAAGATGCGAACTTAGAAATGACAACTTTAACATAAATGTTTGTATCAAAACACGTTAAAATTTCAAAACTCTTTTTATTACATGCTTATTACGACCCAATGAATTAGTAACATCAAATCAAAACACTTCTTGACACCAGTGCTAAAATTATCTAACTCTATTTATCGCATAACAATGATTTTGTATAATAATTGTTTAGGACATAATTCTTTATCTCGCTTCATCTCTCAAATTATAACTATTCACATATTCATTTTCATTTCTTCAATATTTAGATTTGAAACGCTTCTGACTTTTATTAGGACTACATTATCTTCATGAAGTCACTCTTCAAACATAATTTACCACGTATCACACCAATCATTATTAAAACAGAAACATATGTAAAGTCGGCTTTATTTGGAGTCTCATATAAGTGTTATCATTTTAAAACACTAGCAAGATAAGTGGTGATCAATGAGATACTCTAAAGTACTTAAAATATTTACTTGTATCTTATGTGTGCAAAGACGCTCATTTCACCTCATCATTAGATTATTCAATCCTTATGTCTTGTAACTGCCCAGAAGGTCATGAGAAGACAATTTTTATTTTTTTTTTTTTAATATCACTGAATCTATTCTTCTTTTTTTTTCTTTCTTTTTTTTTTTATAAAAAAAAATTTCAATTATTATTCTATTTAGTTAACGCTTTAAAATCACCATGATTCTTCTTCACATAATCATCTGATTAAAAAAATTATCACGCATATAAGCATTTATTAAGACTAAATTATCAGTCTTTACTCATCAATAGTGCTCTCTCGTATCAATCCATAGGCCCCTCACGTGCGATTTGTTTATGATTATTATTCTTTAACTATCCACCTTAAATAAAGTTACCAATTTATGTAAGAAAAGATATATTACGTATCTACGAAATACAATCTAAAACCAGAGGATTTGCGAATAACACGTTTCTCCTTTAATACTCAAACTCATGTGTCTTTAAGAAGGAAAAAAAAAAACCCATATTTCGTCTGAAGAACCACATCAACTCGTTTTTGACAAAAGTGTAGTGATTTTAAAGTCGTTATCACATGACAAACATGAAATACTATATTAATTATGATGAGAGTTGGATGCTTACAAAATCAAAATCAATAACAGGGGACCCTTATAGTGTATACTTCATCAAAATATCTATAAACTAAATAACTCAGGCTAATAGGTTGACTATCGTTTTTACTCTCACCCGATTCTTAAGGTCTCACTACATACATAAGATGTTTAGGAAACGTTATATGTTACATCAACCAATTTAAAGCATCAGTCTCAATCACCGTATGAGTTTGGAAAACGTTATTGGTAGACACGATTATGCCACACAAAAACTCAACACCAATACTCAAATGTTTTAACAAGGCATGGATGAAGTTGATGTAGTAATGGTAGTAAAATCATTCAACGTAGTGTTAAATGACCATAGCCTACCATATATTATAACTTTTACTAATAAATAATAACATGATATAAGTCAATTTCAAGACATTTTCATATAGAAAAGTTTCAGGAAATACTTGTATACTACTAAAACTCCTATTTAAAAGAGAAAAACCCCACTTTAATATTTAAACAACTCAATTGACTTTTGAAGTACTTATTTTAGCTTGACAATTATATCTCAGAAAAACAGTCAAAGACTCAACACTTTACCTTAAAACGTTAGTGAGTTTTATATATGTAGATGAGAACTTTAGTTCTGCAACTGAATCATTATTTAAGTTACACATTTAGGAAGACATTCTACAATAAAATATTGAACGAGAACAATAGAGTATTCATAATGATTCAATCACCACATTCATGACTATCCCATCTATAAAATCCTTCAACTCAATCGTGACAACCCATTAATACTATAATTGGATTATCAGCTTAACCAATGTTTTCAAAATGATCCATACTACGATAAACATGTAATTCTCTAAGTCTTTGCACTTAATCCAAGGAACACGACACAAGCCAATCCAATGTACTATACTAATATGATACTTAATACTATTGATAACTAAAAAAAAATACAACGAAAAGTTGGTGTGGTCGATGGTCGAACCCACCATAGTGTAGAATGGTCATCATCACGTCCTGACTCTCACACTTGGGAGACATTTTCAAAATCTAATTGAAAGTCATTTATATAACATATTAGGGTTGGTTAGACATTACTCCGAACTGTACTTGATACTTTCGTGCTCTTGTATGAGTTAAATAATTAATCTTTCACGTTATCGGGTACATAATCTCTTTACTTAAACATACTCTAGGCTTTTACATCACTTCTTGATTATAATCCATGACTCGATGCATGACTATATAAAAAATAAAAAAAACTCACACTCATGCTACCACTTTATTTACATAAATCACCAGCTTGACTTCAAAAACTATAATATTATCCTTAATATATGATCAAGACTTTATTTACAGGCTATCATATCAATTATCTAACTAATCAACTTCATTTATAATCACGTGTAAATATTATCCTATTATTTATTTATTTATTTATTTATTATTTTTTTTTAAATTCCTCATCCTTATTCGTGTTTACACTACTTACAATCATACTTGCGCAACCATTAACAATCTTCAAAAGAATTATGGTCACCACATTCTTTGTAATGACGAACGGATGTACTTGACAAATGAAATGTTCAAACAAACAAATAAACATTGGATTTATGTGTAAGATCAATATCGAACTCGTAAACTTTGCGAAAACAATTAACATGAACAAATATTCAAGCGCATAAGACCAAAGTTTATACTATCCTTACCATCAAAAGGAAATACCAGTTACAACCAACTTCTCTATAAGTCCATTATCCATACATTGTTTGCCGTAATTAATACCTATTATGCAACTCATGAATTGTCCAACATACGTAACAATTGTCATTAGTACTCGGATAACACATAAATCACCTCTACTTAATTGATTAGCATCATATCATCATTCGAACCACAATCATAACTTTTAATTATAAAAAAAATAACATACATGAAAATAAGTCTTAAAATAAGCTAAACAAACTGTTTATTTACCTATTCACGTGCAATGATAATCATTATGCATGACAATGTAATATGCACCTATCCCATATCTACCCAAACTCTCAAAGCAGGTTAACTTCGAAAACAAAACAATGATCAACATTAGAGAAAACACGAAGTGTTTAGGAAAGATAGGAACCACTGGCTCTGATACCACCTGTAACACCTCTGAATTTTCGACCCTCTGAACGGAACCAAAACCGAAAGAGAACGGAGGAAATTCGGGTGTTACATTTAAAATAAAATGAAATAAATAAAGATAATAAGTTTTAAGTTTGATTAAAGACGTTATGGGAGATCTTCCAAACAAAATCCTACGAAAATTTCGGCAGCATCTGCGTTGAATTTTAACGCCCCAAAAGAATTAAACAAACATTAACCCATCATGAAGGAGAGGCATTAATAGCCTTGTAACAAATCGCGGCGGAAAGATCATCGCCAAAACCTCTGTCGACATGCTAAGCATGGATCGTGGTTCCCATGTAAACACTAGGGTTTTCCAAAAACATAACCAACTCTACAAGTCATTCGAGATGCTATAACGAAATATAAAACGAAATAAATGTTTGCAGCGGAACGAATTACATCAAAGGAGGGCACGCGCCTCAAACCAAAGCATACTCAATTACAAATTAAAATCCACATGTATCGTCAAAAATTAGAACATGGCTCGCGTCAAGGTTCTCACTCAAAACCCCCCGTATGCAAAGCAAAGAAACTCCAAAAACCTGCAGGTACTATCTATGATACCCCTACTGCTCAACGTAAGGTCATGGACCAACGTGTCATAGCAGGGCCATCAAAGATAAGCCATCAACAAGGAAACAACAGTACACGTCAGTAACTAACAATGAATTATGCATATGTAACCAATAAACAATTTCGACAAAGCAAGGTGAGGAAGACATCCCAACGTGTAAACCTCTACTCCATCTATTTCTCAATTCAATATACTTCGCAATATCTTCACCGTCTTCTATCTCTTCAATTGCTTTTATATATCCTCTTATGTGACTAGAGGCCACCATATTGGGGTTTGCAAGACCCACATGGCAACACCTCAGCCAAGGACGGTGACGGCCATGCCGGTGCCCAATGGCAAAGTATAATCATACCCCCGTACAGCGACCATATATAGATGGTCCATGCCTTCGGGAACTAATCCAGCTGGGGTACCAATCCAGTGGAGTCACAGTAATTATCCAACTTAGTATCTCATCAATAAGGGACTCATTCCCATTCATCTCATATAATCCATCATTCTACTCTTGTGATATCACCACCCATTCTCTACTATTTCTATAACTGGCTCACACTTGTAACACTGACTTAATAATATTAAATAGCAAAATAAATCCAACGCAGCTCATATAATATTAGTACACAAAGAAAACATATTTATGATGCAAGAATTAGCTACTGCGTGTACTTACCTGCAGCTGCAAGAGAACAAGTCGCAAAAATCACTTCGAAAGAGGTTCTTACACCCCTCTTATGAACCGGGCACCTATACACGTTAAAAGTAAGACTAATAAGCCTACTTCACATCATTCAAGGAGCACTTACTCCATACAAACTACACTATTAGCCGAACAAGTTTCAATTCAAACTAATGCGCATTCTAAACACACTCATGTAATAAATTCAACCCATGTTCACACATGAACTATCATCAATTCCAATCAAACCATAACATTAGAGTCCAATGAATTCTACATAAAGATGCGTTCAAGTGAACTAACGCGACTCTATGCTTGTGCTTTAATCAAACTACTAATGGGAAAGTTTAGGGACGCATAATATATGATATTACACCAAATCATCAATCATATTACTTATGGTAGTGATGATTTATTACTTTTCCAAGGTTTTAGAATAAAACGATTAAGAATAAATTAAATTTGTAGCTTGACGAATAAATGACGATTCGTATAACTTGGGTCAAAGTCATATAATTTAGCATCACAATTGAACATATCAATATAACAACCAAGCTCAAAACTAGCCACCTCATCAAACGACTATAACCACGACAATACTTTCATTAATGACAATCGCGACCTTAATCTTTCTTAGTAATTATTATTATCTTTTATTCTACAACAATGGGTATCAACAATACTAGTCAAAACACCATGATAAATGTCATCTAAACGATAACTAGCCACCATTCATCCACAATGTCACATGTATAAGCTTATACAAGATTTTTAATTAATAAAACACAATCCAAGCCACAAAAGTAGTACATACTACTTTTAAATTCATCAATCCTAATTTATTCAAGTTCAATTCAAACTTGCTAATACTAACTCAGTTCAAATTCTATCAAATTACAACTTAATCTAAGTTAAGATTCATGAATTTACCCAAAATGCTACATTTGAATTCATCACAATATAAACCCTAACTTATTTATGTTCAACTTGACTCCTAACTCTACCCAAATCAATTTAGAGTATAATTTACAATTAAATTTATGAGTAACATCAACATTCATATAATAACTAAAAATTATAAGAAAAGAAGATAACATTAAGTAGAAGTTTAGATATCTCACAAAGAGGGGAAAGAAGAGTGAAGAATTTGCACAAGGAGGGTGTTCAGGCGGCAGCAGCGGCGGCGGCAGGTGGCGCTGTGCGGCCTGGTCGCGCGTGGTCTGGGTTCCGGGCTGCCTAGTCGCGTGTGGTCTTGAATGTAAGTATGGTGGTTGTAAGAGTAGTGTTGGGTGAGTAAAAATGGTGGGTGTAGTATGAAGAAGATAATGGAGTAAGAAGGAGAACTCAAAGATGAAGAAGAAAGAGTGAATAACGGCTCACTCATCAAAACAAGGGTTTTTACTTCAAAAAAAAAACAAAAACCCTAACCCACAATTACTTTTGGTTATTCTACTCACAAGGCCCATAAATTTTAACCCGAAAAGTTAAAATGAAACTTCGTTTGGGTCGAGTTTAAGAACGAAACTATTATAACTATTATTAACTTTACTCAATTTTATTTAACTAATAATCTTCCGTATAATTAGACGTGTTTAACGTTTAGTTAATAAATATTTATGGGTTCCAAATATTAAATTTCCGATATTTAATAATAATGTATAAAGAAATTATTTTTTAATCGCCACTTAAATTATAATTAAATAACATTAAAATTTGCGGGGTGTTACAGTATATAAATACGTAACTGAGAATCATATAAATGAGTCATGTATGGAATCCCCTATACGTTATCTAAATCTTACAACCCCTCACGTGGGAGCCTACTATTGCCTTTGCCCCCGGACATTTTAACGTTGATTTTTGTAAACTCGAGGGTATAAAGGTTGTTCCCCCTCCTATAGGCCGTATCCATCTGCAGAAGTACAAATGGCGCCTACCTAAACTGAAAAGGCTATAGATTTAGGTCAGATCCCAAGCTACAAGGGAACGAAGTATGCTGTTGGTTTGGGGCTAGTTTATTAGGCCATCTTGGAACTCGTCCTTGGATTAAGAGTTATCCTTGATCCGGGAGAAGTGGGCTTTACCCGATGAATACTCTCTGGTGAAGCCAAGGAAAAAGGACTACATAAAGGATGTACCCGACGGGTGTATCGACATATATAAGGACGCGATGGAGACGGGTTTGAGATTTCCTCTTCGTCCTTTTCCCGAGGAGGTCCTTAACGCCTATAATATTGCACTGTCCAAATTATACCCCAATGCGTGGGGCTTTATAATAGCTTTTATTATGATATGCAAAGCTATAGGAGTAGAGCCGACTTTAACGACGTTCAAATATACCTTTAGGCTTAGAAGGTGTGCAGCGGCACAAGGTCTAGGCTGGGTGACCTTCTAGCATCAGTCCGGTTTTTTGATAGTAGAAAAACTGAAAAACAGCATGAAGCGTTTCTGAAATGACTTCGTCTTCTTGTACAGGGCCGAACCATGGACGGTCAAGAGTCATGATGAAAAGCTGAATCTCCAATTTGATAAAAACGTTTGTCAACGCAATTTTGATGAATATTTGGTCATGCTACTAAAGAAGTAGAATTAGGGGAATTTAAACCCAATTTTGTACAGAGAAACTGTGTCGTTAATAAATCCACCTTCGAAACGATCTATTTTTATCTGCCTTAGCACTTAGTCCGAAATACCATCAGGGTGAGTTTAGAGCTCTTAACTTTTACTCGTTACTTATTCGGCTACTAACCCCTCTTAGGTTCTTTGCAGTTGTAGCCTTTGAGGAACTTCAAATAAAATATCCCAAAATCATGAATGCACTCAAGTTCACCCAAATAATGGTCGAGTCACGCAAAAGAAAGGTGTAGACAGATAAGAGAACTCTTCCTCCACCTACAAAGGTATTAGGACCACCATTTTATATCCGTCTACTTAATTCTAAAGAGTTAATCCCTTGTTGTCCGGCTTCCGTTCATTAATAACCTTTGTTTATTGCAGAATGATAAGAACAAAAACCTTCTTGAGGAGTCAACCCAACCCTTTTCTAGCGGTGCTACGGACTCGACTGATGCTCCCTCGACCCAGCCTGCCAAAAGACAGAAGTCGCTCCTGCCGAAAGGAGACACTAGCAAAGGGAAGGCTACGGGGGGCTCGAGGGAGAAAAGGAAAGAGAAGGCGGTGGTGGCAGAGGATTCTGAGTATGAGATGACCCGTCGGGACATGGGGTTTGTTTACTGTTCAGACCAGACCTTCTCTGACCTATCTCCGAAGAACCTCAGGGTCTATTGGAGGAAATCGATGGGGCAGCTCGTCTTGGATAAAGACCTAAAGAAGCTGGGGTCGGTTCCAGCCAAAACGAGGGTAAATGAGCTGCTTTCCCTCTAAGCTGAGGTACAACACTTATTTTTGTATATTTGGCAAGGCTTTGCTTATTTTGCTTAACACTTTGTTCTGTTGCAGATGAATATTCGTATGTAATTCGAAATCACAACGGCACTCGGGTCAGAGACCACGGAGCCCGACCTTAAGGCGGCTAACAAGAGTATCAATGAGCTCAATGCCAAATTAATCATAAAAAATGATCAAGTTATGAACCTGACCCAAGAAAACAAGGGTCTCCAACACTCATTGGGGAGCATGTAGGAGAAGTTTCGTTTCCTAAAGAAAGCGGTGCTTATCAAGGAGAAGCAACTATCCTTGAAAAAGAGGATAGCTAAAGAGTGACTGGGGACCGAGGAGGGCAGGTAGTTCGTCGGTCGTCTCGGTGTCGATGCGGTAAGACAAGAGATGCCAGTCAAAGAGCTTATGCTTGAATATGCCCACGAGAAGCTTCAGGCCACCCTGGACTGGGTGACCCTCAATAGTGCAAACGACACCGAGTATGATAGGGAAACTCATCAGGCCACAGAGGAATTGAAGGAACTTAAAGCTGAATGGCCTGATGAAGACGATGTTGTTGAACGTATGGCCTGGGAGAAGGTTTTTTCCGAGGAAGAGGAGAAGAGAATCATAGATGTAGATTTTGTTCACTATGATATCTCGATTCCTTCTCGGCCACCTACACCCCAAACATCCCCTGTACAGGTCGTCCCCCTATTGTCTTCACCTACCTCGGCTTCGCCGGCCTATCTGGGGGCGGTCAGGCGTCTGCGGCCGGAGAAGAGGAGATCGACCCCCTCTTTTCTGTTGACGAGCTGCTGGATGAGTAAGCCATAGCTAATGATGATGAAGAAGATGATGATTATGATAATGATGATGATGATGATCGTGGACTCCAGTCCTCTTGTACCTTTTTTCTTTTTGTTTTTCTAGGTTACGGCCTTTGTAAACAAACGATATTTTTTTAATGTACTTGTTTTTTTAGTGCACTTGTCTTTTTTTCTTTGATTTTGTTTTTAAGTTTTTAATTTCATGCTTAGCCAATTTTGTTTAGCTTTCAAAATTTTGAATTACAAGCTCATTATATGAGCCCAATACAAATTTCAACATCTTCACGGTGTGTCTGAATCCAGTTTGTGTTGGGGATCGACGCTTTTAGATGTAGAATTTCTTTAGGTGGTCTGAATTCCAAGGCCTTGGTAGAATCTTTCCGTTCTCTTCTAATTCGTATGTCACCGGCCTGACAACACGAGTGACTCTGAAGGGTCCATCCCAAATCCTTCCAAGTTTCCCTTTTTCCAGAATTTTTCCCGTTGCCTCTATTTTTTTCAAAACAAGGTCTCCCACTTGAATTTCCCTCGGCCTCACCAGTTTGTTGAATTGCCTAGTCATTCTCTGTTTTTGAGCTATGGCCTTTAAGAATGCATTGCCCCTTGTCTTCGGCAGCAAGACAAGGTTAATCTGGTTATTTTCATCGTTCTTGTACACATCATAGTACGTGAGCCTTGTGGAAGGTATTCCGACTTCCACAAGAAGGACTACTTCAGTGCCGAATACAAGTGAGAATAGGGTGTGACTTGTGAATTCCATCAATATTGTTCAGCTTGCTCATAATACTCCTGGTAGTTTTTCCACCCAGTTACCACGGTTTCGCTCAAGTTTTTTCTTTATGTCGTTTAGGATGGTTTTATTCTCATATTCAACTTGCCCATTAGTTTGAGGGCGAGCCACTTAAGAAAACCAAGTTTGAATGTTGAACCGTCTACAATATTCTCTTGTTGTGGCGCTATTGAACTGCTTACCGTTGCTTGAGATGAGTACTTGAGGGACACCGTATCGGGTTATGATATTCCTCCAGATGAATAGATAAACTTTTTTGTACATAATAGAACTTAGGGCTTCGTCCTTGACATATTTGGTAAAGTAGTCAATAGCAACCAAGACAAATTTGCACTGCCCACTAGCCGGGGGGGAAGGGTCCCAGGAGATCGATTCCCCACCTGTCGAATGGCAAGACAACTTGCATGCGGGAAAGATAATTGGTAGGCCGGCGAGGCACCTCCCTATAAAACTGGCATTTCTCACAAGCTTCACCGATTTCTCTGCATCGACCTTTAGGCTCAGCTAGTAATACCCATTTCTCAAAACTTTACCAATGAGAGTCTGAACTCCCTGGTGAATCTCACATGCTCCGTCGTGGATTTCTCTTAAGATATAATCTCCCTCAGTTGGGGTGACACGTTTGAGGAGAGATAAGTGTACGACTTCTTGTATAAAGCTTCATTGTACCACTCAAACCACTTCGCCTTCTTCACAATGATCGGCGCTAGTTCCGGGTCTTCCGAAAGCTGTCCGTCACGGAGGAGTGACATGTATGCTCCCATCCACGAGTCAGTTCGATTCACTCCTTCCACGAAGGCATTAATAATTGGGCATGGCAGAATTTCCCACACGATGCTTCTTAGTTCATCACTGATTGTCGAACTAGCCAACCTTCAAATGGCACCGGCCTGCGTATTTTCTGACTAAGGAATGTGATCTAGAGCTACTGAGTGAAACTTCGCCATCGCTTCTTTTACCTTAACAGGTACATTTTCATACTATGGTCTTTGGCCTCGAAGTCACTGTTTACTGGCCCCGCGATTAATTGTGAGTCAGTGTGGGCATATTCCCAAACCTAACAGTAATGCTTCATACCCGGCCTCATTGTTGGTTCTCATGAAGTTAAAGCGAACGGAATGTTCCAGCCTTGCTCTATTTGGGGATATTATGAGTAATCCAGCACCTGAGCAACTATGAGTTGATGACCCGTCAGCATATAAGTTCCATGATTCCTCGAGGGAACTTCTTACAGAGAACTGGTCATCTCGGCAATAAAATCGGAAACAAACACATACCAATACAATACTTCGCCCAGTAAGGGCGATACCAGTTTAGGGAGCTTCGCCAGATACTTCTTCAGGTTGAGGAAGGCTTCCTAGCCTCTTCATCCTACTTAAAGCTTTTTTTGTTTTATAACTCTAAAAAACATTAAACATCAGTCGGCTGATTTTGACATAAAGCGGCTCAAAGCAGCAAAGTAGCCCGTTAGGCGTTGCACCTCTTTGACCGTCCTAGGTGACTTCATTGAAAAGATCGCTTGGTTTTTGTCAGGGTTTGCCTCAATCCCTCTTTCGTGCACGAGAATGTCGAGGCATTTGCCACTACTGACTCCGAATACACACTTCTCTGGATTGAGGCGCGTCTTGTTGACGCGGAGGGTCTTAAATGTTTCTATTAAGTGTTCGGCATGATCTTCAGCTCGCTTACTCTTGGCTATTATATGATCGACATACACTTCTAAGTTCCGGCCAATTTGATCCCTAAATACCTTTTTGACCATATGCTGGTAAGTAGCCCCCCATTCTTGAAGCCGAAAGGCATTACCATGTAGCAGTATACCCCGGTTGGGGTAATGAAGGGTTATGGGGTCTATCCTCTACGGCTAATAGAATTTGATGGTACCCAGCGTTCGTGTCCATGAAACTAAGTAATGCATGGCCAGAAGTGGAATCTACTAAGTTGTCTATCTTTGGCAGCGGATATTCATCCTTTGGACAGGCTTTGTTGAGGTCTATGAAGTCCACATACATTTGTCATTTCCTAGAAGGTTTCTTCACAAGGACGATGTTTGCAAGCCAGTTTAGATACTTACATTCCCTGATGAATTCGGCCTTAAGGAGCCGATCAACTTCTTCTTTAGTGGCCCGTGCCCTTTCAGCGCCTTGATGCCTTAATTTTTGTTTTACCAACTTGTAGTCGGGCTTGATATCCAAATGATGTGAAGCAACTTCAGCTGATATGCCCGGCATCTCTTCAGCATGGTAGGCGAATACCTCTCGATACTATCGAATGACCGCAATGATGCTTTCCCCTAATGGTCCAACCAAATTCTTACCCAAACAAATTTTCTCCTCACTCCATATGGGGATTTCTTCATAATCTTCAATTGGCTGTGGTTGAGATGTCCTAAGGGTGTCATCATCAACCACATGCAAGACCGACTCGACCTCTTCTACTTTCCTCTTTCGTGATTCATGATCCTTACTACTTCCCGCTGCCATCTTGAGTTTATTGACTTGACATTCCCATGCAATCTTCTGATCTCCATAAAGAATTTCAGCCTTACCGTCGTCTTTCTTGTATTGAATGAGTAGTTGGTGAGTAAAGATGACGGCTTTGATCTTGTTAATCAGGGGTAACCCCATGATGATTTTGTACGAAAATTAAATATCCACAACGATAAAACGAACCGGCAAGGTTTGACTGTTGCCTTTTTCTCAAAAAAAGCAATCTTCTGATCTCCATAAAGAATTTCAGCCTTACCGTCGTCTTTTGTATTGTCCCGATGGACAAACTTCCCCCAGACCCCAAAAACCTACAGGGGCTGCAAGCTTCTCAAGTGTTGGTGGACTTTAGTGCTTCATACAATCCATCACAATCAGGTCGGCCGTGCTATCGGTATCGACCAGAACTTTTCTCACATTCATAATTCCAACCTTGAGAGTAAGAACCACAAGGTTCGAATGCGAGTGCTGGATCGCTTGAATTTCTTCCCCAAATACCATTCTCGATCTGTCTACCACTTTTTTGTTCTGTGCGATCATAGATTTCAATGTGTGAACGCTATCTTTAATCGACTGAGTACTTGGGTAAAACTTAGAATAACCCCCAGTAATCATATGGATAACGCCTTGCGTGGCCTCAGACTGTTCATTCGCGTTCCAACTCCTTTCATTCCTCTAACGGTTGTTATCTCTTCAACCCTGTGGCCGGTTATTGTCACGCCTTAAAACTCTATCTAACTTGCCTTCATCGGCTAATTTGTCTAAAACTATCTTTAACTCACGGCACTGAGACAGCACCTTGTGATACTCACACCAGTAATCCATGTTTCTTATATTGTGGGATGTCGATATCCTTGGATGAATCGGTAGTTGGTCTCCGACCGAATAGAAAATATCTTTTGTGACTCCGAGTGAAATGCGAAACTGTAATGGGAATAAAGCTTCAAGGGTGGCGAAACTGTCCACACTCCTTGGTGACAAGGTCGTGTACCAGTTCAATGCCAACCCAAATAAAGTAATGGGAACGAACTTGCACATCATAGCTTCACATGTAGTACTTACTGCCATATGGGCACGGTAAGAAACGATGTGTTCTGCCGGATCATCGGACCCATCAAACGGCTTAACAGCAGGCACTTTCACTTTGTTCCGGTTAGAAACGGATAATATTCAAGTTGATGAAGGTGTTTTGAAGATGGTCGAGGCAAATTGAGGATCGTCCCTCACATAGTCATTCCTATCTTAACCCTCCTAATAAAGAGGGTTGTGGTAAGACTCATCAACTGGCCCCTTCCCTTCTCTTCTAGAGTTAAGGTAAGTTCTAGCATCCTATTCCTTCTTTCTTGGATTAATAATTTGTCCGTCAAATCTTGAGCTTTCAGATTGTTCAAGCATCCGGCTAAGAGCCTAGCGCGCTTGGCCTTACGATATCTAGTTAGGACGTAAGGCAAAGTTCAGTATTCCTAGAGTTTGTTGACTTTTCTGATCATAAGAACATTTTTGTTGTAAAGGTGACTTTTTACTTTCAGCAATGTCTTATTAGCTTTGTTTGACGACACGCAGAATGGAGGATGCTGTGTTGTTGAGGTTACAAGATTGTAGGAAGAGTCCTGACAGCCTGCTAGATGGACTCTTGAAAACGGGCAGTGATTGTAGTTGGAAAGGCATCTAAGTCTTGCCTGGTGATAAAGTTTGGTGACTAAATGGTATTAGTATTCAGCTCCTCACCATGAACCGAATTGGTAGAATAGTGTTCAGACTGCCTAATGTTAGCTCTAGTATTTCTCTTGGAATTCATTGTTTGTTTGGTGAGGTGAAAAGAAAAGGTGCTTGTCTCTCTCCCCACAGACGGTGCCAAATGTTTCTGCTAAGAAATCGAGTCAAGTCTCCCTGACTGGAAGGTGTTGTTTATGGATGTGAACTCGACTGTTGAAGTGTCTGAATACCAAAAGAGTGGCAGAATACCTACAAAACGAATAGAGTTACTTGTCCGGGGGCTGCTTCTCGGAAAACCTCTCTGACACTTAAGTCAGTGGTCGGTTAATGAAACGAGTAATGAAAGCTAGAGAGAGTAGTTATATAGAGAGAAAAAGCGTACCACAAATGGCATTGAATGCGGGTATTTATAGAGCAATAAATTAACTAGTTGACTATTCTAAGGTTATTCTAGTAATTTCACTTTAGGGGTGAGTTTAGCTGAATCAGCTTGGCCTTTTCACCTACCCATGAATTTGGAGCTGGTTGACCCAAGAGCACTTATAGTATTTTTGGAAAATTTCAATTGTTAATATTGAATTTTTGACTTTTTTGTGTAACACACAAACATTTTTTAAAATTTGCATTGTGGCCTTGAGCTTTCAACTTTTTCATGTCGTAGACAAAATGTTATGTTCTATGTTAAATGAAGTACTTATGTTGTATGTAAAATGTGACCCATAAGTGTGATCGCGACATTAGTTTTATGAAATAGATTCGTTATAATGTGTAATAATTACAAAATTAAACAAAAACCTTGACTTTTTCTCGAACAAGTGGAAAAGTTTGAAACGTAAATCACCACGCGAATATAAAAAATGTTTATGTACCACTTAAAAAAGAAGAGAACTCAAAATGAGCAATTGAAATTCCCAATTATTTTTATTACTATCCATGATCTTCAAAATTTCTTTTCTTTTCATGTTATGATGGAATATATTTTTATTATTTTAAGAAAAAAATATAAGAAACTACCTAATCTACACACCTTTATTTAAAAATTTACCTTATCTAAAATTTATTGCAAAGAACTACCTAGTATAACACAAATGTTTGCATATGACTACCTTTTAACGAATATCGTCAGTTGACCATTAGTTTTAACACTTTGACCATCACGCCTGTGGCATGTGATTACTTAAATGGTCGTCATTTGCAAACATCTGTATTATATTAAGTAATTTTTTTGTAAAAATTTTGATAAGGTAGTTTTTTAAAAAATGTGTATAGATTAGGTAGTTTCTTATAATTTTTCCTTATTTTAATGTAGCAATAAAATCTTTTAAATGTTTAAAATTAAATGCACAAGATTTACTGTATTTTGTTAGTATAAATTGTAATCTTTAAATGTAAATATATATTTCCATCATGAAGTCCAATCATGTAATTTTTATCTTGTATAAATATTCAATCAGAAATTGATTTATCAAAAATCCAATCAGATAATAAATTTTATGAGATTATACAATATATTTTTGTTGATTTTGATTATGATCTTTCACCTTTTCTTATTTAATTAATTGAAAACATTTACTATTTATAATAATAATTTTTATTAATTAGTTTTAAATCAATTAAATGAATTATTGTAACAACTCTAAATTATGAAGGGTAAGACTGATTCGAATTTAGTAATAATCATGCGGTAGCTTAATTATGCGAACACAAATATAGGGGTAACTTAAGTAAACCAACGTCCCAGTGACCACTCCGTATAAATCAATCAAATGCATCACAAGATACATAATAAAAATTAGGAAAGTTAAAATTTGATTGAATAAACTTCCAATAGTCCAATTAAAAATCAGTGTTCTCAAATACTAACTGAAATAAAACGTCTCTCAATGCATAAATATATCCCAAACAACATAACATACAGACGGAGTATTACTCCTGCACGAATTCACTCCCCGACTCTCCTTTATATTCTTCGAAGCGACATAAGGTTTTATTCTAAAAAAAACCATTAAAAACTCACATAGATATAGTATTTGCAAAAAGGCCAATTATAATACACTAGGAAGTTATAGAATTTTATTTGAAATTATAAATCATTGGAAAATAATCAATGGTACGCCTATGTTATTGAACTTTATCTTTGGTACTCTTGTGTTTTTCGAATTCCAATGGTACCCCCATCATATCTTGCTAATTACAAACGTGACACTTTTTAAGTTTTTTCCGTTAAGTCGCCGTTAATTTTTTAATTTGACCTAACCATGGTTAATTTCTTATTGCTTTTATACCCAGGTGCATCCATTTCTAACACACGTTTCTTCTTCTTAACTTTTACGTTTCTTCTTCCTTCTCTTATTTTATGGCTACTTCTTCAAGATACTCATCATTTCGCGGAATGGTTCATTCCGATACTTGTAGAAGACCACCTAGAAGCCCTAACGTTAACTCTATTGAAGTTGGTGATAGCTGGGTAAGGTTGAAGAAATGCTATTGTAACCGAACAAATTTCTATGAGGTTAGGGTTTGGGGTTCAATAAACAATATAGGAAGTATCTATACAAGTGTATTTCGTGCCAAGCATTTGAATGGGGTTATGATGCTGTTTTGAAGGAAAACCTTGATGAACTTGCACATCCAGAGGTTTAAGGGGCTACTCCTGTAATATTGAATAGGGAACAATTTGCTGAACTCGAAGCTATTGTTATAGGGTTGTCCAAGAAGATTTGATAGCTTACTTAAGGTTCTTCTTTTCATGAAATTTGTTCTAATGTTTTACCTACGATTGTTGGTTCTTGCCATTGTAAAGTAAGATTACAAGCATTGAAATGGTTTCTATGTAAGCTTAGGTATTATGTATTTTGCAATGTAAACTTCTTGACTTGAAGCTATGAAATGTTATCTATTTCAAATTGTGCTTGGTACTTTATGCTTCATTCCAAAGCACAAGTTCATTACAAAATAATTCGGATCCATATGCATACTGAGCTACTATTCATTTCAAAAAAGAGGATTAAGATTCAAATTCCACAAAATACTAGCTCCTAGAGCTTAGTAACTACAATCACAAAAGTGGTTCATAACAGTCATTCATTAAAAAGTTAGTAATTACAATCACATAACAACATTACTATTCACTCTGTCTTGCCCTTTCCCTTCTTTGATGCCTTCTGCTTTGGAACGTACTTTCCCTTTGCTTTAGGAGGTTGAGGCTTGATTAGTCTTTCTTGTTGCCTTCTGTTTTTGTTGCCCCTCTCTTATAAGCGACCTTGTTGTGACCAACATCTCTACACTTCTCATATTTTACTGTCTTGCTCCTTTTTCTCTTCCTCTCTTCATCATCGCTTCTCTTTCTATTCCTATAAGGCCTACCAACACCTCTTTTAATCACAGGAGGAGCAGTCGTCGTGTATAAATCACACTAATAATCATGTGTTGCAATAAATAAAGTGAAAATCTTAAATTACAAACTACTGAAATCTAATTAAATTTAAAATCATTTGAAAACAAAAGTTTAAAGTATTACTATTGAGAGAATAATAACACATATTGTTTTCTCAAACCATAATAAAGGCATAAATACACCATGATCATCAAATTCACCAATAAATAAAAGGAAAATTTGCTCAAAATAATCTCAACTATCACCCGTTGGCCAGAAATAATCCCACCTATCAATGATTTTTTAATAATTCCAACTATTCTCATAATTTGTTGAAAACATACCCACCTCCTTTTTAACTTGCTACAACATGTAACTTTTCCACTTTTTTCTTTCTTTTTTGATTAATAGATGAAGGCGAAGGGTTATTTTGAACAGTTAAGTAAAAAAGAAACGAAAAAAAGTGAAAAAGTTACATGTTCCAACCGATAACAAGGGGGTGGGTATGTTTTCAAAAAATTATGAGCATAGTTAGGATTATTAAAAAAATAATGGAAAAATTACTAGGAATAATACAACCTTTTGCTTATTTCCCTACAATAATACCAAATTTTGATTAACCATGAATAGTACCAACTTATGGGGGTGTTTCCCTAAAATATACCTAACATGTTAAAAATCAAACTATAGGTGATTATATGACCAAAAAATTTAGTAAATTAGTTAATAAATTAAAGTTGATATTATTCTAGGAGAAAACACCCCAAAGTTGGTATTATTCATGGTTAATCAAAAGTTCGTATTATTGTAGGGAAATTAACAAAAGGTTGTATTATTCACGGTAATTTTTCCAAAAATAATTGATAGTTAGGATTATTTTTGGCCAACGGGTGATAGTTGGGATTATTTTGAGCAAATTTTCCTAAATAAAATAAAATGCACCTAAATCGTTGATAAATAAAATAAATGATGTGGCCTGGATCGAAACTTCAAGCTAAACCTTCCTGCAAAATACTGACATCTATGATACGGAGGACAGCCGTTTGAATCGGAATCAGTGCCTAACGCCAAGTACAAACTCCTCAACAATGTAATATTATGACAATCATAATATATTCACAAGATATGCAAAGTACATTTCAAAACTTGTTTTAAGTTCATCGGTTCTCGTTTCTCATTTTCATTTCTCGAAAACTTTCAACAAATTTTCACATTCTTCACATGAATATAAATAAATATCTTTGCTACAGTCACCTACACTTGGTAACTATAAGGTTCATCCAATGGATCTACTTAATTAGATCCAAAATCACAATTGCACAACACACATAATAATGACTTTCTGATATATGTAAGAGTCTGGCTAGAGGAGAAACATATTTCAAACTCTAACTGTGATGGGAGCTGTTGATCCACTAATTTTGATGCTCGAGCTTCTACATGATTGGACTCTCTCGCTCCCCTTTTCTAATCCCGCGTTTCTACATGCCGGGAAACACGGGCGCCGGATTACACGTCGGTCCGTGGTTCGAAATTTCCTTACCATCTGATTCATTCATCCAAGTACACATAAGTTCCAAAAAGACTCCTTGTTATCTATTTCACATAGTTATAGGTCATCTCTAGTTTAGTCAAACTCCAAGTCAACATTCTCATAAGAAAAAGTCAACAAATTTGATAATTAAATAATTGAGAGATTAATAAATTATAAAAAGTTTCTCAAGCCTATATAAGTTCTCTACAAGACTATACAAACTTATAAAACTAAAGTGAAATATTTCATAATATTTATCAAGGAATTTCCATTGATTAAACAAGTAAATTAATTAAAAATTCATAATAACCAATTAAAATATTATAAAATTATATTAGAGGTCCAAAAGTTATATGAAGTGAGTTTTAGACCAGAAAGTTCAAGAAACACGAGCCTATGCATATTGTACCTAAATTGTTAGGCCAATTTACCGATAAACCGACATAAAATTATTGATGTCCTGAAATGTCCAAGAAAAAGTGTACAAGCATCCTCATATGATCCTAATGAATATGAGTGTATCTCATAAAAATTTCAACTCCACAGTAGTCCATTTTGTATTTATTTTATATTTTATCGATTTTGGATTTACTGTTTTGTTTAAAATTCACAAGGGTTAATAGATGGTTGTATAAACTTCTCCAATGATGAAATTCCAAACCTACAGCCCATATAAGAGTCTCATAAAAATTATAGATCAAAATAATTTCATTTAATAATTATGTCATATTTTAACATTTTACGTTTTATCGGGGTAACTAATAAAACACTTATTAAAAATTCATAGAAAAATACCAAAAGTATATATATTCCATTCCAAACTTGTAGGAAATATATTAATATGATTTTATAAACCATTTTATCCATTAATATTATATTTAACCTCCTTTGATATATTAGAACATATTTTTTTTTTTTTTTTTTTTTTTTTTTTATAGAACATATTTTATTAGTTAAAATTCCATAAATAACCATTTTAATGAAATGACTTTAAGGAAATAAACCCAAATGATTTCCTAATTTTTATTTACTGTGGAGTTCATATAAAATACATTCCTTAAGTTACTAAGCTTACACAGAATTCATTCACAACAATAACTTCACAATTTCTACGCATTATAACATAATAGAAATTCATAAAATTATCATACATGAACACTAAAGTAAAATAATAAAACATATATCCGATAATAATATCATATAAACGAAAAAAAATTCCGATTTATATATTTTCTTTTGTGACTTTAATTTAATACCGATTTCAGGTGATAATCACAATACTTGAAAATATATAATGTAAACATATGAATAACATTTCTAACATTAATATATATGAAATATCATATATTTTCAATTTATAACTGTAACAGCCCGAGTCTTAATTACCTTTAATAAAATTCTTTTTCTGACACAACGGAAAACGTTTGACAAATTACTCGGGTTTTTTTTTCAACCTCGGACCAAAGGTATAAGCAAACTAATTAGAGTTTTATAAATAAATACTTCTATAAATTAAATACTTTTATTAAAGTCTACAAAATATAATGTGTTCGAAATTGGCTTACTCTTAGTTGTATAAAATGATTGAGGTCAAAACATAATCTTTCATGCTCCAAATAATACACTTCTTGGGTCTAAAATGTGAGGAATTTTGTGTACAACACCACCATAAGGTTTATTTATATATGCATGAAGAGAAATATGGGTAAAAACTTCAAATTGTATTCATGTATACAGCTGACCAAAAAAGAACAACAAGTTGTGAATGTTTGCTTCAAGATAAGGGGCTTATATAGCTTGTATATGTGTGTGTGAGGTATCAATGGAAATCTTAGGATGTCTATAATATTCTAGTATAAATATATAAGGTACTTATTAAGAGATATTTTCTTTAGATTCAAATATAAGTACTTTGATTAAAGAACTTTAAATAAGTTTTTGTTAACATAATTTGTGAAGTAATTAGGAAATAATATAAAGTTTTCTAATAATAAACCAAATTAATATATTTATCAAAGCAATCAAGTTTAGAACGAAATTTATGTTATTACTAGCTTGAATCTCGTGCCAAGCACGAAAAATTTAAAAATAATTTCTTAAATATAAACAAAATTAGTTTACATGTATTAATTTGTTATTTGCATTGTTAGCTATAATAAATATACAGAAAATACTATTTGACGTGTAAGAGAAATTAAAAGCATCACTTTATATTTTCTTATGCATGTAATATCGAGTATTATAGTAATCACAATTTAATCTTGTAAATATCTAATTCTATGTGTAGTTTTTTATATATTATATAAATATATAATATATAATATCTTAATTTTTTAAACTTATGAGTGCTTTTGTGTATTTTTGATGACTTAAGGGAAGATATTTTCTTAAATAATATTTTCAATAAATGTAGTACTGTAGTAAAATTTTATTGATCGAGTAATTAAATTAAATGTATAAATGGACTATTATAACCTATCAATTAGTTGTAGTGTATGTAGCAAAATTTAAATAGATGTAGTAGTGTGGGAAAGTTTTGTTGGTTTAGAATTCTTACACCTTTTGAAGATATAAATTATTCAATATGACGTTATATAAAGCGTAACAACATTCAACATTTCTTTTAAAATGAAAAGACATGTTTTTTTATTTAAATCACGTATCATACAATATTAATAAAAGAGTTGGAAAATGACAAATGACAAACTCTTAAAATTTTTTCAAATGAATTTATTAAATAGGTTAGAATTGATTACATGGCACGTTATTATCCTAAATAAACATGATATTTTTCATTAACTTATTAGCTGATTTTTTTAAAATATAAAAGTCAAGTTTCAATATTATTCTTAAATTTGCTTACCTTATTAGCTGATATTTTTTCTTTTCTATTCTTATATTAGTTTATTAGTTTTAGAATATTTTTTTTATTTGATTGATTGATGTTCTAGTATGGTATATGTCTAAATATGAATCTTTTGTTTATAATTGAATTTAGTATACAATTGATTATTATAATTTCATCAATTAGGTGGGAAAAATTTCAACCATAACTTTACACATGTCAAATAAGATACTTTTTTTTGTTTATCTTTTACTATGTTAGTATATAGAAGTATAGATACCATATAATAACTTAATATTCTCGTTTGACACAACAATAATTTAAAAACTTATAACACAATTTAGTGACAAATTAAAGAATCTAATAAATATTTAAGTAGTGTTATTTTTTAATGTAAACTTAAATTAATGGTTAAATAAAATGAAAATTTGCTCAAAATAATCCCAACTATCACCCATTGGCCAAAATTAATCCCAACTATTCTCATAATTTGTTGAAAACATACCCACCCCTTGTTATCGGCTGGAACATGTAACGTTTTCACTTTGTTTTTCATTTTTTTACTTAACTGTTCAAAATTAACCTTTTCCCTTCATCTACTAATCAAAAAAAGAAAGAAAAAAATGGAAAAATTACCTGTTGCAGCTAGTTAAAAGGAAGAGTTGGGTATGTTTACAACAAATTATGACAATAGTTGGCATTATTAAAAAATAATTGATAGTTGGGATTATTTTTGTCCAACGGGTGATAGTTAGAATTATTTTGAGCAAAAATTTTCCTAAATAAAATTGTTCTTTATATTACATAAGTAATAGTGACACAATTTTTTCATGTGATCCCATAAATCAGTAAGATTGTGGAATTAAAGGCTATATTAAAAATTATTTAAAATACATTGTAGTTATTTTTTCTTAATTAACTTGTATTATTTTTTACAATCATAATGTCACTAAAACGTAATACTAAATTATTCAGGTATTTATATTTTCTTAAATATGTTCTTTTCAAAGAAATAGGACACATGATTTGGACAAAGAATTAATGTTGTAGGCTAAATAATGTAAAATAAAAAATAGATCGAAATAGACTTGTCTTTAAATCCAGCCTAATCCGACCTGAACCATTTTAGAGATGAAATATGTAAACTATAAATGAATTGAGATGTCAATAGATAAACTCTCATTGAAATTACTACAGAGTCTAGAGCTTTAAAATGAGACAATCCAACAATTCGAATTTTTTAATTTTAATCAAAAATTGTAATTTTTAAAATCAAATCGATTAAAGTTGGAATATTTAAAGTAATTTTCCATACAAATGTAACATGTATAAAAATTAATTATAAAAATTAATTATAAAAATGTAACATGTATAAAATAATTTAAAATATATTATAAAAATTATTTTAAAATACATTGTAGCTATTTTTTCTTAATTAACTTGTAATATTTCTTACAATCATAATGTGACTAAAACGTAATATTAAATTATTCAAATGCAAAGGTATTTACATATATTAAAATTGTTATTTTCAAAGAAATAATGTAAAATAAAAAATAGATTGTAAATAACTAAATAATGTAATTGGAATATTTAAAATAATTTTCCACAAAAATGTAACGACATGTATCTTGCGGCACACTCTATTGCTTTGTTAAAAGAAATAAATAGAAACTTCCATAATTGCATGAAAAACAATGGGGTGGCAGAATAAGCTCTCTAGTAGTGACACGTGGCATAGAATCCTATTGCTTTAATATAAGTTATGATTAATTACGAATAATTTATAAAAATATTTCTTTAAGGTTCTCAAGTTATATTTTATGTTTCGCAAATCATCTAAGGTTGCGTTTGGGAAAAGTATTTCATTTGGAAATGTAGATTTCAATTATGAATTCATTAAAGGAGAATTTGAGAATCACAAGCATAGGGAAGTGATTCTTAAATACTTATCTTTAAGCATTTTTTAAAACATTGGTGGATTTGACTCAAATCCAAATTTGAAAATCTTTTACTTGCCAAACACTAAATTTGAGTCAAATCCACATTTTCAAATGAAATCAACATTCCCAAAATTTAATTTATTAAATATATTTTTAATACTTAATTTAGCCATTCTTACCGAAGGTCCATATATGTCCAAGGAACTTAATCAAAGGGTCCTTAAATGAAACCACTGCTCATATAAGTGTCCCATATACATTTTAAGTCCAAAAGTGATTGTTTAGTAATTATTTCATAATTTTCTATTTTACAATTTACCAATAACTAACTCAGTCGATCTCTTGAGAGACCGTCTTTTAAAGAGACACTCCTTGGGTCCAACCCATTAAAGTTTATTTTTACACAAAAACTTGGACGAGACCATCCTACTCTAAGACGAGATCTGGGCCGGCCCATTGTTAGGCGCATGTACTACACGCGCGCGCTTTGCCCTTCAAATTTCGTTTTTTTTTGTTTTTTTCATTTTTCTGGAAAAATTTCAATTTGGACCTTAAAGGTATCAATTTTGACCTTAAGGATATCAATTTTGCTCAATTATATGCTCTTACTTTGCTCAGTTTTGCATTCAAGTTTAGAATATGTATATTGAATTACATTAATGTAGTTCATAATACAAAGTGTAATCAATTTTTCCATTAAATTGTTCAGTTTCATTATTAAATTGTTCAATTCTCCATTTCGCAAGATTTTAAGCATAATTCATGTTATTCTGATCTACATGCATGATTAAATTTTTCCATTAAATTGTTCAGTTTCATGATTAATGTAGTTCATACAGGTATTCAGTTTTTATAGTATTCAGTTTCATTGTTAATTTATTCAATTCTCATTTTATAGTATTCAGTTTCATGATTAGTGTAGTTCATACAGGTATGATTAAATTGAAATTGATATCTTTAAGGTCAAAATTGATACCTTTATGATTAGAATTGAAATATGCCCAGAAGATGGACTCAAAGAGAGAAAGCATGTAATTGGGCCGGCCCACTCTTGTCTCAACTTAAGACGGTCTCGTCCAAGACCAGATGTATTTTTATTCTTACTCTACATTTATTTTATGGGCCGACCCAATTAGAAATAGTCTCTTAAAGAGACCGTCTCTCACAAGAATTTGTGTAACTCAAAATCGATTAAACAAAATATTCATGAAAAATTCTTAAAATATTATCTACTTGTAGAAAATTTTTGGATACTGTAACTTTTTCTTAATTATGTTAATCAATAAGAGTATTTTTGACACTCTTTAATATTTTATAAATAATTTACGAATAAATAACTACAAAATTCCAATGATCAAATCATTGTGAAGGAAAAAAATATTTATTGCTTCAAATCAGTTGCACACCTGAAATATGTAAGTAGGTATTTTCTTTGAATCAATTTATTTGCAAAGTTTGCTTTTTAATATAGTCTAATGTATTAATTTTGTTTTTAATATATCTAATTATATATAATTAAAAATTATAAAATTTAAAATTAATAATCTTTGCAATGAGACGAATAAAATAAAATCTCACTTGACGATGTTTAATCTATAAATTAAAACTTATTCAGAAATTTAGAGTGATGAATAAATAGTGCTATATTTTTTAATGTTGCAACAAATATAGAGTGATAAATAGTGGTAGGTGTACATTGGAGCCCTTGGGTCACATACACCTAGGCGTTTTTTTTAAAAAAATTTAAAGTAGATTTGGTAAGAGTAAACGAGTAAAAATTAAAACTAAAGTCTTTTTTGATGATAAATATTCATTATTTTATTTAGTGACTTTGTCTTATTTATTTATTTTGTCTTTTTTTTTTATTAGGTCAGTTGATTTATTTTGTTCTATTTCATTTTATGGTATGTCTTATTTTAATTTTAGCAAGTAAGGCTAAATTAGTTGTTCATTTTACAAACGAAAATCTGTCGAAATTTCGTCCATTAATTGGTGCCCTTGGGACTTGGAACCCTAGATCCGCTACTGAATATAAATAAGGGGAATTAAAGACCCATAAGCATCAAGAAATCAGTAAACCAAATTATGGGTGAATTTTATACTCATTAGAATATCTCAAGCGTCTCGAATAGCACTACAACAAATTTAGCTTTTTGCGACATTAGATTTAGTGGCATTAAAAAAATGCCACTAATTCATATTTTTAGTGTAATAAATATTAGTTTTTATTTGAAGTTCCACTATAAAGTGATTTAGCGACACTTAATTTGGTCTTTAGTGGCATATGTAATTGTCACTATAGTCTATAGTGGCATTTGTGAGAAATGTCACTAGATCCTATGTTGCTAAAAGCTTTAGTGTGACTTTTTAATATGCCGTTAAAGGCTCTAATAAATGTCACTAAATGCTCTATATACACTATAAGAAATTTGAAATAGCGACATTTAAATTAAATGTCGCTAAATATATCCCACTAAAAGCAAATTATGTTGTAGTGTAGGTTGATCTATTTTTTTATTATGCTTTTAGGTTTGTAATCTTTCTTATATCATCAATTCTATAGTATAATTTCTCTTTTATCATTTTATTTTCAATTTACTGTTTTAGTTCAATCTACTTGTTTATAGCCAACTCCTTGGACTTTTTATCCAATTATTTTTGAGTCCTATAATCTTATTTTAATCCCGTAGAGCTTTATTAGTATACACTTATGTGAGAAAAAGCTCTCGAGTTGAGGACTTTTTGGTCACGCTCTACTTTATTGGTATGAGTTGCTACTGTGTTTTTCTCTCCAGACCTTGCTGATATATTTTTCTTTGAGCGTAATACACAAGAGTATAATGATGATGATAACGTAAGAAAAATATAACTGTGATGGGAAAATGTGGCTTTAAAATCTATTGCATATATTGTGTGATGATGTCACTAAATTTTTGAATTTATTTTTGATTTTAATGTAGATAAAATAGTCTTATTGATAGTACAAGCACATATTAATAGTACAAGATTAGATAGCTTATCGTTCACAACAACATACGTTATCTCCTATACAATGAGCATTCTTAGCATCGAATCCACATCTACCTTCACATATAGACAATTTACAACCCGACATGTGCGCACAAACTCCACCAACTCTTTTGACACCCATATTTTCAGGAAATAACACCCCATTAGATCTTGAACTTGCAATATTAATACCTGCGTTATTTATGAAAAAATGTTACTTATTCATATTATTGTTTGAAATTTTAATTTCTAACTTTGAATAACATAAATGATGATAATGAAAAGCTAAATGATCAAATTAAAAAGTTAAAAAGTCAAATTTGAGTAGGTCTAATAAAAGCTGATCTGACCTAATTACATGATCAAAATCTAAATAGAACTGATTGCTTTTGGGTTGCGTTTTTTGTCTTAATTAAATAAATGAATTGACTGGACTTGATCTATATATTTAATGAGTTAGTTTAAGGTCAAAATTTTAAACATAAAACAAACAATAATTGTATAACTCATTTAATCAAACATGTTAGTTTTTAGTCAAGTAAATCATTTTAACCTAAACTTAATTCATTTAATATTTTTCTAATTTTTATACTCCTTTAGTTCCTTCTTGTCTGTCCTCTTTACTATTTGCATGCATTTCAAAATAAATTTTGAGCATCAATGTCTCTAAGTATCTATCATAAAATATTAAAAAAATTATATATACTAAAACTGTTTGCATCCAGACTAATCTAATTAACCCGATACCATTTATATTTATTTTTTCTTCAATATTAGGTCAAAAATAAAATTTAAGCTCGTCCTAAAGTAAAAAAAACTTAAAATGGACAAATACAAAAGAATGGAGGGAGTAGTAATTAATACAAAACAACTCCTAATGTATAAGCTTATAATTCAGGCCTAAATATATGATATAATCAATTTAAACACCATATAATGAACAAATAGTTTATACAGGTTAAGATATTTTTAGATATATATTTTTTATAGTTAATCCATATCGAAAAGAATACATAAAATATTTTTGAATGCAATATTATTTAACAATGTAATAATATACCAATTTTGAAGCTGAAATAAAGAAAATGTTGTCTCAAAATACAAAAGATGACTAGAAATATAGTGAATTCCAAAAAATAATGACGCAAAACTAAAAGGTTGACAAAACTTAGAAAAAGATTCAAAACAGTTAGGATTACGATTACGGTTGGGTTCAACCTAGTTATTACTTATATTTTTCGGGTGATAAAAGAGATAATACATGAAAGTTTTTATTGTGATGGAATTCGTTATTAATTTTAGAAAGTTCAAAAAATAACAATAAATTTAACACAAATTCTTGTGAGAGACGGTCTCTATGAGAGACCATTTTTATATGGGTTGGCCCATTAGGGAAAATATTGAGTAGATATAGGCAATAAGCTTTTATGAATTGGGCCTGAGAGATGTCTCTCAGAAAGACGATCTCTCAGGAGACCGACTGTAAATTTAATTTACTGATTCGGTTTCCATCTCAATTTTTTTCAAACCAAATATAATTATTTCCACCCATCAAACAATAATATACTCTCTTTATTTTCAAATGTTATTTTCATTCATTTTTTATATAGATCCCAATGCATACTTTAAAATCAATAATTTTAATTGTGAGTTTTTGAAAAATTAAAAAATGTTGATATTTAGAAAGTATATATATTGAGACGAATCTAACAAAATTCACATGAATTTGTTTTTTATTATAGATCGATGATAAATCATAGTCAAAGTTGGACAAACGAAGTTGATATTTAAAAACTCTAAAAAAATCATAAATTTCATTTGAGAAGAACATACGAAAATGGATGAAGTAGTGTGTGAAAGATAAATAATATTTTATACGAAAGTTACTTTTATGAGTCCTAATAGTGAACCAACTTCATCTATATCTTACACAAAATTAAGGAGGAAGTACAACACTTACCACCAAGCAATATTACCAGCAGTAACACCAACATGAGAGGCAAAAATGACATCCTTTGAGACATGTTAATACCTATCTTGTTGAAACTTGGAAGATATAAAAGTATTTCTACTAACTTTAAAGATATATTAGAGTAAAAATGATGTGACTTGCTTCTAAGTTATGGCTTTTTATAGTTGTGGACTTCTCTAATTGTGCTCATATACTCTTAATTGGATAGTATCCAATTAAATAATCAATCACATGTGATTTTATAATATTTGGAATTATCAAGTGTGATTTTCTAATCAACAATCCTCCTTTTATTATTATGCAATATTAATCTTTTTCAAAACTTCAATATTTATAATTAATAGAAACATTATAAAATAAATTTAAATATCATATGATCTTGATTATAATATTTCGCAGATATACATCAGATTCTTCCAATTTGTTTTTCATATATAATTGATTTGAATAATATTTTTAATTATTAATATTAATCATCTTTAAATATTTAATCATAAAATCATAGATTGAATAATATAATATCAATGAAATAATTAATCTTGATCGTATAATATTTTGTTTATAATAATATATATGTATTGCGATTGTGATTTATTAATTTGCTTTATTTTTATATTGATAGAATATATATTATAAAACTAGTTGTGGGGTGCGTGTACACACGCGCACCACCAAGATATCTTATTTTCTTTTAAAAATCAATTTGAAGCGAAGGTATTTTTTATGTATCTAGCGTTAACAACATTAAACTTAAGTAACATACATTTAAATTAATAAATCTCTGCTAAACATTTCAAATATTGTGATCATTTTCACTTACACACATTTAATTGTTGGTATGACTTTTGTGGGTTTTGTGTAGGTTGTGTTTTGCACCAGGTTTTGTCTCGGTTTTTGTTTGGTCTTGGGCTTCATCAATGAAGGGTATATTCTTCCAGTAGACTATTCTCCATGTTTATCTAATGCATCAGTAATATTTCCCTGTATGCAAGCCTATAGTAGAAGATTGCACACAATAAATAAGGGTGCACAATTATACAGACGATCATAAGGTGTGTGCTTAATGTAGTGCTTAATTAAGCGTGGCTAAATCTATCAGCCTCACATATAAGCGTGTCTAACTGCATTTCAAATGTTGCGGTTCTCTTAGACGCAACATAAAGTAGGATAAAAAAAGGCACGAAAAAAAACATTCAAGGCTGCGGTTTTTACATGACCGCAGCATATGAAGCTTAAAAAGATGCGGTTTTTACATGACCACAACATATACTCCTTAGTCTATTTTTTTTTGTGTCAAAGGCTGCGGTTTTCTCTTTCACCGCAGCATTTGTCTTTCTTAAAAAAACCTAAGCGTCGGCTACTATATATATTTATGTAAGGGTTTTCTTATTCTCCTTCCCACTCTTGTCCTCGCAGCACCTCATTCGTCTCTCTGTTTCTTCTTTACAACATTTGTCTTTCTTTTTTATTCTCCTTCTCCATATTTCTGTTTCTCATTAGATTCGTCTCTCTATTAGGTCTTAAGTCTCAACACTTGTGTCTATGAAATTACTCGTGCTACTTTGGATAGGGTGAATAATGCATGGTTATTTACTCATTTAGTTGATTTGGTTCCTTGAAACGGTTAAATTTCTTACCTATGTCAAATTAACATGATGTTTTGCAGATGAAAGAAAAAAGAGAGAAGCTCGAATACTGGAGAATGCGAGAAAAAGCAATCGAAGAACGAAAGAACGCTAAAAAAGAGAATCTTCAATGGCAAAGTTCGATGTGGATTGATGAAAAAAAGTTGGAAGAGAACATAATGTTGCGGTTATGAATGGTTTATTTTTGTTGAATTTTGTTGTAAGGAGGGTTTGATTGTCAAATGCCAACAGTTATGAATGGTTTATTTTTGTTGGTTGCTGAGTATTCCCATTTATTGATTTTTTTTTTGGCAATGAAAATCTATGATTAGAAAAGATTTTGGGAACATTTTGGCTACAATTCGTTTAGGGTATAAGATGAAAACCTGGCGGCTGGGTTTTTTAATTTTAGTTTTGCTTGATTGATGAACTTTTTCTTGCCTTCTTCTTGCCTATAAAATGAAAAAAAAGGGGGGGATTATATGCTGCGGTTCTCAAAAAACCGCAACATATAGTCCGCTTTTTTTAAAAATAAAGTAGACCATATGTTGCGATTTGATGAACCGCTGCATATAATTAATTGTCATTTGCTGCTATCACAAATGTTGCGGTTCAAAACCGCAGCATATAACGGGGGAAAAAACGCAACATTTAAGCTTTTTTCCACTAGTGTTTGTGTTTTCTTTGAACAAGATAAGTTTGATAGCACATTTTCATGCTTCATTATGCTATCCATCAGGAGAAACTGTTTGTTGACAATATAGATGGTTTGTGGTTTCTTTGAACAAGACAAGTATGATAACATATGTTCATACTTTAACAAGGTACTTTGATCTCTATGTTACTTATCATCCATCTAAGAAACTAATTATTGAAGGTTGCAGGAAGTAGACACTCGCTTTTGTTTTCTTAGTTTTGGCTGCATTGTGTCAAACTGGGCGAAAAGAATGACATGATGACCGATAGCTTCCTTTGACCTCAATCAAATTCCGGTTTTGTGGGTTACAATGTGTTGTGCGACAGCGGAAGCCAAGATCGAAAAACAATAATGAAACAATAAAGATTCAAACAAACAATAAAAAAAATGACACAAGAAATTTAACGCGGTTCACTATCAATGTGATGGCTACATTCACCAGCGAGATCGAATAATTTCACTATGAACTTGAAGATTTACAAAGATGACTCAAGATTTGTACTTGCTCTCTTTTCTTACGTGAATGCTCTCATGAAAAAACTCCTTAGGCTAATTATGGGAGTATATATATACATCCTAAATAAAACTAACTTCGGGCTTAAGAAAAGAAAGATAACTGCCCACTACCAAAATGGAAAACTAAATTTGAGGCCAAGTATAAATGCCGAAAAGCAACTGTCGGCCAAAATGTAACTGCAGCACACAATTAGACTCGAGCCACGACTTCCTTAGTCCCGAGTTCGAGACACACTAACAACAATCTCCACCTTGACGAGAACTCGTATTCAGCAAACGATCTCATCAACACATAGTGAACATATCTCAAGCCAAACCCGATGTAAGACTGATGCATTAGTCATACATCCCGATGAGTCTTTAACCAAGACCCATCCTGACAAATCTTCAACCAAGACTCATCACATACTCGTCACCAAGTATAACAACTCATAATGCTCCACCTGCATCACAAGCCCCGGGCAAGCTCCACCTTGAGGTCAACACACCTACAACGGGAACTCCCCAACACCGCCCTTAAGGGCCAACTACATCACATAGTAATCAATATTTAACAAGTCTAAGCAATGTTTAAACTTACTAAATGGAACAGACTTAGTAAAGAAATCAGCTTGGTTGTCAGCGGTGCGATCTTCTTTACCTTTACCCTCTTGTCAGTACGCAAGAAATCATACCTGACACGAATGCGCTTGGTCCGATCATGGTGCACTTGATCTTTAGCTAAGCAAATGGCACTTAGACTATCACAATACATCGTAGCATAATCCTGTGCAATACCCAGTTCACCCACAAGGCCTTTGAGCCAAATAGACTCCTTTGCCGTGGAAGTTAAAGCCATATACTCAGCTTTAGTAGTAAACAACGTAACTGAAGACTGCAATGTAGACTTCCAACTAACCACAGAACCACCTAAGGTAAACACATAACCGGTCACCGACCTCTTAGTATCCACATCAGCTACATAATCAGAATCACTATACCCAGTTACCAAACACTCCTTATCATTCCCATACACAAGACCGATATCAGTCGTCCCTCTCAAATAGCGAAAAATCCTCTTCACCCCCTGCCAGTGCTTTCTCCTAGGTCGAGCCATAAACCTACTCACAACACTAACAGTGTGCGTAATATCCGACCTAGTACAGACCATAACATACATCAAACAACCAACCGCGTTGGCATAAGGGACCCTAGACATATATGCCAACTCTTCCTCAGTTTTAGGTGACATAGACAAAGACAATTTGCAGCTCACAGAAGTTGGTGTACTTATAGGCTTCGATCTCTCCGTCCCAAAGCGAGACAAAATCTTTTCAATGTAACTTTTCTAAGTCAAGAAAAGCTTACCCCTAGCCCGATCCCTATAGATCTCCATACACAAAATCTTCCTAGCTGGACCCAAATCTTTCATGTCAAATTCAGAGCTAAGCAACTCTTTAAGTCTTGAAACATCAGTTTTATTCTTTGTGGCAACAAGCATGTCATCAACATATAACAACAAATAAATCATGGAACCATCATCCAACTTACTATGATACACACAGCAATCATACGAATTCCTATCAAAACCATGCGAAACCATAAAAGAATCAAACCTCTTGTACCATTGGCGAGGGGATTGCTTAAGTCCATACAATGACTTTAGCAATCTACATGGACAGTGCTCTTTCCCTGGAACCTCGAATCCCTCGGGCTGCTTCATCAAAATCTCCTCCTCCAAATCACCATGAAGGAAAGTCGTCTTAACATCCAGCTGCTCTAGCTCAAGGTCATAGTGGGCTACAATTGACAATAGCACACGAATAGAAGTATATCGAACCACTGGTGAGAATATCTCCACAAAATCAACCCCTTTTACCTAGCCTAGCCTTAAAACGAACTTTCTTAGACTCAGATGTCCCTTCTTTCTTCTTGAAGATCCATTTGCACCCCACAAGTTTTCTCCCCTCTGGTACCTTTACAAGTTCCCACACTCTGTTCTTGTAAAGAAACTGCATCTCTTCACCCATTGCAGCAAGCCATTGCGCCGACTCACTATAACTGATTGCTTGTTTATATGTGGCAGGTTCATATGACTCTACATCATCAGCTACACTCAATGTATAACCTGTAAAACTATCAGCACAACAATTCCTTCCTTCCATCTCCTCGATGAACCTAACAGGCTTCTTGATAACACGTTTAGGTCGCTCAAGAATGGTGTCAGATTGACTAGATGACCCCTGATTAGACTGCTCCACCTCCACCCCAGAGTTAGGTGAAGATGGAACAACCGCAGGTTCAAGAGTACTTGGCACTGGAACCTCAGCATCATCATCAATAAATTTCACTCGAGGTAAATCAGTAATGGATGACTGATGTACCTCAAGTACCCCATCTGTCTATAATATGTTATCCCCTTCTTTTCCCAAATTAGAAGACTCCGAGCTCTTCTTGGAATACATGGTGCTTTCATCGAAAGTAACGTCCCTACTAAGAATGACCCGATCCTCTAAAGGTTAATAGATCCCAAACCCCTTCACACCATCACTGTACCCAACAAACACCCCATCTTGGCCCGTAGATCCAACTTACCCTCACTAACCGATAATAAGCAACACAACCAAAAATCTTCAAATTCGAGAAACTAGGAAACTTACCACTCCAGATTTGAAACGGGATTTTGATGTTAATTCCCAAATGACGACCCCTATTGATGATATAACAAACTGTCATCACAGCTTCACTCCAATACCTCCTCCCCAACCCTGCATTAGAGAGCATGCATCGAAATCTCTCAAGCAGTGTCTGATTAACCCCCTCTGCAACACCGTTCTATTGTGGTGTCATCCTGGCGATATGATGCCGACCAATACCCTCATTTGCACAGAACTAATTAAACTCCTCTTTGCAAAACTCTAGCCCATTGTCTGTTCGTAGCTTTTTAATCTTCCTACCCTGTCGATTTTCCACCAAAGCTTTCCATTGCTTAAAAGCTTTGAAGGCCTCATCCTTTGACTTAAGCAACCTACACCATGTGTATCGGGACCTTGTCATCAACAAATGAAACAAAATAGCGGAAACCTCCCATACCTTCAACCCTAGATGGACCCCTGCAATCTGAATGGACATAATCGAGCACATCATCAGTAATGTAAGCACCCTTACTGAACTTAGACCTGTGTTTCTTCTCAAACACACAATGCTCAATAAATTCACGGTTGGCAACCTTGATCCCGGATAGTAGACCCCTCTTAGACAATAGTTGCATCCCTTTCTCCCCCATATGACCAAGCCTCATGTGCCAAATCTTGGTCATCTCCTGGTGAGACACCGATGCGCAAACCGCAGAACTAGACAGTGTAACACCCTCAAAGACATAGAGGGTGTTCCTCTTGATACCCTTAAGCACCAACTCAGAAACTCAATAAATAGACAATTTCCCATCCGAAAACACCCCATGGTACCCCAAATCATCCAAGGTACCCAATGAAATCAGATTTTTCCCCAAAGTAGGAACATGCCGCACATTAGTCAAAGTCAATTTTTGTCCATCACTAGCCTTCAATTTCATAGACGCTATACCCGTAATCTTACACGATGCATTGTTACCTACAATAACCATACCCCCATTGCAAGACTCATACGTGTCAAACTAGTCTCGACGTGGACTCATGTGGAACGAAAACCCCGAATCTAGAACCCAACCATCCGAAACACCCCCAGACTTAGCTAAACTCACTAGTGCCAAGTATTCTTCCGAATTATAGTTCTCTTTCGATTTCTCCTCAACTACTGCAGCCTGGGACTTGCCCTTCCTTACTGGACAATTAGCCCTAAAGTGACCCGATTCTTTACAATAATAACAGGTCTTTCCCGCAGTCTTACTAGATCCATCATTGTCATTTCCAGCACCCGACCCAGTATTATTGCCCTTGTTAAACCCCTTTTTCTTTTTAGATTTCCCGGACTTGACAATCAACCCACTGCCACTTTCCCCGTTATCACCTATAGCTTTCTAACGAAGTTCCCTAGTGTGAAGTGCTGCCTTCACTTCTTCTAAGGTCAATGAGTCCTTACCAACAACAAAAGACTCAACAAAATTCGCATAGCTAGATGGCAGAGACACAAGTAAAATCAACGCAGCATCCTCATCATCTATCTTAACATCTAAATTACGTAAATCCAACAAAATAGAGTTAAGTTTTTCAAGATGTTCCCGTAAGGGCGTACCTGACTGCATTCAGAGGCTTAACAACCGCTGCTTTAGCAATTATTTGTTGGTCAGCGACTTAGTCATATACAACGACTCCAAATTCAACCACAATTCCGCCGACGAAGCCTGATCAGCGACCTCCATGATGATATGATCATCCAAACTTAGCAAAATGGTAGAATGAGCCTTTTCCTCCAAAATTGTTCATTGCCCGTCAGTTAGTCCGTCTTTCGACCCCGCAGTATTACTCTTTGGAGCCAACAGACGCTAGATTTGCTGCTGTTTCAACAGAGCCTTCATCTTAATTTGCCATAGCCCGAAACTATTTTTCCCGGTAAATTTCTCTATTCTTATTGTAGAATCTACAACAATTGTTTCACACAAAAAATCTCCAAGGATTAAACCTGAGCTCTTGATGAAACAATAATGAAACAATAAAGATTCAAAAAAGAAAATGACACAAGAAATTTAACGTGGTTCACTATCAATGTGATAGCTACGTCCACCGTCACCGAGATCGAATAATTTCACTATGAACTTGAAGATTTACAAAGATGACTCAAGATTTGTACTTGCTCTCTTTTCTTACATGAATGCTCTCATGAAAAAACTTCTTCGTCTAATTAAGGGAGTATATATATACATCCCAAATAAAACTAACTTGGGGCTTAAGAAAAGAAAGATAACCGCCCACTACCAAAATGGAAAACTAAATTTGAGGCCATGTAAATGTAGTAAATGCCAAAAAGCAATTGCCGGCCAAAATGTAACTGCAGCACCCAATTAGACTCGAGCCATGACTTCCTTGGTCCCGAGTTCGAGACACACTAACAACACAATGTCTAAGGAAGCGGCTTGTGTTCACAATTTACAACTTCTCTAAGGTATTAGATTCCATGTGGCTTTTCCTAATTCATTGTATAAAGAGAGCCGCACAAATATGAGGGTCATCAGAGGCTTTTCCTAATTCTGCCAGAAATCAAATTGTGAATGTCTATTTTCCTTTAAAAATCAATTAGAAGCAAAGGTAATTTTAATGTATCTGATGTTAGTACTAATAAATCTGTGCTAAACCTTTCAATTTCTTTGAGGTGATTTTGAACTTTTGTTGGGTATGTGTTAGTTGTGTCCTGCACCAGGTTTTTTCTCAGCTTCAGCTTTTCCTTCAGCGTCATCAATAAAGGGTATATTCTTTCAACAGCCTATTCTCCATGATTATCTAATGCAATAGTAATATATCCTTGTATGAGATTAGAAGATTTTTTGTAACACAGTTTTGTAACAAAGTAGTTTGTATGCAATATTTTTGTAATTCATGTGCTTAATGTGTAATCCGTGTGCTTAGTGTGTAATCTATGTTTCAGATCAGTTTCTAGTTAAGGCCATAGATTAGTTGCCTAGATAATTAGAGTTAAAAGTGATCTGGTAAGTCCAAAACTTGCAAAATGCATATCTCTCTTCAACAAGTTTATTTTGATATATTCTAATTCTAAAGCAATAATAGCCATAATCTTAATACATACCATATCTAAATGTTTTCTATATTATATTTTTTGATTGATTTTGAAATGTGAATTTATCAAATTTTAACAATCACCTAGTCTCCTAAGAGACCGTCTCTTTGAGAGACGTCTCTCAAGCCTAGTCCATCAAAGCTTATTTTCTACTCTTACTTCATATATTTTTGAATGGGCCAACCCAATAAGAGATGGTCTCTCAAAGAGACTGTCTCTCACAAGAATTTGTGTTTAACATTTAGGCCTTTTGATAGTCATCTCTAAGAGAGATAGTCTCCCAAGATAGTTATTAAATTCAATAATGCCGTGTTTGAGAACCATGATTTGACTTAGAAATTTAGAATTGGTTCAAATTTAATGTTTTGGCAAATAAAAACATTTCAAATTTGAATTTAAATCAAATTCCCGTATTGCTTTTAAAGAAGTTATAGTTGAGAATCATCACCAAAACCTTGTCATTCTCAAATTCGTCATGTATGATTTCATAATTGAAATTCATAATTTGAAATGAATTATTTGTTCCCAATTATTCATATCATATAATATAATAAACAGAATTGAAACCATATAGTAAATAAGCTTTTTAATCCGGTTATTTTTTAAACTAAATTTCTCTGCTAACCTTATCATGGTGAAGACTTTTATATTTGATTTGACTCAATTATGAATAATTACTATGAATGTATATTTTAATGTTTTGTTAGTAGAATATTTATGATAATAGTATAATAAAGGCAAAAGTATTTTCTCTACTCAAAACGTTATTGTAACTATATCTTCCAGACTTACCTCAATGCGAAATGTAAAGGAGAAAGAATCAACATCGAAAAAGACCCTAAAGGATCGTAAAATATGTCATGCAACTAAAGCACTCATAAGACACGGTCAATACAAGTTTTCCAATTCACCCCTCCAATTAATCTTCAAGACTTACCTCAAAAATGATAGGATTATACTTGTGGGTGTAGTTAATAGTAGTTGTACTTGTGGGTGTAGCTATTAGAATTTGTACTTGTGAGTGTATATTAATCAAATTGTTGATGTTGTGTTGTTGTGTTGTGCTGTATATTAATCAATTTTTTGATGTTGTGTTGTGCTGTATATGATGTTGTGTTGTTGGATCAAATATGTTGATTTCTACTAATTAGTTTTGCAATTATGAGTTGTTGATCTACTGATCTGTTGCTTTATTGCTTGCTTTGTTGTGGCAAAAATGTCTAGATTACTTATTTAACCCTATATTGGCTCAATACATTTAAGTTGTTCGCGTTTAGGTTGGATTTGGTGGCATAGTTATGGCTAATTCAAGTTGATATAGTTGTGATATCGTTCAAACTGATAAAATCGTCGCTTTACTGCTGTTTTCTATGGTTTGGAGATCAAATGCATGTATTTACTTTATAATAACAAAAAGGTTGTAATGATTTAGTGAGCTATTTTACTATCGTCAGTTATAGTTCAAAATCAAATATTTTTAAGTTTGTGACTTCATCGAAATGTATAACTCATTTAACCATTGTTCATAGATTACATGAACCAAATAAAACAATGCAAGTTTGCAACATATGATTCATCACTAACAAAGAGTATACTCTAATATTTCCTTCTGTAATATTTCCTCTGTCCCCAACTCTTATTTCTATTTACCTTTGTGTTACTTACTTTACACTCTTTTTTAGGAATGATCCCACTCCTTTTCTTTTAATCTCATCTACGAACTTATCCTTTCTCTTCATCTCATTCACACTTTTCTTCTATGCACTTGTATTTATGTTATTTTTTCGGCTACAAACTAATATTAATTATTGTACAATGAGTTATTTCGTGGGGAAAAAAGGAATTATGAAATGTTAGTGTTTATTGGTAATTTGTACAAATGAAGTTCTCTAAAAAATATTTAAGGTTGTGTTTGGAAACATGTATTTCATTTCAAACTCTTAATTTCAATTATGGAATCATAGATGGAGAATTTGAGAATGACAAGGTTTAATAAGTCATCCTCAAATTCTCCACTTTAACTACTTTGGAAACAAAGTTGGAATTCACTCAAATCCAAATGTGATCCAATGCTAGATTTCCAAATGAAATCACCATTCCCAAACATAGCAGCATAAAAGAAATTGGCTTCATTTGTCTCTCAACGTACTTTTATATAAAGTAACAACAAAACTCTTATATTATAAAATTAAATGTGTTAATCTGCAATGCATTCCCTCAATTCTAATGCATTAGAACCACTTACCATTATAAGTAATTGTAAAAATGTAATAAATTTTCAAACAAAACTGTAACACCTCTAAAAGAAACCCAAACATTAAGCTTCAATCATCACCAATTGCCCAATATCAAAGAAAAATTGAGGAATTATGCCTTCACCGAGAAAAAGGCAATTCAATAAGTACTCGATTATCAAATTCTAAAATCTCAAATGATGCTAGAACTCAAAAATCTATGGCCCTTGGGGAACTAAAATTTTCAAAACTCCATAGAACTAATCATTAGCTTTAACAATTAATGATCATCAAATAAGCAAGATGTTTAAAATATATTCTTTTAGCATAACTTTTACGGTTTAATTGCACTTAATCATCAAACAAAGTAATAACTATTAACAATTGTTTTGATTAAATCAAACAAATAAACAACCCGTGACTTTTAAAATCAACTACTATTGCAAGTTTACTACTTTGAAGCTTAATGGCACTCATTCTTTCATTTCCATCCAATTACTCTAAAATAACATTTTATACAGAATCTAGGCCCGAGCATGGTTAGTCATTTGATTAAAAACCCTATTAAAATAGAATTGTGTGATACATAACATAAAAAAGTGGCAGCTTAGCTGGTTCAACAAACATGCAAGATGAATATTCGAAAAGTTTATACTGATATCCTAGACTCGCCAATTGCCAATGTAACTACCAAAATAGACCTCTCATATATAAATCTCATCAAACAAAAGCAACGAAAAGAAGGCGAAAAGTACGAAACATTGAGCTTAAGGGAAGTATAAGGGAGCATCCATTTTCTCAAATCCATTTGAAGTTGTCGTAAAGAAGAAGAAAGTTTTGTTCTGGAGAATATAGAACTTTGTAACATCTTCTTCCCAGTAACTTGATCAATAGTAGGAAGCTTGTGGCTCATTAGCCAAGTGTCTTTGGGGCTCATTAGCCCCTTATCCAGGAGCCGGACACCTCAGGAGAAGGGTGGCTCCCTCTATTCGGCATTTGCCTTACTCGGTAGGTACATGCTCTATTCGGCCCCATCCATGGATGAACTCCATAGGGTTCCGAACTATATTTCAAGCTTGGAACTCGTTAGCCAAGTGTCCTTGGGGTTCATTAGCCCCTTATCCAGGAGCCAAACACCTCAGGAGGAGGGCAGATCCCTCTACTCGGCACCTGCCTTACTCGGCAAGTACATGCCCTATTCGACCCCTTCCATGGATGGACTCCATAGGGGTCTGAACTATGTTTTAAACTTGGGGCTCATTAGCCAAGTATCCTTGGGGCTAATTAGCCCCTCATCCAGGAGCCGGACACCTCAGGAGAAGGGTGACTCCCTCTATTCGGCACTTACCTTACTCAGTAGGTACATACTCTATTCCGCCCCATCCACGGATGGACTCCTTAGGGTTTCAAACTATGATTCAAGCTTGGCGCTCATTAGCCAAGTGTCCTTGGGGCTCATTAGCCCCTCATCCAGGAGCCAAACACCTCAGGAGGAGGGTGAATCCCTCTACTCGGCACCTGCCTTACTCAGTAGGTACATGCCCTATTCGACCCCTTCCATGGATGGACTTCATAGGGGTCCAAACTATGTTTCAAACTTGGGGCTCATTAGCCAAGTATCATTGGGGGTCATTAGCCCCTCATCCAGGAGTCGAACACTTGAGGAGAAGGGTGGCTCCCTCAATTCGACACCTGCCTTACTCGGTAGGTACATGCCCTATTCGACCCCTTCCATGGATGGACTGCATAGGGGTCCGAACTATGTTTCAAACTTGGGGCTCATTAGCCCAAGTGTCCTTGGGGCTCATTAGCCCCTCATCTAGGAGCTCGACACCTCAGGAGAAGGGTGGCTCCTTCTACTCGGCACATGCCTTACTCGGCATGTACATACCCTGATCGGCCTCCACCATGGATGGACTCCATTGGGGTTCGAACTATGTTTCATACTTTGGGGCTTTTAACCTAAGTATCATTGATTTAACTTGGGCTCATTAGCCCATCAATCAAGGTCTCTATTCGGCCACCATATGCATGTATTCGGACACCCCTCGATGAAGGAAGGGTGTCCCTATTCGGCCACCAAATTTAAGTATTTGAACACCCCTTGATGAAGGAAGGTGCCCCTATTCGGCCCCCATATGTATGTATTCGGACATCCTAAGGAGATGGGCTGCCCCTATTCGGCCAATATAGTATTCAAACACCGTGAAAGAATGCTCATTATTCACTTATCCCGCTAGTTACATGTTCAGACGCTTAGAAAGGCGGGGGTATGCTTTTATTTAGGCATCAGGTATTCAGACACCCCATGAGAAGGGGTTGTCCCTATTAGGCCAATCACGTGTTCAACCACTTGGTCACTCAAGTACAAACGGAAACCACTATTCAGCCATGTGTACTCGGACACCCAAGGGTCCAGGTGGAAGGCCTTATTCAACCAGGTATATTCGAACACTTAGAGATTAAGGTGGGAATGCCATATTCGACCATCACTAGATATTATTCGGACCCTGTGATAGAAGGGTAGAACACAATCACTAGTTGCAATGGAATTCATGTCATGAGGACTTCATTTCTACTTAATCTTCGATTTCTTCCGTATAAAGCCCGCCAACGCTCGTGCTAAGGCGCCATCTGTGCCTGGGCCTAATGTTATTGGGTCAACCAACCCCAAATTTGTAGGCTAAGTCAAAGGGCCCAATCAACCCAGTCAACATCTTGACTGAGTCCACCTACAGGGCTACAGCTGAATTACCAAAATATCCTTAAAACCGCTAACCTAATGTTCACGCCTATAAATACCTGCATTTATTACCATTTATGGTACGCTTTCTCTCTCTACAATTACTCTCTCTCTCTAGCATTTATTACTCGCTTCATTAACCGACCACTAACTTGAGCGTCGGAGGGGTTTTCCGGGAAGCAGCCCCCGGACAAGTAACTATGTTCGTTTTGTAGGTATTCTGTCACTTTTCCCTTATTCGGACATTATCAACAGTCGCCGTCACATCTCGAAGCGACACCTTCCAGTCAGAGAGATTTGACCCGATTTCTACGCAAAAACAATACTCAACATGTATTTCAATAAAATTAAAACACTCTATAAATGAAAACATAATTAATGGAGAAAACTTTAAATCACAATTCATCCCACAAGGCTAACGTTATAATCGAAGTATTCGAAGTCTCTCGTCAGACAGCGTTATAAGCTCTTCTTGGCATATCAACAATTATCCCCGACACAATCTCCTTCCATCCCAGTATTGCATGTCTTTGCACTTCCAAATTTCATACTGAAACAAACATAATCTTAATTATGGCAAGAGCAAAGGTCAAAGCCGTAACTTAAAGTTATTACTAAGCACATATACATATATATATATATATATATATATATATATATATATATAGGTTTAGGATCAAATAAGAAGGGGTATGAAAATAGGAAGGATAGGAAGGAATTTCATCCATTAGATCTTAGATCAATGGTCCATCTTGCACGCGTTTGAGAACAGAAAAAAACTTGTGATGCTTTCTTAATTATTATGTGATAGTTTCTGTACAAACATGTGTCACTTGAAAGTGTGATGTTTTCTAAATTAATGTGTGATGCTTTCTTCATAAATATGTGTTACTAGATCTGCTGCTATGACAAATATTTTTCGACCGTTAGATCTTAATCAATCAACGGTAGTTACTCCTTCCTATCCTTCCTATTTTCACACCCCTTCTCATTGGATCCCATGTGTATATATATATATATATATATATATATATATATATATATATATATATATATATATATATATATATATATATATATATAACTAGCTTGAATCTCGTGCCAAGGATGGATAATCTAAAAAATATTTAAATGATCTCTTAAATATAAATAAAATTAGTTTAAATTATTCTGATATTTGGTAAACATAATAAATACAGAGAAAATAATATTTGATGTGTGAGAGAAAATTAGTCTTTGCATTACATTAATTGATCTTTCAAAATTTAAAACTCTAAAATTAAATTTTGGGCTTGAATTATTTTTATTGAACTTGTAGAATGATCAATATTTACCACTATAAATTAAGAATGAAAAAATATTTAAGCGATAAACTCAACAATTTAATATATTAAATGTGCGACACGCATTCGCTTTAATAGTGCCCATGTTTTAATTTATAGGGCCCATGTTTTTTATAAGGAAAAACCCATATTTTTTTTATTTGAATCACTTATTGGAATAATTAATAGATTATAAGTTTATTTTACGAATTCTCTTTCAAAATAATAAATATTGTTTACATGTTTGTGATTTCTTATGAAGCATAATAGACAAATAAGAGATTTAAAGAATAATAATTTTATATTGTTTTTTTTTTACTTTAATTATAGAAGTATAATATAACAATGATATAAAGAATAAGATATTTGGTTGAATTTGAGTCCAATTTTATATTGCCATTTTTATAGAGTGTTACTTATCCAATTTGAAACCTGCATCAAACGTATTGTCCAATTTTGACTGGCTATTTGAAACGTTAATTGATCAAAAATTATATGACATTCAAACTTAACTATGCAACATGTATCTTACAGAATAACGGTTTTAGCATGTAGTATAGATTCCATTTGATGACAATTATAAGATGAGACTACTAATAATTGCATACTAAATTAATGTATGCATTAGATTAGTATAATTAAATTAATATAATAAAATAGTCTTAACAAAAACTGACTAATCAAATTCAAGAAGGCAATTACATATTTACATTATTTCAAAACCCAAGTATAAATAAATTTAGTTTAGTAGCAGTAAATAGTAACGCACAGATTTTGACAGTAAAAAAATAATGTTATTGTTTACAACAACAAATATCATTTCCTAAACAGTGAGAATTGTTAGGTTCTGATCCACATCTAGCCATACATGGAGCCAACGAACAACCTGACATGGGAGAACAATGTTCACCTACTCTTTTTAGCCCCATATCTTGAGGAAATTGCAATCTCTCAATTCTTAAACTTGTAACATTGTTTTCTGCAGCCATCATTTTAATAATACTTGAGATGCAAGACACAAAATCATAATAATAATAATAATAGTAATAATAACAATAATAATAATAATAATTTATTGATAAGTCATTATTATATTAACACAGATAATTAAATGAGAGGGTCACGTGTTGGGAATAGCTCTATTAATCTAATCCATTTACTTTTAATTTATTAAAATGATCACTTACAATTTTAAATTGATTAATAAAAAAAGATCTAATTATATGGTTCATCTTATATAAACAGTTACATATCATACGAGTATATTGTTTAGAAGATTTTCGCTTAAAATTTAGCCTTTAATTTAGTTTTCGTTTGTAATCTTTTAAACTTTTTTGAAATAATCCACCTTTGAAACAGTAGGGTAAATGTTTAGAAATTACAACTATTATTATTCATAGAAGGTGGGTCTCTCCTTCATACTGTTGCAATAGAAGGGGGGATTGCCCCATCCTCTGTGTTTGTACTATCTTGTTTGGTGCAATGGAAATATTCATTCTTCAAAAAAAAAATCTTAGACGCCTAAAAATAATTAATACATAGCAAAACATTATTTATCAAAAATAATACTCCCTCCGTTATCATCTGTTTTTCTCAAATAGAATTTACGAAATTTAATGTCAAACATTGACTATGATTTCTCATCGATCTATAAGAAAAAACATATTCATTTGAGATCTTGTTAGATTCGTCGTAAAGTATACTTTTTAACTATCAACTTTTATAATTTTTAACTGGGATATTCTATATGGTAAGCACCAACTATTGTAAAAGGCAAGTGGCATCAATTCTTCAAATTTTTTCTACAAAATAGCACTTAACTCTTGGAAAATTAATTACAGTAGCATTATGACGGTAAAAACGTTTAATTTTCGTTAAGTTTTAGTAAAAGTCATAAATGCCCCTGATAAATCCTAAATGCAAAGCCCAACTTAACGGAAATGGTACCGTAGTTAATTTACCAAGAGTTGAGCGCTATATTTTGGAAAAAAATTGGGATTTATTCGGGGCATTTTTATGTCTTTTACCAAAATTAACTTAACGGAAATTAAACGCTAATACCTCCATTATGTTACTATAGTTAATTTTCCAAGAGTTAAATGCTATTTTGTGTAAATAAATTTAAGAATTGTTGCTACTAACCTTTTGCCATAATTGGTGCTTACCATATAAAATATCCTTTTTAAAAACTCACAATTAAAATTATTGGATTTTAAAATTTACATTGGAATCTAAGAAAAAGTGAATGAGAAAAACATTTGAAAACATAGAGAGTACATGATTGGCATATGATTCAAAATAATTGAACATAAATTTTATAATATAAATTGAGATTGTGGTTTCAAAAAATTAAATAACTTCCACAAGTTCAAAAATAGTGCATATCGTAAATAATAATTATACTAATACTTTAATTCTTACCACAAAGCAAAATAGCTAGTAGAACCAAAATAAGAGGCAAAAATAACTTTCGCGCCATTTGTCAATAACTTAAATCCTTTGATAAATTGTTTTTGGTTATCTTTCAAAATAAAGAGGATAAATTGTTTTGGTTACAAATAAATCAGAATAACTTATAACTCTTATAGTGTTCAGTTTTTATTTGCTTGTAATAGTTTTTATTATTTCTCTTGATAACAATCAAAATCACATGTGATTTTACATTATCTTATTGATATCTAATTTGATCTTCTAATAGTTATCTTTTTTTAATTAATCGAAAATATGATTTTAATTATCTATTATTCATCATTATTACTATCTAGTCAAGAATCATTTAACAAAAAATAATCCCAACTACCTAATAAGTTGTTTGTGATCTAACCATATGTTGATCATATTCTATTTTTTTTGCTTCTATATGTTGATGATATGAAATGTGAATATCTTGTTGATTTTGTAATATTAATCTTCCTGGATATATTCATTTACAAATAATTATTAAAATAGAAAAAATTAATATTATTAATTCAATCTTTTACTCATCTGTTGTGAATAATTATCCCACTTTTGGATTATTTTTAATAATCCTATCTTTCCCCATTAGTTTGCTATCAGCATAATACTTTATTTTATTAATAATTCAACCTTTTTCCTTAACTTGCTATCAGCACACCCTATTAGTATGCTGATAGCATAGTATGGGACAAGGTTATTTTATTTAAAACTAATTTAAAATTAGAATTATTAACAACGGATGGATAAAAATATGGATATTTAACGTGAATTTTTCCTAAAATTATATCAAATCATTAGATACTCAATAACATACTCCCTCCAACTCAATTCAATTGTCCAATTTGAGTTGGGCATGGATATTAAGAGTGGGATGGGATTCACCAAAAAGGTGGTAGTTGGATATTTTAATTGATTAAATTAATTGTAAAGGGGGTAGTTGGGTATTGGGAATTGGAAAAGTGAGGGTATTTAGGTAAAAAAATATAGACAAAAAAAGAAATGAGACAATTGAAGTGAATTGCCCAAATAAGAAAATGAGACAATTGAATTGAGTTGAAGGGAGTATCATCATCTGATATTTTGTCTATAAGATCATGATCTTGCATATTCCTTTCCTTATTTAAATTAATGAAACTTTTTAAAATCAGTACACTAGTGGAAAAAGTACTATCTATTGCGTGACATTTGCTGCGGCTTTTATATATTGAAGATACAATTAGGATACATATCGACTTTACACTAAAAAAATCTCGCTCTTTTCATGTTAAAAATTAAGCAATTTAATTTTTACCATATCATTTTATATCTTTGGGAAATTCTACATGGTAAGCACCAGATTTAGGGATGACAATTGAGTCTAAATCCGATCATAGTCCGACTCGATCCGAGGAAAATAATCTGATTCGAGTCCGAGGAAAAAGTCATCCGACTCCGATTTACGATCCGAGTCCGAGTTAGAGACGGACCGGAGGTGGACTTTAATAAAAATTCGATACTCCGACCCGACTCCGACCCTGAAGGGAATCCGACTTTGAATTTGAGTTTTACACCAATATTTTGTTTCCTTTAAAACTCTAGATGTGACTAATTCAAGTTCTTTCTCATATAAATTGTAATTTTCGATTTTGAAAAACTACTTGGTATTTTAATTTAGATTAATCAATCAGAATACGACAAACCAGATCAAGAGTAATAAAATACGCCAAATCAAAATGGGAGGAAATTTTGTTAAATTGTAGTATAAGACTATTTTTCTTATTAAACATGAATTCAAATTACTTAATTTTTTGTTAAATTGTATTTGAAAAATATATATTGTTAATTTTGTATGCTTTAAAATCATTTGTACAATATCACAATGATACTGTTTGATCATAATCTGACTCCACATCCGACTCCGTTGGAGATCCGAGAGTCCGAGTCGGGGCAAACTTGGAGTATGCATAAACCGACTCCGAGTGGAGGTGGACTGAGACAAAAACTCCGACTATTATCCGGAGCAAAGTCGGAGTATGTATAATCCGAGCCGAGTCCGACCCATTACCATCCCTAACCAGGTTTAGGGAAATGTCTGTGTTAACTAATCTTATTTTCTATTCTACAGAATAGCACTTAACTTTTTCAAAACCATCCACCGTAACTATAAGGGCCAAAAAACGTTAAGTGGTCGTTAGTTTGTAAAATTACCAAATTGCTCCTGTTTAATTCTAATAAGAGGAATGTCCATCTTCCTCTTCATTTCACGCATTACTCTTTCACAGCCATTGAAGTCCATGTTCCAAGTTCATACGTTCCCAATAGAAATACTTTCAACTTTGATGCTTTAATATTGCTGGAAAACTTACAGGAAAATTGAATTGTTGTTTCTTAGGAGATCTGCTACTTGTAGAGGAAAAAGGAGAGAATTTATCATCATAAATTCGAGTCGGGGCAAACTTGGAGTATGCATAAACCAACTCCGAGTGGAGGTGGACTGAGAAAAAAACTCTGATTATTATCCGGAGCAATGTCGGAGTATGTATAATCCGAGCCGAGTCCGACCCATTGCCATCCCTAACCAGGTTTAGAGAAATGTCTGTGTTAACTAATCTTATTTTCTATTCTACAAAATAGCACTTAACTTTTGCAAAACCATCCACCGTAACTATAAGGGCTAAAAAACGTTAAGTGGTCGTTAGTTTGTGAAATTACCAAATTGCCCCTGTTTCATTTCACGCATTACTCTTTAACATCCATTGAAGTCCATGTTCCAAGTTCATCCGTTCCCAATAACAATACTTTCAACTTTGATGCTTTAATATTGCTGGAAAACTTACAGGAAAATTGAATAAAACCTAGCTAATTTTTTTATAAGGATTGAATAAACCTACCTAAGCATCATAAAATTCGATGTAGAATCTGGAACTGTCATTAGTTTGAATAATTTTGGCAATAAGAGAACTCAATTTGCCATTAACGCTAGGATTAAGACCTCCAATGGAGATTAATTCAGCATACGCAGTAGCTTCTTCCGTCCCCACAAAGGCAATATGAACTCCTCCATTAATCAACACCATCACATACTGTAATTAAAGGGGTTAATTGATGAAATTAATGTTATATGGAGGAAAAATTGTTGAAAAGAGATAAACAAGTAAGAAGAAAAATACAGATTCGGGTTTGCCAAGTGGTTTAGCAAAAGCTTTGGTAGCATCCTTGAGAATATCCCTAAATTGATACATGGACTTCAATTATCAATTATCAATTATCAATATTTTCTTTTTTTAATGAACTTGGAACATGGACTTCAATGGCTGTTAGAGAGAAATGCGTGAAATGAAGAGGAAGATGGAGCTTCCCCTTATTAGAATTAAACATGGGCAATATGGTAATTTCACAAACTAATGGCCACTTAACGTTTTTTGGCCCTTATAGTTACGACAGTTAGTTTCCCTTAACCCGGTGCTTACCATGTAGAAACGAAAACAAGATTAGTTATTACAGATGTTTCCCTTAACCTAGTGCTTATCATGTAGAATTTCCCTATATCTTTTTAATTAGATTTGTTTGATTGAATAATTACAAAAGATTTTAAATCTATACATTATGTACTAGTTTTTTATCATATACTATCAATTGATATTTGTAGTATCTTTTAATTACAATGGATAATTATCGAATAATATATTAATTATTTATGTAAAAAATCTACTTTCCTTAAAAAAAATTTAGAAAATTCCACATGATAACCTTGAGATATTGAGTTTTCTTTGTGGAGAATAAAAGTTTTTAAAATCCACGCGGCAACCCTATGGTTTACCAAGTTTAACCTCTGTGACCTTTTTACATATAAAATGTTTGGAAACCTTGTATTAGTAAGGATGCGTTGGTTTTTTTTTTTCATTGAATGCATCGAAACACTCTCAAAAGATCAGATTTTCCGTATTTTGCTAAACCTAATTTCCCCATTTTCAAATTTGAAAAAATTCAGTATGATCTTCATGAATATTGAATTCTTCACCAACCCTAATAAACTTATTATCCCCAAACCATTTCAAAAGATTGCAAAAGTTACATTTGTAGAATATTCGACCAAGATTTGCTTCTGAATTCGAAAATCTTTATCTTTGTCAATCTTTATTATTATAATTACATTTTCTTGCTCTACTCAAAACCACTTCATTATTAGAATAGTTTTAAAAAAGAATTTCAATTTGATAGTAGAAGGAAATTTGAAAAACTAGGCTTTGTGTTTTGGGGGGAAAATGCAATTTGGGAAAAAATGAAAAATTTAGGGTTTATGTTTTGGGGGAATAAACAAGTGTTATATAAGCGTCTGACTATGAACTATAGGTAAAAAGGGTTTTTTTTTATTTTTTTGAAATACATCAAGCATTCAATATACTAAATTGATATCATAGGTAAAAATGTCACGGAGGTTTAAATGGGCAAACCTCAAGGTTAGCGCTTGAATTTTTAAAAAACTTTGATTACCACGTGTAAAACCCAATGTCTTAGTGTTACCATGTAGAATTTTCAAATATGTTTATATCAAATTAACAAAAGAATATTATAGTGAAATATTATTTCATAGATAGTCCAATATATTTCTAAAATGGCTAAATTAAAAAAAAACTATGCGAATTAAATAGATCACACACTACAAAAAATGTTGCAAGTAGCTACAGTTATTTAGGCACTCTTATTTAAGCGTGGCAAGCATTTTTCATTTAGACTCACTTATTGCACTTTAGGCACGCTTATTAAGCGTGAGACTCATAGTATCACTCATAAGCGGGGCTACACGTTATTTAAATATTATTAAGATATTATATATTCAGGCACACTAATAAGCGTGGCTAAAGAATAATTAAAAAAATATATAATCTATTCAGCCTTAATTGTAAGCGTGGCTAAAACATAAGTAAAAATAGAAATGTTGAACAAAATCAGCCACAAAAAGAAGCGTGGCTAAAAACATTTTAAAATATAAAATATAATTAGAAAGGTTTTGAAGCAGCCATTTCGCGCCACGCACTAAACCTATTCATCTTCTTCTCCTTCTGTAATCTACCCACGCACTAAATCTAACCCTAATTTCTCAATTTCCTTCCTCTAATCTACAATCTGTCTTCTGGGTTCATCTCTCAAAGGTTTGTAATCAAATTATGCATTATTATTGTTGTTTTTTGAAGTTATTAAAGATGAATTTTAATGGCTCTCCCCTCTTCCCTTGAACCCTAACTCTTGAATAGTGGAAATTATGAATTTTTTGAATAATCTGAGCATTATCATTGGTTTAATTTGTTTAATTTGTGAGAGTACATCTAGTTTAATCTGTAGTTTCGTCACTCTCTGTAATCGTTCGTCACTCTCTGTGAGAGTACATCTAGTTTAATTTGTTTTATTTTATGAGTATACTCTGTGAACACTGGTTTGATTTGTTGAATTTGTGAGAGTACATCTAGTTTAATCTGTAATTTGTCACTCTCTAATCGTTCGTCACTATTTCATGAGTATACTCTGTGAACACTGGTTTAATTTGTTTAATTTGTGAGAGTACATCTAGTAGATAGCAACAATTCTTTTGCTCATTATTTCATTAGTTTGTATGTAAAATTTCTTTTGCTCTCTGTGAACACTAGTAGATATTTTGGTACTCTGTGAACACTAGTAGTTGTTTGGGTACTCTGTGATTGTACATTGCTCATTATTTCATCAGTTTGTAGGTAAAATTTCTTTTGCTCTCTCCATGTTCATTGAGTTGGTTTTAATTGTATAGTAAAAGTTGTTATCATTTAATAATTGCTCATTGATATATATGTAATCTTGTTAATATAATAATGTGGGATTTATGATTTGAAGTCATAGTTTATGTGAACCTAGACGGTTTTGATATTATAATTCTAAGTATAGCTAATTGTTTGAAATTTTAGATGATAGTATAACTGATGTAGTTGAGTTACCAAAAATGTTAACTTTTAGGTTACAACATACTTAAAAATAATGGATAAAAGCTGGATTAATATGCATCGGACCTCTGATGAATACATAAAGGGAGTTGAATCATTTCTTGATTTTGCTTTTGCTCACACTTTGGATCCAAAGGTTATAATATGTCCTTGTACTAAATGCCAAGTTGGAAAAAATGCATGGTTTAGTAGAGATATTGTTACACGTCATTTGATGTTTAATGGATTTATGCATAGCTACAAAGATTGGATATATCATGGGGAAACAATTCACATGACAACATCTTCTAATCTCAATTCTTCTAGAACTAGCTTGATCAATAGCGATCATGAGACAAACGGTCTTGTTGATACTACAACATTATTGAATGATATTTTTGACACTATTGGACAAGAATGTGCCGAGAATAATGATGATAGTCATGAGTTTGAGATGGGAGATCCTATAGAGGGAGAAGATGAGGATGATGATATTAATAATGGTTTTCATTTTAACGATGGAGTGGGTGAGAGAGAACATCATGAGGATGCTGGATATGAAAGGGTCAAAGAAATGGCTGACGAAGTACTATATCCGAGGTCAAGTTATTCGAAACTTTCTTTTATTTTGCACCTATTTCATTTGAAATCCATGTATGGTTGGTCTAACAAGTCATTTGATCAGTTATTGACTTTATTAGTCACAGTCTTTCCTAATATAATTCCATTTCCGTCATCCTGGAATAACTGTAAGCAATTGAATAAGGATTTGGGCTTTCAATATGAAAAAATCCATAGTTGTCCAAATGATTGTATTTTATATTGGGATGGAAGAGAAAACCAAGATGAATGTGACAATTGTCATACATCACGATGGAAGGATAAGGATAGAAGATTACCAAATAAAGTCTTACGTTATTTCCCTTTCATACCAAGGCTACTTAGGATGTAGCCGAAGATATGATTTGGCACCATAAGGATAGGACTAATGATGGAATTCTTAGACATCCAGCAGATGGTAAAGCATGGAAAGACTTTGATGAGCGATACCCTGATTTTGCATGTGATCCACGAAATGTTAGATTAGGGCTTGCAAGTGATGGATTTAATCCTTTTCGTGTCATGAGTTGTACACATAGTACTTGGCCTGTGTTATTGATTCCTTTAAACTTATCCCCTTGGCTTTGCATGAAACAATCATCGATCATAGTGTCAATGATAATTCCTGGGGAAAAAGCTCCTGGTAATGATATTGATGTGTACTTGCAACCACTTGTTAAAGAATTGTTACAGTTGTGGGAAGGAGTTGATGCGTTTGATGCATACATCAAGACAACCTTTAAGTTAAGGGTAGTTCTTCATTCCACCATTAACGACTTTCCAGTATATGCAAACTTGTCTGGTTGGAGTACAAAGGGTCGTTATGCATGTCCATCATGTGCTCACCAAACACATTCTTTGTGGTTGGAAAATGGACGTAAATTTTGCTATATGGGGCACGGAGAATGGTTGCCTAATGACCATCAATTTCGTTACGATGATGTTGGATTTGATGGTAATGTAGAGCTTAGGTGTGCTCCAATACCGTCTAGTGGTAGTGATATTCTTGTTAAGCTAAATAAAACAACTTTCACATATGGAAGACGTGTCTCATCTAATGAGGTTGATGAAAAGGATGAGAAACAATTATGGAAAAAAAGAAGTGTTTTCTTTGATCTACCATATTGGGAGTACAACAAGCTTCGACATAATCTAGATGTAATGCATATTGAAAAGAATATATGTGATAACCTTTTAGGAACTTTATTGAACCTAGAGGGGAAATCAAAAGACAATTATAAGGCACGTAAAGACCTTGAGGTTATGAAGATTAGGCCAGAGCTTCATCCTATAGAATTGCGTAATGGCAAATTCCAACTTCCTAATGCTCCTTACACAATGTCATCTGAAGAGAAAATGCGATTTTTACGGGTGTTGAAGCATATCAAGGTTCCAGATGGGTATGCAAGTAATATTTCTCGTTGTGTCAACTTGAAAGAGCGTAAGTTGTTCAATATGAAAACCCATGACTGTCACATTTTGATGCATGATTTACTTCCTATTGCCTTAAGGGCTGCAAAAGATACTGATATTCTATATTTAATATCTAGTTTATCACATTTTTTTAAGGAGTTATGTGCGAGAGAATTGTCAGTGGAGAAACTAGATAAACTTGGAAATAAGGTGGTGATGGTATTGTGTCAGATGGAGAAGGTGTTTTTGCCAAGCTTCTTTACTATTATGGTTCATCTTATTATACATTTAACTAAATAAGCAAAGCTTGGGGGGCCAGTGATATATAGATGGATGTATTCCATTGAAAGGTTAGCATTTATTTTCAAGATCATTGTACCTTTTGTAGTACTTCAAGTGAGCATATTTACTTCCTATTGTAGGTATTTGGCATCTTTAAAGGCCAAGGTGCGTAATCGAGCACAACCAGAAGGATCAATGGCAGAAGGATATATCGCAAAAGAATGTATAACCTTTTGTTCAAGATACTTTGATGGAGTGAAAACTGTGTTTAATCGACCTAAGAGAAATGAGGATACTCCAAACGATGACGATATCTATTTATTTGGTATAGCTGGTCGACCAAAAGGGAAGATATCAATGGTTGAAATTGATGAGTTAAGCCTTCAACAAGCTCATCGATACGTACTGCTTCATGTTGATAAAATTGACCAATATCACAGGTTTTATGTAGGCATTGTATATGTGCAAGAAACGAGCTAATACACAAATGTTGGACAAATTGCTGTGGGTCAAATTGAATAAGGCAAGTACATTTTATCAACAATTGTTATGTATTGAGATCATTCATATTAATTACAAAAATCTACCTTTTATTTGTCTAGGTGGCCAACAAGGAACATGTACAAGAATCAAAACTGTTAAATGCAAGCAAGGAATGAAGTACTTTCCAAGACTGTAGTGTGTATAGGACTACTGCATTTTGATATTGGCTTGCTGGTGCATTGATTTTGTGAATGTCTGTAGCTTTTTTTTGGTGTTGTTTAGGGTTGTCTTCGGACCTTTTGCCTATAGCTATCATATAGTATAGTCTTTTCGATGTATAGCCGTCTGTGGCTCTATTCACATGAGACTACCGAATCTGGGTTGAATTATTTTGGTTATGATTAATAGAAACTATTGGTGCTGATTAGTGCTGCTTTTAGTCTGCTTGCTTGCTGATGTCGATTACTGATGCTTGCTGTTGTTGTCTTGTGCACAAGCTGCTGTGAGTTGATGTTTTGTTTATATTGTTGCGGCTATGTTGTTGCGATTAGTGTTGCTGTCGATTAGTGCTGCTTTGGCTCTACTTGCTTCCTGCTGTCGATTACTTTGCTTGTTGTGCACATAGTGTTGCTATCTGTATGGCCTACGCACAATTGTTGGTTGCTTGTTGTGCACAAAGTGTTGCGGCTATATTGTGTGCTGCTGTGCACTTTGCAGCCTCTGTTTGATATTGCTGCTGTGCACTATTGCTGGGATTTATTTGTGGGATTTGTTTATGAAGACATTGTTTGGGTTTGCTGTTGATGCTCCTTAATATGCCTATTGCTGTGCACTTTGCAGCCTCTCTTTGATGATAGGCTATTTTGATAAGAGTATGCTATGAAGACATTGTTTGGGTTTGTTGTTGATGCTCCTTGCTAGTTCCTGGTTTACTGTTGATGCTGACCGGTATTTGTTGTGATTATGTTTTGTGCTCTTCATTTGTTGTTGGTCTCCTTGTTGGTTCTTGGTTTACTTGCTATTTGTTAAGTGCAGCCTGGTCTGCTGCTTTTTGCTTGCTGGTATTAGGAGCAGGTCTTGCTTCTTTGCTGGTTTCTCCTTGATGTTCGGAGCAGGTCTTAGTGGTGCTGCTGATGCTTTCTTATTCATCTGCTACTGCTCTAAACTGAAGGATCTCATGGAAAACCTAGTGCTGTTCTGCACAATACCATATTCTGTTCAGCTTTGGGACTCCTTTTGACATGCTGTGCTAGCTGCTGTTTAATTAATGTTGTTGGACTGGTTCTTTGGGACTTCTGGTCTGCTGCTGCTTGCTTTCTGCTGCTGTTTGATTTTCATCTGACCTGCTGCTTGCTGCTGCTTTGCTCTAAGCTGTCTTCTTTAGCTGTTGTTTAATTGACTTCTTTGGATGTTGCTACGCTCTGCTCTTGCTCTAAACTGCTGCTGATGATTGCTGCTTGGTGCTCTAAACTGCTGCTGATGCTTGCTGCTTGCTGCTCTAAACTACTGCTGATGCTTATGCTTAATGCTGCTCTGAATTAGAATTATGATGTTGTTTGATGTTGTTTTTTTGTTTTGGTTGTGTGCAACAATGTGTTGCATGCTGCGTTTTTGTGTAGATTGAACTCATGCTAATAAGAAAAACAGAGTTTCCCCTCGCCTTGGTGTAATATATTTTTTTCTAGTGAATGAAAAAAAAAATTATTTGCCAAAAACAAAAATAATAATAATAATAATGAAAATAATAAAAATAATAATAATAATAATAATAATAATAATAATAATAATAATAATAATAATAATAATAATAATAATAATAATAATTACCGCCATAATTAGTTAATAAATTAGTTAATAAATTAGTTATGTTCATTAGTCACTCTTATTTGTGTGGCAAACAAAAAGGCAAACAATAGCCCATGAAATCATGCAGTCACACTTGTCAAGTGAGGAAAGTTTATAATACTTATAAGTGTGGCTGAAGGAGCAACTAACCTTGCTTATTAGCACTTTTAGCCACGCTTAATAAGCGTGCCTGAAAATTTAGTAACACAAGCAGAGGCCACGCTTAATTAAGCGTGGCTAAGTTGTGCAGCATCACATTTAAGTGTGCCTAAATGCATTTTTAAGTGTGCCTAAATGCATTTTTAAGTGTGCCTAAATGCATTTTTTGTAGTGACATATTGATTATTATTGTAAATAATTCCTATCAGGTTTCGATGAAATAAATTTAAAATGATAATTGTATAATCTATAATTGACAAGTTTATAATACATAAATAATTAAATTAGGTTATATATTAACTTTTGTAGCAAAAAAATATGTTCTTTGGGCTAAAAAAGTTATTTTAAGGTTGATAAAGACATTCAACATTTAAATTATTTTATATGTGCCTCGATGTGGGGCTTTAAAGGCTTCACTAAGTATGTAGGAATCATGCCTTGAACGAGTCAAGGCATGGTTGCTTGATCGAGGCAACAAGAATGAATAGTACTGAAGCTCGCTCGACCACTCTATGGGTCGCTTGACCGGCCGAGCAAGGGTGCATGGGTTGAGCGGATGGTCAAATGTTGTCAGTAGCCCACTATGAAGACTGCTCGTCCCAGCATAGCATATGCTCGTCCGAGCATAGTGCGTAGGATCCGGTTCTGTGCAGTTTTTGTGTTTAAAGAGTATTGAATGGTCTTTGTAACTTCTTGTTTATTGTTAAATTATTGTGATGTTTATTACTATGGTTAATTATCATAGTTAATTGGGATGTTACATGTGATTTATAGTGATTTACAAGGGAATTCTAAGGGTGATTATTAACTTGCCTATAAATAGGATTTCTCACTCATAGAAACATTCACCACAAACATACATATGTTGAGAGGGCTTTAACATTGTAAGAAAATTGGGAGTGTTGTAACATTGCTTTAGTATTTGTGATCTTGAGAGAGTGTTCTAAAGATAAGGAGAATTTATTATACATTGTAATTATTAAGTTTATTATAATCAATAACATTTGAGGGGGAGGTTTCCAAGATAGCTCAATATACACTTGTGTTCATCTTTGCAATTTTTCATTTGTTTTTCTTTGTTGAACCTCGTAGAGGTGTTCATTTTAATTGGTATCAGAGCGGGTTTGCTTCTTGGGCAAATTAGGGAGTGAAAGAAAGGTTAAAAGAACAAGTAAAACACAATAAGTGAGGGAAAATTTTGTATTCAATTGTTTGATGGGAAAATCAACTTTGCATTATGGAAAAGCTCCGTGGAAGATAAATTCGTGCAACAAGGCATCGATGGTGCGCTATTGAAGGAGAGGCCAAATCATATTGAGGAGGAAAAATGGACACAAATGAGGAAGAAGGCGGTAAGCACAATCCGGCTTGCCATAACACCCGAAATCAAATATCATTACTTGAAAGAGATCGATTCCGGTGAGTTGTTGGAAAAATTACAAACGTGTATGCTTCCAAATCCCTGACCAATAAACTTTGCTTGAGGTGGGATTCGTATCAACTCATCTAGGATGAGGATACAACAATGAAAGACCACATAAACACATTTAACAAGTTGGTGTGCCGATTGTTAAATGCGGATAAGAAATTAATGGATGAGGAATAAGATTTACTCCTTTTGGCTTCACTTCCCAAGGACTATAGAAACATATTCCAAACATTTCTCATAGGTATGGACTCTATTGCTCTTGGTCAAGCATTACCGCCGTTGAGGGAGAATGATAGGTTTGTGGTGAGAATAGAGGGGGAAGAAAAGAAGAGTGTTGGGGATGCCTAGTTTAGTGAGGGTTCTAATAGGCGAAGAACCAAGGAAAAGGGATATCACGGAAGAGGTAAGTCTCATGGGAGGGGTGACCTTAGTGACAAAGAGTTTTACTATTGTAAGAAGAAAGGGGCACATACAAATGATGTGCAAAGATTTTAAAGAAGACCTTAAGAGAATGAAAAGCTTAATGGATGGGAGAAATGCGAATGAGAGTAGCGAAAGTGTCGCTCTAGGTTTTGTTGGAGATGATGACTATGACGGGGCTCTATTAGTTGATGGGGGAGCGGTTCATAGTAAGACATGGGAAATAGACTCCGGTTGCTCATTCCACATTTGTTATGAAGAAAAAAAATTTACTAGGCTTAGTTATGGTGATAATGGTCTTATTACTTTACCAAATAATGAAAAGCTGAAAGTAGAAGTCATGGTTACCAGAATTTTGATCCTAATCTACGATTCTACGATCCTACAATCCAAAATTAGGCGATCGATCCGGATTGTAGGTAGGATCTTAAAATTTATTGAATCATGCAATCCTACATAGCTCTAGGATTTAAGTGGTAGGATCATAACACGATTCTACGATCCTACGATCTTACGATCCGATCCTACAGGAGTAGTTTCAATCGTAAAAAAAAACATCATATAATTCATATTTTACTTATGTACATATATGTATATATGAAAATAATTATATCAATATGACTAAAATTCAAGTTTTTCTTGATTCATATATTAAAAATGATTACTAAAGGTATTTTCATACAGAATTTCATAGCTGAAGTCAAATAAGTTTAATTTAAACCTTAAAACTTACAAAAAAGAACAATTAAACTTGAAAAGCACTTATCATAAGCATATTAACGCATAATTGTAGGATCATACGATTCTACATCCGATTTTACCGATTTCGATCATACCTACTCAACGATCCTACATAGAATCACGATCCTAACAACTGTGGCAGAATGTATTGGTGAGGTTGAAATAAAGACACATGGAGGTGTCAAAAGAAGACTTGGTGATGTAAGGTACGTACCTAAGTTTGATAGGAATCTTATATCATTGAGTAGACTTGAGAGTAATGGATGAACTTTTAAAGCAAGTGGAGGGGTTTTGAAAGTCATTATAGGGAGCCTTGTGGAACTTGTATGAGTTACATGTTGATTGAGGTAGCCCAGGCCACAAAAGTGTTCATGAAAATGTGTTTGGGTCAAAGAAGGTAACTTTTGAAGATTATAAAAGTATTGCACTTGCAGGGGAGATTATTGAAGCAAGTAACAATACTCGTGACTTTGACATTAACATTTATCATATTATGGAACATGGCTTGTCATGCACATTGGAAGAGAGTGAAAAGAATGTGTCAAGTATGAGTGGATTATAGTTTGGAACGTTACATGAGGTGCTGGATATGGGGCATTTAAGGCTTCACTAAGTGTGTAGGAATCATGCGGTTTCTTAATCGAGGCAACAAGAATGAATACAACTGAAGCTCGCTCGACCACTCTATGGGTCGCTCGACAAGTCGAGCAAAGGGGCATGGGTCAAGTAGATGGTCAGAAGCGGTTAGTAGCCCACTGTGAAGACTGCTCGACCGAGAGAGCATATGCTCGTCCGAGCATAGTGCCTAGGATTTGATTTTGTGCTATTTCTCTCCTTAAATAGTATTGAGTTGTCTTTGTAACTTCTTGTTTATTGCTGAATTATTGTGATGTTTATTACTATGGTCAGTTATCCTAGTTAATTGGGGTGTTACATGTGGTTTATGGTGATTTATGAGGGAATTTGAAGAGTGATGAATATCTTGCCTATTAATAGGATTCATCACTCATACAAACATTCACCACAAACACACATATGTTGCGTGGGCTTTAGCATTATAAGAAACTTGAGAGTGTTCTAACATTGGTTTAGTATTTGTGATTTGAGAGAGTGTTTTCAAGATAAGGAGAGTTTATTATACATTGTAAATGTTGAGTTCAATTATAATCAACAACATTTAAGGTGGACGTATCCAAGATACCTTAATATACACTTGTGTTCATCTTTGCAATTTTTCATTTTGTTTTTCTTTGTTGAACCTCGTAGAGGCGTTCATTTCATCATCAACGTATATATAGACGTTTG